>CM053771.1:531949947-531991862 GCA_028658325.1 Potorous gilbertii | reverse complement strand
CTAGTAGCAAGAACAATACACAACAGTTGGTCCTAAAACTTTAAGTTCCAGTTTCTCCCTATCCCTCCCTCCCCACCCATTCCCTTTGGGAAGGCAGGCAATTCAATATAGGCTGTATCTGTGTAGTTTTGCAAATGACTTCCTTGTGGGGGTTACAACTTTACTCATCCAATGCTGTGAAAATAGTCATGCAACTATTGTTATACCAATTAAACAGATGAAAGAACTGTTTCTCCAAGAGGTTAAGTTATTTGCTATATTCACAAGTTAACAAGAGTGGAAGAAAACATTGGAAACTAAATCAATACCTCTTATCTTATGGAAAGGAAAATAGATAATTCCCCCCTTTTTTATCACTGTGAAAACATTCCTGGTCTATATCAATGAATAGAAAACACGGAAATAGAAAAGACCTAGATTTCAATCTTCCCTCAGACATGATGTCATTGTGATACCTAGTAAATCCCTCAACCTCTCCTCTCCTTCCAGTTGACTTAAGGAGCACAATAATTTTAAAAAGCACCCTTTTAACTGCATTATTGTAACAATTATACACCCATATGTATATATATATATACATACATACATACCTTCAAACACACATGTGTACCTACATATGTAGATTTGTATATTGTTTCACTATGTATGAACACAAGAATATATGTATATAAACATATATGTATATATAATTTATGTATATTAAAATATAAATATTACCATTGCAAATATTAACGTACTAAATAGCTATTGCTGGTGATGAAAGTTATGATTGCACTGTAATATTTATGAAAAAAATTACAAAAAATGAATTTAACTATATACGTATGCACTGACATGTTTATCAGAGACAAAGAAACTTGAAAAGAATTTCATGGTTAAATTGGCATTTACTGTAATACTTCAGTAACTTCAGTGACTGTTTTAATGCAAGTATAAGTAAAGAGAAAAGGTTAGAAAAATATTTTCCATGATTAAACATTAAAAGAGTCTACAGGCTTTAAGATTATGCAGAACCATCCCCCCAATATATTTCAAGTACTTCCTTTAAGAAGAGAGTATAAGATTTGACTATGACAGTGCAATAAACAATCAATGATGACAAAAATATTTTAATTAGATTCAAGTACATATAACAAAATACATTGTAAATGTAAGAAAATATTTAGGGCATTGATAGATATGTATAAAGGAGAGAGAATAAAATATTTTAGGAAGAAACTTTCAGACTTTGTAATTAATGAGAAGAGGTAATGGTAAGTTTGCTTCCTTACTTGTCAGCTCATGTGTCTACTTTTCCATATTTACAAAATAATTTTGAGCACAAACTTTACAATCTTTTAGATAATTTTTGATGAAAATAAAGGAAGGGAATCCATATATTCTCATAAAGTATATTCTATGTCAGATCACACATTCATATTAAAAAAAAATAGACTGAAAGATGGAGTAGATATAACAGCTCCCTATAATATTTTTAATGTGATTTAGTAGAACAAAATACAGTCTTAAAGGTTTTTCTCAAATATTCTTTTATGCACATATTAAAATCATACTAGAGTTCTTTAAAGAAATAAGAGCAGGTATGTCTGATGATGATATTATAAAAGGAGATATAATACAGAGAGGTTTTTGATATTGTAAATAACATTGAATGATATTTAAAGTCACTATGAGAAAGACCCAACACGTTATAAGAATTCTCTGTAACATTCTCCAGAAGTTTCTGCTTGCGGATCACATTGATCTGACAAACTATGGCCTGGAAAATAAGAGAGCCATGCCATAAATCAAATGGATGAACAAGGCCTCTCATCTAGACTATGTTACTCAAAGGCATATGGAACTAAGAGAATTGAATCATCGGTAGATTTATCTTCAACAAATATTGTGGATAGGTAATTGACATCATTTGGGTTGAATTTGGGTTGACATCAATTGGGTTGAATAGGAAGTGAAGAACTGGTTAGTTTTCATCTGGGAATTTGCAGTCTTTGTAATCAAGTTTCCCTCTAAAACAAAGGCCTATTTTTAGAATATGAGTATAGCATTCTTGATTTTGTTGTTGCTCAGTAATTTTCAATCATGTTCCACTCTTCGTGGTCCCATTTGAGGTTTGTTGAACAAAGGTAATGGAGTGGTTTGCCATTTCCTTCTCTGATTTACTTTACAAATGAGAAAAATGAGGCAAAGGGGATTAAATGACTTGCCTGAAGTCACACAGTTCAACAGTTCTCAAAGAGAGATTTCAAATCAATCAATGAGAAACATCATATTAAGCAACTACTACATGTCACTCAAAGAAAGATGGAAAAGAGGTTCATAGTTTGTATGAGTAAGTTACATATTTTGCTCATACAGAAGAAACAGAATGAAGTACAATAGAAGATTTAATCAGACCAAAGCATACCAAGAATATGAGATGGATCAATCATGTGTGAGAATGAAGGATAACAGAGACAGTCCATGTCCTTCACAGATGTATACACGATGCCAATACTGTGAAGCATTAACTCCCAAAACCTGAGTAAATTCTGTGTAGATGATTGCTGGGAGTACATGGATAAAATCAGATTGCAATCTGCAGAAATAAAGTCACTACCCCATCTCTCAGACCATAATTTATTGTACAATTTTAAAAGAGTAAAAAGAAAATCCTTAGTATTGAGTTAGTCATTGCTCTGTAAGAAAATTTAACAGGATATAAGTAGAACTGTATTTGAAGTCAGAGAACCAGGCGTAAATTATCCATTGTGGTATTTGCTACTGCTATGGTCTGCCTTTCTGAAACTTGCTTCATTTGTGAAAGGAGAATGTTGACTATAGATGCTGTGATTATAAAGGATCTTATTCTGATACATAAATAAATACATGATATCGATGATATGGGTATACTCTTTTACCAAAAATTATTCTTGTCTTTTCATATGTAGTGAATAAAACAATTAGTTTAATTAGTTTAATTAATTATTTAAAATACTAAGGGTAGGAGAAAATGAAGGAAAGGAGAGTAGAAGAGGAAAAAGTATTAGGGCCTTTCCAATACAGCAGAGTCAGCTTCAAATTCACGAAAATAAGAAGACAGATTCAAATTTAGACTTTGACACATACTGGCTATGTAACCTGGGCAAATCATTTCACTCATCTAAGACGTAGGTGACTTACTAAGACTAAAAGTTGGAAAGAAGTTCTCCCCCCACCCCCATATTGTTAGAGGAAATTTCCTCATTCCTGAGTTCCTTGTAACATTTAAATCACAGGTCTAATCCCCAAATCTCTGTCTATCTATTCAACCATCAATCTACCTATCTAAAGTTATTATATGCTTCTAAGGTCTATTGGTGTGGGAGATAATCAATCAGTACTGCTAATTCTCAATTCTCATTTTATCAAGTGCAGCAACACCCCACAGTGGAGATATCTCATTTGAGATATATTGAATGAATCGCCAAACCAATTTTCCAGCTTCTCCCTCAAATGAGAATTGTACTAAGGAGCAAACATAATTCACTATAAATGTAGTCAGTTTAGTATGCACAACCTGGGAAAAGATACATCAAAATAGATGGATTCATAATTTGCTCATGCCTGACACTTGGAGGGATCACTGAGATATAAATCACTTTATGATAGCTTCTAGGAGAAAACCTGTTCAGACCCATCTGATTCTGGTACATGCAAAAATATTTGCAGTATGCCACATACTTATAATTGACATTAATGAATTATGTTTCACATTCATAATATCATATATATATATATATATATATATGTACACACATATAAGTGTGTGTTTGTGTGTGCGTTTATATATGTGTATATATATATATATATATATATATGTATGTATGTATGTATATGTGTGCATGCCAATTTACTCTCTACTAAACAAAGTAAATTGTATAGAGTTGAGTGTTTATTATGTTCCCTCTATAGCATTCTATGCTAATATACTTGGATGACTCTCATCAAAATTATGAGATTGGTTTAGTTTATCTTTAGTAATTCTGTCTTTTTCATATGTCCCAATTTCTCCCATTTTATCCCAATCTTAAGTCTTTAGTTCTCTTCACCTTGACACTACAGTACTCAGGAATCTCCCACTAAATGTTCCATGCTAGTTTTTCCATCCTCAGTAATCTCCCTATACTTTTCACTTAACTTTTTTTTGTGTCTTTGTCATCTTCGTAACTGAACATCTCCTCCTCTTCTCTTCTTTTTTCTCCTCCTCTCCCATTCTCCTTTGTTCTTTCTTCATTTCTCTCCTCTCCCTTCACATCCTCTCCCCTTCCCTTATCTCATATTTCCTCCCTCCTCTTTTCCTCTCCTCTTCTCATATCTCTTTCCTTTCTTCTCTCCTCCCACTCTATTCATAACTTGTTTCATGACCCATTATCACACAGTCCTGCTATGTAGTAGCTAATCTGGTTAATTAATTTATGTTACTGGGTTCAAGATTTGGTGTTATCTTTCTGAAAAGTGGTTGCTTTTAATAGGTGATACCTGCAAAATAGAGCATACAGGCAGAGCAAAGATGGTTCAGTGATCTGCTGAAGCCCTTCCCCTAAAACCTTTAAAAAATCTGTAAAAACTACTGTAAGCAAATTCTAGAGCAGCATAAGACACAAAATAACATGGTGAAGCAAGTTTCCAGCCCAAGACAACGTGGAAAGTCAACAGGAAGGGTCTATAGCTCCTGGCTGGGAGAAGAATGCAGTTTAGCATGGGCTGCACCAGTGTGGACAAAGCTGGAACAAGCCTTAGGAGACTGCACTGCTGTCAGTATATGCAGTTTCTGGACTTCCCCACACACAAGCACCAGCTTCAAAGGTCAATGGGAAGGTTGTCTCACCTGCCTGAGAGGGGAATCTGCTGCAGCCGTAGTTTATCCTGACCCCTTCTCCAGGCAGGGCAGCAGCAGACTACTAAAGCAAAGGCTGCTTCCAGAGGCCCTCATTGAAAAAAGAGCTTAAAATTCAAATAATTTACTGAGCAGCTGTCTCTGGAGCCCTTGACTTAATAAAGAACTCAAAAATCAAATAGTTGACTGGGAAAATGAGAAAATGGGGGGAAGATTCTTACATCATTGGTGATGAGAAAGATCAAAATATACAATCAAAAACAACAAATCCAAACCTCCGGCACCCAAAGCCTCCTAGAAAAATATGAATCAGTCTCAGGCCATGGAAGAGTTTAAAACAGAGTTTGAAAATCAAATAAAAGAAGTAGAGGAAGAATTTAGAAGAGAAATGAGAGTAGTGCAAGAAAATCATGAAAAATTAGTCAACAGCTTGCTAAAAGTACCCCCCAAAATTCTAAAGATAATAAAAACGTTAATATTAGAATTACCCAAATGACAAAAGGGATCCAAGAAGTCAATGAGGAGAAGAATGCCTTAAAAAACAAAATGGGTCAAATGGATTAAAAACGTCCAAAGTTTTACTGAAGAAAATACTTTCTTAAAAATTGGAATGGGGGGAGAAGCCAAGATGGCAGAGTAGAAATATTCACATATACTAGCTCCTAACCTGCAGCCCATTAAATACCTGTAAAGAAGAACTCCCAACAAATTCTGGATCAGGGGAAGCCACACAAAAATGGATTGGAGGAGATTTCTGTTCCAGAGACACCTGAAAACAGTGACACCAAAGGTCCATTGCTCACCAGACACGGAACAGAGTCCAGCCCTGCCTTAACTGCATGGCACCTGAGAGGAGAAGATCTGAGCAGGCTTCAGGAATGGAATCTCCAGAAGTCACGCAGCTCCCTCCACCCACAGATGCCAAAGGTCAGTGAGAGGGCCTTTTTGGCAGGCCGAGAGGGGAGTGGGGTGTCTCCATAACTCAGGCTCCCTCAGGAGGCAGCCACAGAAGCAACAGTGGACAGGGGCTCCTGAAGCAGGCATGAGCTCTGATCCATTATTGAAGGTCTCCACATAAACCATCTCCACATAAACCACCTTAGGGCACTGAGCCCCGTGGGGTGGCTCTGCCCCAGCTTGAGCACCCGAAATTAGTCCCATACTGAATAGCAGCCTTGCTCCCACTTGAGCAGCTGAATTTAATCTCACACTGAATAACAGTCCCACCCCTGACGAAAGCCCTGAGTCTGGGAAGCAGCATTTGAAACTCAACCCCCAAGTACTAGCTGGTCGGATTTGGAGGCAAGGCAGGGGTGGAGAGGAATCTCAGAAGTCAAGTAAGTGCCTGGGAAAATGCCCAGAAAAGGGGAAAAAAAATAAGACCATGGAAGGTTACTTTCTTGGTGAGGAGATGTCTCCTCCCATACTTTCTGATGAGGAAGAGCAATGCTTACCATCAGGGAAAGACATAGAAGTCAAGACTTCTGTATCATATCCCAAATACCCAAAATAAATATTCAATGGGCTCAGGCCATGGAAGAGCTCAAAAAGGATTTTAAAAATCAAGTGAGAGAGGTGCAGGAAAAACTGGGAAGAGAAATGAGAGGGATGCAAGAAAAGCATGAAAAGCAGGTGAACACTTTGCTAAAGGAGACCCAAAAACATACTGAAAAAAATAACACATTGAAAAACAGGCTAATTGAATTAGCAAAAGAGGTTCAAAAAGCAAATGAGCAGAAGTATGCTTTCAAAAGCAGAATTAGCTAAATGAGAGAGGTTGAAAAGCTCACGAAAGAAAATAGTTCTCTCAAAATTAGAATGGAACAGATGGAGGCTACTGACTTCATAAGAAACTAAAAAATCAAAAAAAAATGAAAAAATGGAAGAGGATGTGAAATATCTCATTGGTAAAACAACTGACCTGGAAAATAGATCCAGGAGAGACAATTTAAAAATTATGGGACTACCTGAAAGCCATGATCAAAAACAGAGCCTGGACATCCTCCTTCATGAAATTAGCAAGGAAAACTGCCCTGATATTCTAGAACCAGAGGGCAAAATAAATATTTAAGGAATCCACTGATCACCACCTGAAAGAGACCCTAAAAGAGAAACTCCTAGGAACACTGTGGCCAATTTCCAGAGTTCTCAGGTCAAAGAGAAAATATTGCAAGCAGCTAGAAACAAACAATTTCAGTGTTGTGGAAATACAATCAGGATAACACAAAATATAGCAGCTTCCACATTAAGGGATCAAAGGACGTGGAATAGGATATTCCAGAAGTCAAAGAATCTAGGCCTAAAACCAAGGATCATCTACCCAGCAAAACTGAGTATAATACTTCAGGGGAAAATATGGTCTTTCAATGAAGTAGAGGACTTTCAAGCATTCTTGATGAAAAGACCAGAGCTGAAAAGTAAATTTGACTTTCAAACACAAGAATGAAAAGAAGCATAAAAAGGTAAACAGGGAAGTGAAGTCATAAGGGACTTACTGAAGTTGAACTGTTTACATTCCTGCATGGAAGGACAATATTTGGAACTCTTGAAACTTTTCAGTATCGGGGTAGTTGGTGGGATTACACACACACACATACACACACACACATATGCTGACTTGCATGCCCACATAGAGACAGAGAGCACAGAGTGAATTGAATAGGATGGGATCATATGTTTATAAAATGAAGTTGAGCATTGAGAGAGAAATGTATTGGGAGGAGAGAGGGAGAAATGGAATGGGGCAAATTATCTCTCATAGAAAAGGCAAGCAGGAGACTTTTTAGTGGATGGAAAAAGAAAAGAACTGAGAGAAAAACGTGAAGTTTACTCTCATCATATTCAACTAAAGGATGGAATGAAATGCACACTCATTTTGGTATGAAAACCTACCTTGCAATACAGGAAAGTGTGGTAGAAGCAGATAAGCAGGGTACAGGGGATGATAGAAGGGAGGGCAATGTGAGGAGGGAACAACTAGAAATCAATACTCTTGGGGAGGGACAGGATCCAAAGAGAAAATCGAAGCAATGGGAGGGCAGGATACAATGGAGGGAAATATAGTTATTCTTACACAACATGACTATTATCGAAGTCATTTGCAAAACCACACACATATGGCCTATATTGAATTGACTGCCTTCGCAAAGGGTATGGGTGGGGAGGGAGGGATGCATGGGGAGAAGTTGGAACTCAAAGTTTTAGGAATAATGGTCGAGTATTGTTCTTGCTACTAGGAAATAAGAAATACAGGTAATGGGGAATAGAAAGTTATTTGACCCTATAGGACAAAAGAGAAGATGGGGATAAGGGAAGAGAGGGACGATAGAAGAGAGGGCAGGTTGGTAATAGGGGAAATTAGAATGCTCAGTGTTTTGTGGTGCGGGGGGGACAAATGGGGAGAAAATTTCCAACCCAAAATTTTGTGAAAATGAATGTAAAAAATTAAATAAATAATTTTAACAGAAAAAAAAGAAAACGGAAAAAATGGAATGGAGTACATAAAAACTAATGATTATTGAGAAATCAAGAAAATATAAAACAGAACAGAAAGAATGAAAAATTAGAAGATTATGTGAAGTATCTCATTGGAAAAACAACTGATTCCGACAATGGATAAATGAGAGATAATTTAAAAGCAATTGGACTACCTGAAATCCACGATCAAAAGATAGATATCTTAGATGTAATATTTTAAAAAATTATCAAACAAAACTTCACTGATATTCCAGAAGCAGAGCGTAATATAGAAATGGAAATAATCGACCAATCACCTCCCAAAAGACTCCACAAGGAATGATATTTAGGAATATTGTAGGCAAATTGCACAATTCCCAAATCAAGGAGAAAATGTTACAAGCCACCAGAAAGAAAAAAATTGAAGAATTGTGATAACAACTCAGGATAACACAAGATTTCGTGGCTTCTATACTAAGGGATAAGAGGGCTTGTAATGTGATATTTCATAGGTCAAAGGAGCTAGAATTAAAAACAAGAATCAACTATCCAGTAAAACTGAGTGTACTACTTCAGGAGAGAAAAATGGAACTTCTATGAAATATTGGACTTACAAACATTCTTGTTGAAACATCCAGAGTTAAATAGAAATTTTGACATTTGAAATATAAGATCAAGAAAAGCATGAAATTGTAAATAGGAAATAAAAACCATAAAAGACTTATTAAAGTTGAACTATTTACATTCCTACATGCAAAAAGTATATTCTTCATTTTTGAGGCCTGTTCTCAATTTTAGGGGAGAGAGAGAGAGAGAGAGAGAGAGAGAGCACACAAGCTGAACTGAATATGGAGGGATGATGTCTAAAACAGAAAATTAAGTGTTGAGAGGAATGTATGAGGAGTAAGAGAAAGGGAGAGGTAGAATGTAGTAAATCATCTCACTTAAAAGAGACAAGAAAGATCTTTCACAGTGGATAGGAAAATCAGGAAGATGAACAAGAATAAATTAGCTGTCATTTCATCAGATTTGGCTTCAGGAGGGAATAAAATAACCACTCAGATGGGTATGGAAGTTTATCTTAATGTACAGGAGAACAGAGGGGACAGGGATAAATGAAGTGGAATAATAGAAGGGATAGCACTTTGGGGAAAGGAGTAATCAGAAGCAAACTCTTAGGTAGAGGGACACGTCAAAGGAGAGAATAGAATAAATGGAGGGCAGGAAAGAATAGAGGGAAAAATAGTCTTTCACAGCATGACTATTATGGAAGTATTTTGCATGGCTACATATGTATAACATTTCAAATTGCTTGCCTTCTCAATGAGAGTGGGTGAGGAGAGGGGAAAGAAGAGAATGTGGAACTCAAAGTTTTAAAAGTAAATATTAAAAATTGTTTTCACATTGCAATTAGGAAATGAGGTATATAGGCAATGGCACATAGAAATCTATCTTGCCCCACAGGAAAATAGAAGAGATGGGATGGTGGGGTGGGATTAGAAGGGAAGGCAGATTGGAAGAAAGGGTAATCAAAGTATGCACTGTCCTGGGGTGGAGGAAGGAGGTTTGTGAGAAAAATTGAAATTCAAAATTATGTGGGAGTTAATGTTGAAAACTGAAAATACATTAAAAATATATATCATACAATAGTAGAATCTAGAACAAACTCTTAAGATGATCTATCCCAAATTATTCAATTTACAAATGGAAAAGGTGAGGCCCCAGAGAATAAAATGATTTTTTTCAAGGTCACAAAGGCAATTAATGTCAGAATGAGGATTAGACATCAAATCTTTTGATCTCCTATCCATATGCTCTCCATGACATCCTGATATTGAAACATAATCCATTTTTCCCCAATAAAACGTTGCAAGAAATAATTGGCAATGGAAACATTGGCACTATACAACTCTAATTGGAGAGATCATTGGAAAAAAAAAAAACTTGCAATCCCTTCAAATCATATATGATGAGGTAGTCTCCATTTATTTTATCTACTTTGGAGTTTGTTCTATTATTGCTTTGCTGAATGTATTTCATATCTTCCTTTTAGAATGAAACAGTATTTTAGAATAGAAAAAAAATTAAGTTTTTGATTGAAGTTCACTTGTCAAATTCTGACGTCGTTACCAACTGTGTGACCTTGGACAGGTCATATCTTTCTAGACCTTACCTTCGCCTTATGCAAAGATAGGAATTTGGATCAAATGATCTCTAGGGCTCCATCCACCTTTAAATTTTTGCCCCTATTAATTAGCTTTGTCTCTATGTTCTCTAGGATATGGTTAATTTTTCACAATGAAGTTTAATTAATAATTTCTGAATTGAATAAGAAATATTTTGATAATTATAAATTTATTTTTAACCTAAATAATGTGAAATAAAAGTAATCAAGTTTCATTCCTGCTTCACTTTCGTCTAGTAAGTATATTTCTAGGACATAGTGTCTGTATTCTATTTAGTCTAGATTTCTTAGTTATTGCAGAAATTTTATGCTGAGAACAATATCAGATCAACAGATTTGAAGACCTAACGCTCATTTATTTTTTCTATGTAAGGGATGCTGATTCAAAAGAGTTGCTCATAATTAAGGATCACTTGCTATCTAAAATAAAACAAACAAACAACAAAAAACTAAACAAATGAAAAAAGTAAATTTTCTCCCTCTCTCCTTTGAACCTCATTGAGATCTCAGTTTCCACATATCTCTGAATCCCCCGATGTGATTCTGTCCATCAAGGTAGACCTTTATGAATCACCAGGCCTTATCTTATTATTCATGGCTTCTGTCTTTGTTCTCCCACATATTTTTTTATGGCAAAGTTTCTTAACATGTGTGTGTGTGTTTGCATATATGTTTCATGAAAGTCTTTTGCAATCTGGTGAAGTCTACGGATAGAGGGAGGGAAGTATTGTCATCCTTAGAATTCTGGTCCTGAAAGTCATGAAGAATTGAGTTCAAATCCTACCTTAGACATTTACTACTTAATCAACTATGAAGATGTCAGTTAACCTGTATGTGCCTCAGTTTCTTCAACTGTAAAAATAGGGAAAATAATAACATTCACCTCCTGTGTTGTTGTGAATATGGCTAATATTTATAAAGTCTTTGAAGAATATATGGCCCATAGTATGTCAGTAATGCATACTTGATTCCCTTTTTACTTCCCCTTCTTAGAATTACATTTATAAATGAATAAAGTAAAATATGTAGGCTGATAAAGGAAACCAATTGTATAAATATATGATTATTTATGCTTCTTATTGAAGTCTTAAGCTTTAATAATTCCAAGAAAAATATAGAAATAAGCAGGTATATAATTGTCTTTCATCATATCTATACTTATTATAATTATATATATATATTTGTAACTATATACATGCGTATGTGTGTATATCTTTGGTTATACATACACATATATCTTTGTATACACATATATAGATATCCATGTGTATATCTATGCATACACACGTATACCTACATGCATACATATATCTATAACTATCTGCATATGCAGCTATGGATATACATTTTACACATACATACATATATATGTACATACATATACATAATCAAAGGTAAATATATACCTGTTTATTTTTATTTTAAGTTATTCAAGTTTCAAACTTTCCTAAGAAACATAATAATTTTACTCTAATACAATTGGTTTCCTTTATCAGCTTATTATTGGACTTCATGTATTTACATGTATCATTTTCTTTCTCTCTCCACACACACACACATACGCACATACACACAGGTGGTGTGTTTGTTTATATGGACATAAGCTACACATGTAGTTCATGGAAATCAAGTTAATAATCTTGGACTTCATAAAGTAACTGCCCAGTGCTCCTGGTATTTTTCCTTTTAATGGGTACCATGGTATTACTGTATTTCTGTCTGTCTCTAGTATCTATTAATATATAGGATCTTGGAATCATAGACCTTAAGCTGTAAGGGAGTTTAACCTGCTCACTCATATTACAAACAAGAAAATTGAGGTCTAAAAACACTTTGTGAATTTGCCAAGGTGTCATTTGTAACAAATAGAAAAGCCTAGACTTGAAATTCAGTTTGTCTCCCAATGTTTTTGTTTCTACCATAATACAATGCTTATCAGTAGCAGTCCATCTGATTTCTTCCCAATCTGACATACTCTACGGTTCAGCCATCTAATTGCAAGTTCAGGTGTTCTTAGCAGACTTTTCTTTTCATTCACATATCTATTTTTAGTTTCACAGAAATGATCATTGAAAATAACAAAGAAATGGATAATTAAGAAACTGAACCTCACAGAGGATAAGTTTGGAAGGCTTTAGGAATTTTACTTCATAGTGTAATTCTTATTTGTTAGTCATTGAAATCGGATGATCTTGCTCCTTTTTGGATCGAATAGAATGTTTTCTAAAAACGTTTGTCAAAAGAGTAGGGAAAAAGCAACAGTTTGATAATGTATCATAGAGAAGTATATGATTCGTTTACATTTCCAATCATTGCTTCTATCTAGAGCTAAAACATTTTACTTTTGTTTTCTACCTTTTTGAAACAATAACAGGCAACTTGAGGGAATTTGTAGAATGACTTTTGTTTCCCTTGACATTCATCTGTACGCTGTGATATCGCAGGAGCATGGCTAGAAAATTGATCATGTGAAGAAAAGACCTGATGCTTTTAATGAACTGTCGGCTCAAGATGGACCAGTAGGGTGACATCATGGCCCCAAAAAGTAATGTTTCCTTAGTCTGCACGAAGAGAGGAACAATTTGCAGCATAAGGAAGATTTTGTTTCCACTCTTCTCATCTCTATTCCTAGCACATGTATTGAAGCCTCTTTCTCACTCATTCTAATAGATCAGGTACACAGAAGGAGACTATTACAGTCTTCACTCCAGGTGGTCATAATATTATATTTACTAAAGCTGTATAGTGAGAACATTAGGCCCAAATATCTTCCCCTTGCCACCTGGCCCCACCTTGTACCTAACAAACAGGGTTGCTGTGGAGATCAGATGAGATGACATTTGTAATGCACTTAACGGAGCAGCTATATGGGTGTTTATTACCTTCCTCTTTAACACGCTTAATATGGGTGTTTATTACCTTCCTCTTTAACACGCTTAAACATTTTCCCAAAAGAACAAAGTTCAGGGGAAAGTGAGCTTATTTAGAACACATACATGACAAATAGTAACACATTTCTGGGTTTCTGGAAGGGTAGCCACGGAGTTCTTCCTAAGCATGATATAGTTTTCTTTTGTATTCCTTGTAGAATTTTGAAATCGTTATCGTTATTTTCTATTAGATATATAATTCATGTAACTGAAGCACTTTAAAATTACCGGGATTTCCCAATAATGTATTTCACTTACATAGAAAGTATTTGGTGGTTCACAAGTCACCTTTATCTAGCAGAATATCTATATCACTCAATCTTTATCTGTGCATGAACTACCAAGGCTTGGGGTTGTTCCCAGTTGGGAGCTCTTTAATTCTTGCTGTTTAGCTTCTATGTACTTTTCAAAATTAAGAGATTACTTCAAGAAAGAAAATCTAAAGAATCAAATAAAGAGTTCAGAATGGAACTACTCTATTTTATTAAAAATAAAATGATTTCTGCTAAAATAGGCAAGGTCTATGTGTACTCACAGAGGCCCCTTAATTTTTTCCATGTCCCATGATAACAAAAAACCAAATTAGCTGTCTCATTTATCTTCATAAAGACCAATGTCTTTATATATACAGTGAGGGCATTCTTTGCCCAGCAAATTGGGCCAATTTTCTTGAGTTCTGTTTATATTACTACCTAAAATCTTTATGATTCCCTGGGGATGAATTTGTTAGCTTTTAATAAATTTATTCAAAATCAAACTTCCCATCTCAATTTTAGGGGGAAAATCCATGTTGTGAACTTTTTATCTAAGTTATGTGTTATAGAATATCTGTCATGTATGTGACTGACAAGGAAAGATGTGGAATACAAAAGGCTTGAAATCTACTTGCATCCCTGCAAGTTACAGTTTGCAGAATCTTTAGTTCCAGCATGTTTTTCACTCTCAGTTTCCTTCTCCAAAAAGAATTTTTATTAGAACAATCAACTGACCAGATATGTATTATCTTGATAGGCACTGTGCTAGTAGTGGTGATCTAATAGCAAAAACCTAGTTCCTGCCCTTAGGGAGCTTACATTCCAATGTTAGAATGGAACATCTTTACATTACGTAGTCACAGGATTTATACCAAATGAATACAAGGTAGTTCGAAAAAGAATGACCTCCTGCTCCCAAAGTGATGGGAACCAGAAAAGATGGTAGCATGTGAGCTGAAGTCCACATCTTTTTAAGGTTCTAGAATTCTACTCTGCCCTGCCAGGGCCAAGAACAGCCCTAAGAACCAGCTAACAATTTGTGTGAATAATGGATCCCTTGGAGTAGAAATACTTTTGAAATTTGTCCTGCATATTTCCATTGGGGTGAAACTCATGACCATATTTTGCACAATTATAAACTCTGAATAGGGCAAATAATCAGAAAGCCTGCAGCTACTTCTCAGAACCCATTGTTTGCACTTATTCAGATCTGGCTATATTGCTACAAAACAATCTGTAACCTGTAAGTAAAGGAGGCAAAGGGGCAGGAATGGTCTCTAATGCTTAGGTGTCTCTAATGCTTAGGCTTCTAACCGAGCTGTCATGTGGTAGAAGTTTAAACCTTTTCATACCCAGGGAGGAAAAGAGCTTGTTTTGCTAGATAAAGGACTGGTGCTGGAGGTAGGAATTCTTGGGTCCAAGTGCTGTCTTTGATACTTTTAGTATGTGCAATATTAGGCAAGTCATTTCACTGCTTCGTTTCCCCAAATAACATTATAAGACACAAAATTATAGGCAAATTTCTCATTCACAAAAAAGGAGAGAATTTCTAAGCTGATTAAATCACATGTTCAGACCTGAACAAAAAAAATGAACAGATAGAGTAAATCTTTTTATCTATATAGCTTGAGTCCACTCAGCAATAAACTTTTTAAATAAAAGAAATTCACATTTCTAATTTCCATAATTATGATTTATATCTACAAGTCTACCTTGATTATTCTTTGAGAAATATTTTAATCTTCATGGATAAAGGAAAAGTAACACAACAATTTTGTGGAATCTGAGGAAATATATTCCATAGACTGCACTAGTACTGTAGGAAATTGAAAAGCAACACTGAATTTTTAAGGAGAACACTTCAGTTATTACAGTGGAAAGAATATTTGCTCAGAAATCTGAATGTGAACTCCAAACCCAGTCCTGACAACATGCTACTTTTGGATCTTTGGACCAGTCAAGAATATCTCTGATCTTCATTTACCTCATCTGTCCAATGAATGTTGAAAATACTAAGGCCACTTTTTCTCTCTCTACCCCTACTCCCAACACACTATGTTTGGGCTCCTAATGCCTCTGAGATTAAATAATTTCCTTCACAATCTGATTCCACTTCACTTTCCCAGGCCATTTGCACATCACATCCTCTAAAGCTTTTTTCATTATATTTGCTATTCTCCCCACTTTTCTTCTGATTTTGGCTCACCTTTTCATTGACAATTCTAATTTCTTGGAATTCCATCACTTTTCACCTCTACATTTTTGTAACCTAGCTTCCTTCAAGCCTCAGCTCAGGCTCTACCTCCTCCAGGATGTCTTTCCTTATCTCCAGAGTTCTTAAAGGTCCCTCTTTCAAAAAATTCCAGAACTACACAGTACTAAGTTACCTAGGACTGTATTCCTTCTCATCCACTTGCATGCTGATCCTGAATCATATTGAAGCCTTTGTGATGTTTAGAATATGCTCAAGTATAGATTTTTAATCCATTGCCTT
This sequence comes from Potorous gilbertii, assembly GCA_028658325.1. NCBI lineage: Eukaryota > Metazoa > Chordata > Mammalia > Diprotodontia > Potoroidae > Potorous > Potorous gilbertii. The sequence goes on along the minus strand of CM053771.1, from coordinate 531,975,685 downwards.
AATGATTTTACATCTGTTATTAGTACAATGTACAGTGTACATTCACTCCATGAATAAAAGATCAAAATACTTTAAAAAATCCTCTCTAAATATATTAATTAATGCCTATGTTTCAGTGTCATGAGTAGAATATAGGTTATTGAGAAAAGTATTATGCTACAGTGACAGGGTTACAAGTTTAGCTTTTGATATATACTGGTTGTGTGACATTGGGGAAGTCATATATCCTCTAGGTGCCCCTAGGTAACTCTAAGTTGTTAAGTTTCTAGAGACATATTTGTCTACATTGGGATTACCCTCTAGTAGGTTCAAGCAACAAGAATAATCCCTGAATAGTAAATTGCATGCAGAAGGATTTTAATAAGCATGTGTCATGTTCATTTACGCTGAATTATGTCTCAACAGGCAATTTTACTAAATAGATTAGAACTTATATCAAGGGTCAACATGGAGTCCTTTGGTCACACCTCGATTCCCCTGTTTTTTCCAGTAACTGCACTTCAAATTTCTTCCTCTTGAATACAAAAATCATTTCGCCAAGAACAGAATAGCTACTACATTAACCTGACTTTCTTGGGACACAAATCGCTCTATAATTCAGCCTTTTCCCCACAAATGACATTCACTTTTGAACAATTTGGAGCCTCAAAACATGTTTGAAGGAAAGGTAACAAAATAATATTAAACATTTGTGCGAAAAGATATTCAAGTTAGCGACATTATTTCTGGTTTCCCATGCGCAAAAGCTTGAAATCAATGTTCATTTTTTTTTCTCTTCTTCAACTTAGGCATTCATTTTAAGAACACCTGAGCTGTTTTCCTTAAATAATTTTTTTCATCTATGATTTCTTTTTTAGTTGACTGTAGGCTTCTGTCATCACTCTGTGCTCTAGTTGGTCTTTCTGCTATAGCCTCTTTGTCTTGAGACCTATCCTGAATTTACATTACTGCTAAACATTTTGAATACCTCTTTTTCATAGTCATTCCCATATCATATCATCCTCTCTTTAAGAATTTATAAACAAACACTCTTATCTATTTTGGCTCATCTTTAAGTCCAAATATCATTTGTGACTTTTTCCTGGTCTTATTTTGTACCAAGAAAATTCTGTTTCTAGACCCTCATTTTTCTTCTGTGTGTGTGTGTGTGTGTGTGTGTGTGTGTGTGTGTGTGTGTATAAACATACATACATACAGGTTCCTTTTGTATACTGTGTACAATTCATTGCTAATTATTTTCTGTCTTTACCGTTGTTAGCCAACCCTTTGTGAACATTTTTGGGTATTTTCCTGGCAGAGATATTGCTTTGTCTTTTCTTTCCTCAGTTTATTTTACAGATGAGAAAACTGAGAGTTAAGTGCTTTGACCAGGTTCACACAGCTAATAAGTGTCTGAAACTGAATTTGAACTCAAGTCATCCTGACTTCAGGCTTGAAACATCCTCTGTGTCCCCTAGCTGTAGTTTTATACATATGAGTTTTTTTTCCCCTTTCTTTGATCTAATTTTCTTAAATGACTATTCGTTGCACCTTTGTTTTAGAGAGTTTATTCAGTTTAGTAACATTTTGGTCATTCGGGTTTCAATCTGATTTTCAAATTGGTTGTACCTATTTGTAAGTACATCAACAGTTGATTAATCTGTTTTCCTGTCTCATTCCATAGCTCCTGCCTACAACTTGTGATATTATTATAGTTTCAGTCAACTTTGCAAAATTATGGTAAATTAAATTTCATCATTGAACTAATTTTCATGTTTCTATTAGAGATTTGGATTTTTATATTGTTATGGATGGTGTGGAATTTTATTACTCAGTCATTTCCTATTCTTCATGAGTTTTCTTGGCAAAGATACTATAGTATTTTCCCTTACAGCTGTTTTCTTTCTTGACCTCAGTGACTTAACGAGGCTCACACAGCTCACACAGCTATTTGAACTTATGAAATTGAGCCTTTCTGACTCCAGAGCTAGAACTAATCCACTCTGCTGCCTAGTTGCCTGTAGGTTGGAATAACTGAATGCTATCATTCCAAGAGAAATGATGAAAGGTATGGTTTTCAGAGAAGCCTGGGAAAACATATATCAACTCATCATGTAGAGTTAAGTGAGTAGAACCAAGAGAATGTCTTATAAACTGATAAAAAATAAAATAATAAAATAAACATTGTAAAGGCAAACAACTTTGAAAGACTTAAGAAATCTGATCAACCATGTTTCTAGAAGAGCCAAGATTCAGGACCTTGCTATCTGCTTCCTGACATACTGATGATGGACTCCGGATATGGAATGAGGCATTATGTCAAACATACAAAGATATATAATAATTTCTAATTTAATTATAATATAACGTAACATACTATAGCATAACATATTATAGCATAACAACATAATATAATGTTATATATATAATTATACTATATTATAAATTAATATAATTTATTAATGTATAAAATAATATGTATAAAAATAGAAATATACATATAAAATCTATGTGTGAAGGGACAGAGACAGTCTGGGAATTTATTTTGCTTAACTGTACACATTTGTTTCAAAGTTCAAAGTTTTGTTTTCTTTTGACAAATTTGTAAAAGAGGAGAAAATCAACTTTTAACGGAAAAACATATTTTAACATATATTCTGTATCTCTTCCTGATATTCTTCCTTACTCTGAGTCTCACCTTCCTAACTATCCATCTGTCTATCCCTCAATCTATCTATCTAGAGATCTACGTATCCATCTCCTCTCACAAAACTTCCAGATAAAAGAACCAAGATAAATACTAGGTGCTAAGCTATCTAATCTTATGCTCAAATTACATTCTTTTTCATCCAAATGTACGCAAAGTGCTCTGGAGTCATTTTTAAATCCTCTTTTTCTTTTCTCCATAGAGTATTTCTCATTACAATGGGGACTTTTTTTTTTTTAGGAACAGTAACTTAAAAGTTTTATACCTTGCTCCCTAGCTAGAAATGCCACAATTAACTGAAGAAAAACTAATGGGTTGAGTGATTCCTTAATAGCAACTAAGTTCATTTATGTCCACATTTAAACCTAATGTGACCAGGTAAAATGGGACTGATCCTTGCAACCCTTCGTTTATATTGATACTTTAGCGGGAACTTTCCTTTTGAGTGAACTATTCAAACTATCCTGGCTTCCTTATTTCCATGCATGCTGCACATATTCAAATCATTTAACCTCTTAGAGTACTACTTTTTGGAATCAGTCTTGTCACCCTTCAGACACAAATAATATTTTTTTCTATTCATTATCTTGAAAAGAAAATCTTCATTTGATATCCAAACTTGTCGAGGGGTTTGGAATTGATTCAAGCCAGATTGATAACCAAATGAAACACAGGTCTTGATAAATAGGATATAAAAGTCATAGCAACCATTTAAAAAAAAATTCAACTATTAGTAGTTATCCTAAACAAACTTAAAGTCAAACACTCATTTCTGGAGTAGCAAAAGTAAATTGAATTTGACATTCTTATTTCACAAACCCTCCTTCTTTCACCCCCCCTCCCAATTCATGTTAACTTGTTTCATCTTTTTCTAGTTAGAAGAGAAAGATTCTGGTTCAATTATTTTAATATTCTTATTTACCAGCCCCTAAAAACAAATTGTTTAATTGCTTGAAGTTATTTAAAATACTGAATCAACTTAATTGCAAGTATACCCAAATTTTGATTATGCAATGAGCCTGTGGCTCCACTTTCTTCCACTTTTTCAAAATTCACTGAATATTAGCCAGTCCTTTCTCTCACCTCACCCTTCCTAGATTGCGGATTTGGATTATAATAAATGACTCTATTAGTGCTCTGTTGAAAGTTCTTTCTGTACCTTAATATCGGGAAGGCAATTCTTTAATTTGAGGTTATGTTTGTTTGTATGTAGATACATATAAGTATTTTAAAATTTGTATAGTTACATTTTTAATATTATAATTCTCTCTCTCTCTTTCTCTCCCTCCCTCCCTCCCTCCCTCCCTCCCTCTCTCTCTCTCTCTCTCTCTCTCTCTCTCTCTCCCCTTGCCCTACCTCTCTCAACAAACAACAATGAGTAGTACCATTAATAATACAGGATATCTGACAAGGTAATCAACATTCCATCAATATAGAGAAACCTGATTTCTTCCAAAATGAAGAAAGTAATTTTTGTGATTGTTGCTGTTACGGTTGTCCTTACCACCTATCTTCTGTCACTGGTACCAGTGAGCACATTTAATTTAATTGACATGAATTTCTATATTATTTTGCTTTATACTACTTCAGTATTTTTCTATGATAAAATACCTAATTTCCATATAGCTTTTGAAAGTGAGGAAATATCTATGATGCTCATATTGAGATAAATGACATTAATATCCCCATATCACAGATGAGGTAAGAGAGGTTACAAAGGTCAAATGACTTCCCCAGAGCCATGCTCTAAGTCTAGAACTTTATCTACTACCCTATATTGCCTCTTCAGAACCAGTATCGTGCATAAATATTAGGTCCCCATGCCAGTCAAAAACAATATATTTGTTTCAAAAAATTAAATGTGCGTTAAATTAGTTTAAATCCTAATGGAAGTGATCTTTGAAATCAACTAGTTTAATGACATCATTGAAGAGATAAGAAAACTTAAGACTTCAATGGCCTAAGGGAGAGACACCATTGTATAGTTAACAGGTAGAGTAATATAGGTGACTGGAGCTTAAATCTAATCTCAGACATTAGTTATCTATTTCCCTCCAAGTTTTAGTATTGTCATCTAAAAAAATTAGAAAAAAATTAACACCACCTCTTTCATAGGTATGTGTGAATATTGTGTCACGAATACAATGAATTTAAAGATACTATAATTATGGCAATGATAAAGATGAGGATGATAGTACACACACACACACACACACACACACACACACACACACACACAATCTTTAAGGGTTACAAAGTACTTAAGAAAACATTTTATAGTATTTTCCTCAACAACCCACAGAGGTAGTTGTAGCTGCTATTATCACCCCATATTATAGATGAAGAAACTGAAATAGACAAAATTTAAGTTGTCATCCAGTGTCTCAGAGTTAATGTCTTACACCGGATTTGATCTCAGATATCCCTGACTCCAAGTCCAGTATTCTATCTACTGCTTCATGTAGTTGATTTACTATCATATAAGATTTACTATAATACCAGTTAATCACTGTTAATAGCTGATTATCTGTTCTAAGATTAAATAGGTTTGTAGCACTTTTAGATATATCAGTTCCATCCTCTTTGGCTCATTTATATACTACCATCTATCCAGTGCTTTAAGGTTTGCAAAGAATTTTACCTATGCCATCTAATTTCATTCTACCAATAATCCTATAGGGTATGTGCCATGATTATCATCTCATTTTACAGATAAGTATCTGAAGCTGAGAGAGGTGGTGTCCCATCTCTTAGGTCACACAGCTAGAAAGTACCCGAGACAGGCCTCAAACTCGGGTTTTCTTAACCCAGACTCTAATACTTTATCTCTACTTGCATGTTTCTGAAGCATAATTCTATGGGTTTATGAATAGATTTGGCCTTCTATCCCAGTGATCTAGATTATATCTTTATCTATTTACATAGTTCATCTCTATGTCCTCCCATCAATTATCCTTAGTGGAGCTACCCTGTAGGTTCAGGTCCTTCCTCTAGATCTTTGGATATTGTGTGGAATCTACTAAATCTCCCTAAGTCACATCTGGTGATGTGAGTATTCCACCTGCTTTACCAGACATTTATTACTCTGATGATATCCCTTATGATATTTTCCCCATGTAATTTTTAATTTATGAGGTATAGAAATATATTACTAAACTAAACAAATATCTAAACACTAGCATAGGGTTTCTGGGTGCAAAATGAATACAGATGCCAAATTTAGAATACCAGAAACAAAATTAAATTTGTTCAATTGAAATCAGACTCCAAATTGCCTTTACTTTTTCCACCTGCTAGAGAGTGTATAGACCCCGTGCTTTAAATCAGTTGTGACTACTATTATAGCCCTAGGATATTTGTTCTGTTGTAGGACTGGTGGAACAATAAGATTAAGAGATGGAGACATACTTAAAGGCCATCAAATCTAAATACTTCCTTTCAGAGATCAGGTAATTGATGGCCAGACTCCCCCAGAGTCATGCGGATAGTAAGTGTCTGAAATAGGACTTAAACAAGTTTTCCCTATTGCAACTCAAATAATTCAGTCATTAAATCACAGAGCTGCAAAAGCAAGAGATAATTGTCCATGGGAAGGAAATATATTCTAATGATCATTTATTTATGTATTGTTACTATAATATCATCCTCATCAGTGCTCAGGGCAAAGTAACATTTTTTATTCTCCCAATTATATCTTTTTTTTTTTTTGGCATACCTGGGCACTAACAGAATTCTGCAGTAGCTGAAGGAATGAGATTTTCAGATACTCTGAGCATTCTTATACTTATTGATATACAAGAACATTATTTTATTTGCTGATTCATGTATTCATTTGCAGGACAATGTAAGGTCCTTGGGGAGAGGGACTGCATTTTTGTTTTTGTCCTACCGTTTTTTGTCTAACATAGTCTTAGAAGAGTGTTATTAGAATAATAAAGTCTGAATAAATGGTTGATGAATTTACAAAACAACAATTTACCTTTTCTCTTGGGTATTTTAATTCCAAAATCAAATTAATACCTCAGGCAAATCCACTTAGAGCCTTTTACTTAAGTTAATGAGAAGTTCATTCTGTCTGAAATCTTGTGGAATTCCAAACCCAGACAGCATAAATTTAATTGATAAGAAAGTATTCTTTGAAAAATACAGGAGCAATGACACCAATCTAACCACAAACCAAATTCCAAGAGAGCTTATTAACTAGGGTATATATAAAGAGATGAAGCAAGCAGCAGTCCACATCTCCCCTGTCTAATGATATAGTTGACAATATCCACCTAGTGATTTGATACGTGTGAATATTCACCTTGTTGTCTTTCTTCCATCTTTTTACTCCCCCCATCCTGTTGTTAGTCTATTGAATATGACCTTGTTCCAAGATGACATCTCTATGTCTATCTTTCTATCTGTCTCCCCATTCATGCTTATCTAAATTGGAGGGCAAAGGTGACCTGACTTAATGAAAGGGAGCAAAAGAGGATAAACAGCCATGAGAAAGGAAGACTCAGGGAAAACATGGTGGATTTATTCAAGAATTTGAAGGGCTATCTCATGTAAGAGAGGGAATGGAATTTTTTTATTAATCGCAAAGAAACAGAATCAGTAAGACTGAGTAGGTGTTGCAAAGAGACCAATTTAAGTTTCATGTGGATAATGGGGCACCCTCTCTAACAGTTAAAGTCATCCAAAAGTGAAATGAAGGGGTCCTTGGGATGTACACATTTGCTTTTCACTAAGCATTTCAAAGAGGAGGCTGGATGAATTTTTGTGGATGCCATCATAAAAATGTTTCTTAGCTATGTGGGAAATTGAACCACATGTAAACTGAAGCTGCGATTCCGTGATTCTCCCAATAGGCACCTTTGACTTCAGTCTTCAGTTCAGGAAAATTACTTTACATTCCTGTAAGGACATCCTGATGTGTTGACTTTGTTGCTAGGCAGCTCCAGTCATTTCATAAGCTCAGTTAGCATCTAGCTAATACTTGCTAGCCACCTGGGAAGTGCATCCAGCTAAGCATTATCCACCCTGACATTTTGATGGGTATTACTCGGGCAAATTTGTCCAGGTATATTTTATTTTTAGTAGAGATTTTCTAATAAAATATTCAATATACCTTTAAAGTTTGTTGTTGTGCTAATAATGTTACATCTCAGAATGAAGGAAGGCATAGAGGGCTAGTGGACTTGGAAGCAAAAAGACCCTGGGTTTGAATCTCCCTTCAGAGGATATGTTCTCTCCTACCCTGCCCCTCCCTTATCCTCAACTTACTAATTTCTGAAATAAAGGAGTTTAACACTTTATAGCTCCATGTTTATGAACCTGCTAAAATGTTGTCAATTTCATTGACTTTGGGGAAGACTGATGAAGAAAGTTTCTCCCTCTCAAATGAAATTTGCAATCATTTTATGATTTATAGTTCTAGGCAGCTGCTTAAGGACAATGAGAGCTTAAGTTATTTGCCCAGGGTAACACAGGAAGTATATATATGTCAAGGGTTGCTATCTTCGTGACTCCCAGACTAGGATACTATCCATTGGGCCATATAGCCTATTAAGAAAAGCAATGTAAGAATAACAACTACTATTACTACTAATATTTATACACATTTTTAACGTTTGCAAAATATCTTTCCAAGATATATTGATGAAGTCATGTGGCAAGAAGGAGCATTAGAATGTATAGGAGGAAGATTTAATTGAAGCACTGGCCATCTAATTGTAGGTATTTTAATCTCTTTAAACCTAGGTTTCATCATCTATAAAATGAGAATAGTGCTTATTTCCCCTTTATAGTGATTTGTGAAGAAGGGCTAATGACAAGAACTTCCATTTTATTGATTTGAACAAGCATTAGTAGATGCGCATCTATTTCTCAAAAGTATCATCTAAATTAGTTTTGTCTAACTCAGGGGGTCAATAAGCAATACCTAAAATTCTTTGGGTTACAATTTGACTTGGAAAACAAAATATTAGTTGTATCTATTCTTTATTATATTTTCATTTATTTGTTACATACTTTTCAATTACATTTTAATCTATTTCTGGAGTACTTGGAAGTGGTGTGGGTTTAGCTGTGTGTTTGTCACTTCTGGTCTAGATCATTGAGAGATTAAGTGGCTTATGAGTGTCACAGAGCAAGTGTCTGAGATGGGAGTAGAGAATCCAGAAAATACTGATTCTGATGTCGGACGTCTATCTACTGTGTCATACCACCTCTCTTTCACAACAAAAGGAAATTGTAAGGCATAAACCAAGATTTAACAATTAGCATTTGTAAACAGAATAATTCAGAATTTAAGTGAGCTCAGATAAAGCTTGTAAAGATTTAATTCCTGAAACATTGATTTACTTTCATTGAGTTACTAACTTTATATTGAAAAAAAAAACATACAATCAACATATTCACTTCTAGTGATGAAGGCATGTAGATAAACCACAGGAAGCTAAATAGATCAGTGGAAAGAATTCTGGACTGGAAATGAGCAAGACCTGAGTTCATGTCCAACCTCAGAATTTTGCTAGCTGGATGACGCTGTGGACTTAAAGCCTCTTTACTTCGGTTTCCTCATCTGCAAAATAGGGTATTAATAGCTTCAGGACTGTTAGGATAAAATGAGATAACATTTGTAAAGTTGTTTACAATCTTTAAAACAATAAATAAATAGTAGTTATTACACATATATTTAAATAATATACATGAAGAATGAAAATTCACTTAACTTACTGTCAGTTTCTCAATTACATCACAGAGGTGATACCTACATATTACATTTTAAAATTCATAAAGAAAGTATCGTATTATAATTTAGTTTTAATTGAATCTACCTGATGAATTATTTCTTCTTCTTGCAAACACATTACTGGATAGTGTATGACACTTTAATACTGTCAGAAATATCATTTTTTTCATAAATTGTATACTTATTAGAGATAATAAAGATTCTTAAAACCAAGTATTTGCTTCCTCCTTGTTAAGGAAGAAAGCAAAGGACAAAATTCAGATAAATTGAAATTGTTCTTTCTCCCATACTAGTACCTGTAAATGTATTATTTGACTGCCACAAATATTCTGCCTACCCTTGCCTCTACCTTGAGTAGGACTATATGATTTGAGCCCTGTTTTTATGGGTATGTTCAAATTGTTTCAACATCTAATTTCTTTTTTACTACATCACCCTCCAGAAAGTAATTCCAAGTGGAGGAGACACTTGGATAATTCAAGAGATCTATATAGATTTATCACCCAATCCAGATGCTGGTGACTGTTATCTATGGACCCCTAGGCGTTCCAATTTGTTCCTTGATAAGTTCAGCACCTGGCTGATAGACTTTTTCTCTATTCCAAATTCTGCCCTTGTACTAGGAGACTTTAAAAGACTTAAATTATTGTTTGGGTTTTTTTTTTCAGTTTACACACACACACACACACACACACACACACACACACACATATATACACATACATATATATATATAGATACACACACAAATATACACACACACACATTTTTTTCATCTCCTCACCTGTACATATTCACTGGAGAGTAGAATTAGAATAAGAAAGAAAAGAAATACAGTTATTCTATCATAAAAGCACAACCAAGCAAAACAAATCTACTTCATATTAGTCCCTCATCTCTGTGCATCATCAGGCCTCTGAAATCATAGCTGGCCACTATGTTGATTAGAAGTAATAAATATGTTAGAATTGTTTATTTTTACAATATTGTTTTCCCTCTAAAATCCCCTGTTCAGTTTCTCAGTCTCTTTGATTCCAATGATCTACTCTTCCACCTCAACTCTGTGACATAAAGAAATGGTTATATTCTTGAGTTTGCCAATAACTAGAATTTTTTTCCATGGCCATATACATGGCCATAAATTCGATCATATTTTTAAAATTATTCTGCTTTCCTTTGACTTTTCATTCTAATCCAGTGTTTTGCATGCACCATGACTTGTTTTGTCTTTACTATTCAGATATTTCCTAGGTTAACACACTTTCCCTGGTTGTATTTCCTTTCCTTCCCTATCTCAAATGTTTGTCTAACTATTTCAACTCACTATTGTGTTCCAATCTGAAAGTCTTTGTCTGATTTTCCTATTTCTTATTACATCTTTGCAAATTACAACTTAATCTTAGTACTACTATCTGTCTCCTTTGTTCCTACTCACTTGATAATGAATTGAACTAGATAAAATGAAAAAAGTAGGGGGGCTTTATTTGATTTACTATTAATATATCGTTTTTAAGCTTAAGTGGTCTATTAGTAAAAGAGAACCTGGACAGCAGACACTTCTGTGTATGCCAGGGTCCTTGGAGTTATACAGACACAATTCATAGCCCATGTTCTTAAACAGGTCTTCCCCTATATCAATGATGGAAATTTTTCCCTACAATATTTCCGTCTTTATTTCAGTACACAACTTATTTATAAATGCATTTACATGCTATTACATCCACTAGAATTTAGCTCCTTAAGAGCAGGGACTATGTTTTTGTCTCACTTTGTATCTCAAGGACCTAGCTCATTTGCTGGGTTTATTAAGTGCTTAATGAATGCTTCTTGATAGATTGAACTATTGCTCTTTATTTCTTTCTGCTCTGATAGCCATAAGGTACTTTTTCCTAATCAACAATAACTCATGCCTTATCCTTCTATGCCGCTCTCATCCAAATCATTCCACATATCCTACACAAGTTCACCCAACATATTTGGCATCTTCTTCTATATGGCTTGACATTACATGATGACAACAAGATATACAGCCTATCATTTAGTTATGGCCTACTATGATCCTTGGCCTATTGTATTTATTAATAATTTTTTTTCTGATAATCTCCTTTATTGAGCTAGTTCTTCAGAATTCATGGATGGTGATTTTTATTGCTTCTGCGTACCCATCATTTGGCTCTCCATTGCCCTTTGAGAAAATGCTTCAAAGATTGCTGTGGTTCATGAATCTGAATCTCAGTCATACATAATCACTGAAAGAATTTTTTTGTAAGAAAAAATGGGTCTTAATGTAGAATTCCCCTCCACATACATCTTGAATAAACTAAAAAAAAGTTATTGATGCAATAACTAAACCTAATCCCAGGAGACTGATGTTTAAGCATGTTATGCACATTCTGATAGAGAAGTAATCATTTCAGTATATAGAAACATTTTTGAATGTGACTAATGTGGAATTATTTGCTTAAATATGCATGTTTCTTATAAAGGTTTTTGTCTTCCTTCCTTCCTTCCTTCCTTCCTTCTTTCTTTTCTTCCTTCCTTCCTTCTTTCCTTCCTTCCTTCCTGCTCACCTGTCTTCTCCTGGCCTTACCTCTATTAACAAAGGTTAAGACCATTCTTCCCGCTCCCCACGCACACGCCTCTCTTTTTCTAGAAGGGAAGGAAAAAAAATGGTGTTTTTGTTGTTAATTAAAAGATACAGTAAAGATGGGTCTTTTCTTTCAGGAACAAATTTGAATTTAAAGGATCATTTTAAAGTGTTTCACAGTATTATTTTGGTGGTTAATTTTTTTTTTTTGGTAACCCTATCCACTTTTCTTTACTGTTTTAGTATAGACTCTGATCATTCTCTATATGAATGTTTGTCTAAATTATATTTTCTAATGACCAACTATATGAACTTAAAAATGACTACAACAAAAATAACTTATCAAATCACAAGAGCAAACGTCATGATAAAAAAAATTGAGATTTTACTGTCTCTAGTCCAGTAATTTGAGATTAAGGCTAAAAATTGTGTAAAAAGGAAATCAGGTCACTTTTTCGTTTTGTTGACTTCCTAATAGTCTTCATTTTACCCAATCAAGGGAAGTCTGAATGAGTTTCACAACAGGAAATGAATTAGTTGATTATGCCTTCCCAATTCGGGCCAATTCCCATTTAGAATGAAAGAAAACACAGCGATTTTCTTCACTTAAGTGAGTATTGACTTGTGCTATGGTGAGCATCAAGATTAATTATCTCAAATAATAAGCAACAAGCTAGTTGACGACTATTGGCTTCGGGAGAATCAAAGTGTAAAATTTATCTGCCTCTGACCTGTAGAAAACAAAGGATTTCTCTCACAGTCTAACAAGACCAACTACCTCTTGTAGAACAAGTCTCATGAGAGGCAGGTGACATTTCCAAGTCTTGTCATTTAAACTGAGACTTGATCTTTTCCTTGTATTTGTGTGTGTGTGTGTGTGTGTGTGTGTATGTTGTGTGCCTATGTCTGTGTCTGTGTTTGTGTGTGTATATATATGTATATATGTGTATATGTATATATACATATATTTACATGTATATAATGTTTGATAAGTCAGATCATAGTTGTAGAGTACCTCCAATATATGTATGTATGTTATATATTTATAATCTTTCTGCAGTTTGTTGATGAATAAAGCAATGTGGTCATAGGTAATATATATTTTCCTCTAGTCAAGGTAATATATATTTTCCTCTAGTCAAATGTTCTTTGGGACTTCTCTTCATATTCCATGTTCTCTCTTCTTTTCTCAGATGGCCCAGTGAATAGTACATGATGTGGCTTGCCTTTTTTTTTTATTCAGTAGAACCTCAGTTTACGATTTTAATTCTTTCCAGGATTGTGTTTGACATGGAATTTTGTTTTTGTATTGTTAAGTGAATTTTCCCATCACAAAACAATGTAAAATCAGATGATCTGTACCACATCCCCCAAAATTTTCATGTAACATAATTATTTATAATTTTAAATAAGGTTTTTGTCCCTAATGTGGCAAAATACAATAGCAATGATTAGTACACAATATATACTGAAGATAAAATAAATTAACTTGTACTTCACCTTTGAGAAGAGTTGTGGCTGGTATGAGGGGGATGAGGGGCAGGAGGGGGAGGAACGTTATCGCTTGGAAGGAGAATCTCCTTCTATGAGAACAGAGGTGATTTCAACATTGGGAGTGTTCTCTCTATACTAAAAGTAAGATGAACATAATTACCTTCATTTATTTTTTTCATTTTTAGAATCATTTTCATGTTTTGAGTCACTGATTTTCTTTTCTTTGCATTCACTTCTGACTGAGAATCTGAGGATACTTGATTTTGACATTTTTTTCAGAATGTCACCAAAATGTGACATTGCATTATTATTAAAAATATTCATGGCTCTAATTGCTACAACTTTATTTCGGTGGTTTTTTCAACAAAAATTTTATGTTCATACTGCTAAATTTTGTTCATCCTGCAAAACAAATTTTGCAAAACTTTTTCCTTCTAGAGTGAAGCATAGAAAACCGGGTTACTCTTAAACTGAAATCCTATTGTATATCTAATTTAAAAATGTTGAAAGAATTATTAACTTCCAGACTCCTAAAGTATGCAGCTAAGATGGTATTTAAAAAGAATAATTTCTGTTTCTGAGAGAATCACTAAAAGGCATGGGAATTTTATTTTTATTTCTTGAAATATCACTCTTTTTCTTTTATATACTGTCTCATTTTCCCCTTTGTCATCTATTAATAGAAAGGCATTTCTTAAAGTAAATATTTTTAAAAGTGTGAAAAAATTGCTGATAATATGTAACTGACATATTAATAAGCCCAACGTTTTATGTTTCCCATCCCTAGCACTGCATCTTTCCAAAAAATTTAAAAGTTGTCTTATCATATCCCTTTGTTGGAGCCTACCTTAGTTGTTAAAATTTGATAAAAATCAGTTTCTAATATTTTGTGGCCATTGCTACTCATCCATTTATATTCCTAAGTTTGCTATCCATATTTGCCAAGTTCTTCTTACTTAACTTTACATCAGTTCGTATAAGTTTTTCATACTTCTTTTTATTTATCCTTTTCATCAATTTTTATATCATGGTTACACCCTATTTTATTCATGTAAACTAATTTGTTTAATATAATCTATGAGGATGCACATATACAAACCAAGATACACACAGACACATATGCTTATACACACATATAATAAATAAATATATACATATATATTTACGTGTGTATATACATATACATACTATATATACATAGATATATGCACGTGATATATCTATATATCTACATATCTATACATATACATATACATAAATGCAAATATATGTTCGCCCCCCACATGTATGCATGCATGTGTGTATTCTTATAAGTGGGGTTCTGGGTGTGGATGTGTGTGTGGCTGTGGTTGTTGTCCTTTGTTCTTGAAGAGGACCAAAATAAAACCAGTATGTTAGAGTCAAGTTATGACTATGGCTTATTAAACCATCCTCTACCATGGGTCAAACACAATAGTCTCCATATAAATTTGAGGTAGATTCTCTAAAGTTGTGCATCTCACATTTCTTTTGAACTATTTCAATTCTGTTTTGTTCACAGAGCAAGGCACCTTCTCTTATATGGGCATGCCATGCAGGGTGGTCTTGTGTCTCCCATGTCATGCAATCAGTACCAAAGCCTTAGGGGAGAACCTGAGAATACTTGACTATTAAATATTTTACTGCTATAAACATATGTGTGCATATAATTCTTTATATAATTTCTAATTATTTCCCAGCATATTTGTGCTAATTTAAATCTCCATCAACACTGTATTCGTGGTTCTATCTTTCCAGAAACTTTCAACATTGAATATTCATGTATTGTGTCTGGGATATTTTCTGTGATATCAGGGGAAACCTCAAAGTTGTTTATATTTGTTTGGCTCTTATTAATGGTGATTAAGATCACTTTCTTTTCTTTGTTTGTAAATAACTTGAATTTTTTTTTTAAGTTGAAAACTGTTTCTTGATTACTCTGGTCTTTCCTGGATCACAGAATGGTTCTGGAATTATATATTCCAGTTAGCTGGCTACCAAACATGAAAATCAGGCCCTCATAATTAATATCTGGAGGAAAGTTCTCAAATACATTTCTTTCACTAGCTATATTAATTTTCTTCATGCAAAAGCTTTTAGGGTTATTTAATTAAAATTATCAATATAAATAATAATTAAGTATATGCACTGCTTGATTAGGAATTCATTGTATTTCACCTTAGGTATAAAAGCTGTATTTTGGGGCAGAGCCAAGATGGGAGAGTAGAAAGACTCACATGTGCTAGCTCCGAACCCACAGCCCATGGATTTCCTCTAAAAAGAACTCCCAACAAATTCTGGAACAGTGGAAGCCGCGCAGCAACACAGTGAAGGAGATTTCCATTCCAGAGAGCACTAAAAAACCTATCCCAAGGGCCAGCACGCACTGGACAGGACCGGAGCCCTGCCCTGCCCTGGCTGCACGGTATTGAGAGGAGCAAGCAGATCTAAGCAGGCTTCAGGGGCAGAATCTCCAGTGGCCGCGAAGGTCCCTCTACCAACAGACGCACAGGTCAGTGGGAGAGACGTCCAGACAGGCTGAGAGGGGAGCAGAGTGTCTCCATAACTCAGGCCCCCACGGGAGGCAGCAGCAGAGGCAGTGGGCAGCCAGAGGCTCCCGGAGCATGCAGGAACTCAGCAGGAACTCCATTACAGAAGGTCTCTGCATAAAAACCCTGAGGGAACTGAGCCTGGGAGGAAACCCTGTCCCCACCTGAGAACCTGATTTAATCTTACCCTGAATAGCAGCCAGGGCTACCACCAAAAGCCCTGAGGCTGAGGAGCAGCATTTGAATCCCAGACCTCAAACACTAGCTGGGCAGACCTAGGCAGGGATGGAGAGGATTCTGAGAAGTCAATTAACTGGCTGGAAAAATGCCCAGAAAAGGGGAAAAAAATAAGACAATAGAAGGTTATTTTCTTGGTTAACAAATGATTCAGCCCTTCCTCTCTGATGAAGAAGAATAATGCTTATCATCAGTTAAAGACATAGGAGTCAAGGCCTCTATATTCCAAATGTTTGAAATAGATATCCAATGGGCTCAGGCCATGGAAGAGCTCAAAAAGGATTTTGAAAATCAAGTTAGACGGGTGGAGAAAAACTGGGAAAAGAAATGAGAGATGCAAGAAAAGCATTAAAAATGGGTCAACACCTTGCAAAAGGAGACCCCAAAAAATGCTGAAGAAAATGACACTTTGAAAAATAGGCTATCTCAATTGGCAAAAGAGGTTCAAGTAGCCAATGAGGAGAAGAATGTTTTCAAAAGCAGAATTAGCCAAGTTGAAAAAGAGGTTCAAAATCTCACTGAAGAAAATAGTCCTCTCAAAATTAGAATGGAACAGATGGAGGCTAATGACTTTCTGAGAAACCAAGAAATCACAAAACAAAACCAAAAGAATGAAAAAATGGAAAAGAATGTGAAATATTTCCTTGGAATATCAACTGACCTCCAAAATAGATCCAGGAGAGACAATTTAAAAATTATGGGACTACCTGAAAGCCAAAATCAAAAAAAGAGCCTAGACATCATTCTTCATGAAATTATCAAGGAAAACTGCCCTGATGTTCTAGAACCAGAGGGCAAAATAAGTATTCAAAGGATCTACTGATCACCACCTGAAAGAGATCCAAAAAGAGAAACTCCTAGGAACATTGTGGCCAAATTCCAGAGTTCCCTGGTCAAGGAGAAAATATTGCAAGCAGCTTGAAAGAAAAAAATTTCAGTATTGTGGAAATACAATAAGGATAACACAAGATCTAGCAGCTTCTACATTAAGGGATCGAAGGGCGTGGAATAGGATATTGCAGAAGTGAAAGGAACTAAGTCTAAAACCAAGAATCACCTACCCAACAAAACTGAGTATAATACTTCAAGGGAAAATACGGTCTTTCAATGAAGGAGAGGACTTTCAAGCATTCTTGATGAAAAGACCAGAGCTGAAAAGAAAATTTGACTTTCAAACACAAAAATGAGAAGAAGCATGAAAAAATAAACAGCAAAGAGAAGTCATAAGGGACTTACCAAAGTTGAACTGTTTACATCCCTACATGGAAAGACAATATTTGTAAATCCTTAAATTTTTCAGAATCTGGGTAGTTGGTGGGACTACACACACACGCACACACACACGTACACACATGCGTGCGCACACACATACACACATGCATGCACATAAAGAGACAGAGAGCACGGAGTGAATTGAATAGGATGGGATTATGTCTTAAAAGAAATCAAGGTAAACGGTGAGAGAGAAATGCAATGGGATGAGAGAGGGTGAAATAGAATGGGGTAAATTATCTCTTATAGAAGAGGCAAGCATGAGACTTCTTAGTGGATGGAAAAATAGGAGAGCTGAGAAAAAAAATGAAGTTTACTCTCATCACATTCGACTAAAGGAAGGAGTAAAATACACACTCGTTTTGGTATGAAAACCTGTCTTAAAATACAGGAAATTGGGGGAGAAGGAGATACACAGGATGGGGAGGATGATGGAAGGGAGGGCAATGGGAGGAGGGAGCAATTTGAAGTGAACACTCTTGGGAAGGGACAGGATCAAAAGAGAGAATAGCAGCAATGAGGGGGCAGGATAGGATGGAGGGAAATATAGTTAGTCTTATACAACATGACTATTATGGAAGTCACTTGCAAAACTACACAGATATGGCCTATATTAGATTGCCTGACTTCCCAAAGGGAATGGGTGGGGAGGGAGGGATGGGGAGAAGTTGAAACTCAAAGTTTTTGGAACAACAGTTGAAAATTGTTCTTGCTACTAGGAAAGAAGGAATACAGGTAATGGGGAATAGAAAGTTATCTGGCCCTACAGGACAAAAAAGAAGATGGGGACAAGAGAAGGGAGGATGATAGAAGAGAGGGCAGATTAGTGATATGGGAAGTTAGAATGCTCAGTGTACTGGGGTGGGGGGAGAGGACAAATGGGGAGAAAATTTTGGAACCCAAAATCTTGTGACAATGAATGTAAAATGTTAAATAAATAAATTTATATTAAAAAAATAAAAGGTGTATATTCAGATTCCCCTCTATACTTTGTAGAATGTATTGTAATACAATATAATATGAACATACTCATTAATAAAAGTTTAATATTCATGATGAGTTTTATTTTAAATTTATTTCAATTTCTCCGACACTGCTTCCTCATGTTTTGTGATTTTTTATCAAATTTTAATTCTTTCTCAAAGAATTTTGAGTTATGAGGCATATAAATTATTGCTTTTGGGGGGTTTTTTATTATACTTCGTGTATTCTATTTCTTTGAATTTCTTCTTTCTTTTTTTCTTTCCAGATAATTTGTGCCTTTTGGAGTATTCTTGCATAGAAATTACTTTTCTACCATTGTCCCCTGAATCGTTTTATTACTGTATATAAAACTTGTTGATGTCCTGGGTACACTTTTTTGCCCAGAATATTAATTTTTGCTATGCTTATACTTTCTAAGTTATGTCAACAACAAATTAAATAGTTTTACGTACTCCTTGCTTTTCTTTTTGCTTTTAATCATCTCTTTCAAAGAGATTTGTTCCATTGGCAGCTACTAAATGTATAACTATTGCTGAAGTAATTTTATTATGTACTTACATTTTGTACTATTTGGAATTTTATTCCTTTAGGAAAAAATCACTTCAGGAATTAGGTATAGATCTACATCTGTCAGTCTATCTATTTATTTGTCTATCTGCATAGAAATATAAATCAATTCACATCCATAACATTTTAAGATTTGCCAGTTGTTTTACATGTATTCTCTCATTAGATACTTTCACGTGAAACAAGTTCTATTATCGTTCTATTTACGTATAAGGAATTTGAAGGTGACAGGCATAAACTATTTTTTCTAATGTCATTCAGGCAGCAAAGTTTGGAGGAAGAATTCAAACTTAAGCATTTCTTGTTCCAAATTCACTAATCATTCTGTACATGTAAAGGTTCTTCAAAAATGTACTATTTTCTCCAGCAATCTGAGACAAGGACAGTTAGGAATATCCTTTCATAAGTCCACATTCAACGAATCTTAAATCTAGTCTCCAAATATATTTTCCACAGTTAATACATCACAGATTCAGGGGAAACATGAGTTGTGCGTTCGTTTAGTTTTGTTCCATTCTCTATGCCCTCATAGACAATAACTTCTAGCCATCACTATCTCATGGAGTCTGCCCAGGATCATGGTCATTGTTTTAATTACACTCTCTATCCTTCTCATTCTCTGCCATGCTTCTTTCTTTATTGACTTCAATCTTTCCCAACATAAGTGTCTTTTCTGAAGAATTTTGTCTTCTCATTATGTGGTCAAAATATTTAAGCTTCAGCTTCAGGATTTGCCCTCCCATTGAATAGTATGAACTAATTTATTTAAGTATTGATTGTTTTGATCTCCTTCATGTTTAAGGGATTCTTAAAAATCCCCAGAACTGGAGCCAAGTTGGCAGAGTAGAAAGACACATATACACTAGCTCTTACCCCACAGCTCATAAAATACCTGTAAAGAAGAACTCTCAACAATTCTAAAGCAGCAGAAGCCACAGAACAATGGAGTGGAGGAGATTTCTAGCCCAGAGTGATGTGAAAGACCAATGGGAAAGATCTGTCCCACTGGACCCAGAGCAGAGCTTTGGCCACGCGACACCAGAAGGAGCGGAACTGAGCACACTTCAGGGACAGAATCTCCAGCAACAGCACAGATCCCTTAACTCACAGGCACCAAATGTCAGTGAGAGGGCCTTTTTGGATGGCCAAGAAGGGAGCAGGGTGCCACCACAACTCAGGCTTCCTCAAATGGCAGCAGTAGAGGCAGCAGTGGATAGGGCTCCCAAAGCATGCAGTAGCCAGCATCCATTGTTGAAGGTCTCATTGTTAACTCCCTGAGGTAACTGAGCCCTGAGTGACTGTCCTGCCCCATCCTGAGCATCTGATCTCAGTCTCACACTAAATAGCGGGCCTGCCCCAGCCTAAAGCCCTGAGGGTTTGGAGCAGCTCATCTGAATTTCAGCCCCTAGTACTGGCTTAGGGGAATTGGAGACCAGGTTGTTGTAGAGAAGAAACTCAAAGTCAGGAAACTTGCTGGGAAAATGCCCAAAAAATGGAAAAAAATAAGACCATAGAAGGTTACATTCTTGGGGAACTGGTGTCTCCCCCCATCCTTTCAGATGAGGAAGAACAAGGCATACTGGTACAGGAATTCAAGGCCTCTGCCTCCATGGCCTCCAAAAGGAACTTAAATAAGGCTCAGGCAATAGAAGACTTTAAAAAACAAGTTAGCAGTTTACTAAAGAAGAATCAAAAACAAAGCTAAGGAAAATAACAGCTTTAAAAAGAGGCTAACTCAATTGCAAAAGAGAGGTCCAAAAAGTCAATGAAGAAGAGAAGGAGGTTTTAAAAAAGCACAATTAGCCAAATGGAGGAGAAGTTTCAAAAGCTCATTGAAAAAAATAATGCATTGAAAGGGGGAATTGAGTTCAGGGAAATGAATGACAATGAGTTAAAAAAAGCAGTTAGTAAACAAAACTCAAAACTTGAAAAAATAGAAGATAATGTGAAACATCTCTTTGGAAAAACAACTAACTTGAAAAACAGATCCATGAGAAACAATTTGAAAATTATGGGACTACCTGAAAGCCATGATAAAAAAAGAGAGCCTAGGCATTATCTTTCATGAAATTATCAAGGACAACTGCCCTGATATTCTAGAACAAAAGGGCAAAATAAATATTGGCAACTTCAACATTAAGGGATCAAAGAGCTCGGAATGGGATATTTCAGAGATCAAAGGAACTGGGATTGAATCCAAGAATCACCTATCCACAAATCTTAATATAATACTTCAAGGGAATAAATGATCATTCCATGATATAGAGGACTTTCCATCATTCATATTCAGGAAAACACCAGGTCTGTTCATATAATTTGACTTCCCAAGACAATAATCAAGGAAGCATAAAAAGGTAAACAGGAAAGAAAAATCATAAAATAATCTCTAAAACTGAACTGTTTACATTACTACATGGAAAGAAATATTTATAACGCTTGGATTTTTTCTCAGTATTTGGGGAGATGGAGAGAATATATATACACCCATATACACATAGGCATATATAGATAGAGAGTAAAGAGTGTGTGGAATCAGAAGAGATGATCTCCACACAAAAAAATTTAATAAAATAGCAGTTGAGGGGTAAAAGAGGAAAGACCCGGGAGGACAAAGGGAGAAATGGAGCAGGGCAGGCTATAACTCATAAAGCAGATAAGAAAAATCTTGTTCAATGGAGGAGAAACGGGAGAAGGAAAGAGGAAAAAAAAAATTAAGCTACTTTCTCCACATGTAGCTGAAAGAGGGAATAACATGCTCACTAAATTTGGTATGAAAAGTTATATCACACCACAGGAAAACAGGAGAGGACGCTACAAGAGGGGTGAAGGGAATGTTAGAAGGGACGGCAAATGGTAGAAGGGAGTTACTAGAAATAAACACTTTCGAGAAGGGACAAGGTCAATTGAGGGGTTAAAAATAAAGGTGGATAGAGTAGGACAGAAGGTGATATAATTAGTATTACACAACATGATTATTATAGTAGTCATTTGCAAAATTGCTTGCCTTCTCAGTGGATCTGGGGGATGGAGAGAAGTTGTTATTCAATGTATTAGTAACAAATGCTGAGAATTTTTGTTGCATATAATCAGGAAATAAGAAATACAGGAAATAGGATACAGAAATGTATCTTCCCCTACAAGAAAAGGGAAGGATGGCATGTGAGAGATGGTAAGGTACATTGAGGAAAGGAGTAATTAGAATGCAAGGTAGTAGGAAACAGGGGAAGGGGAGTTTTGAGGAGAAAAATTGGACAGGTTACAAAATGGGGTAAAAGCAACTAGTGTTAAAACAATTGACTGAATTAATTACTGAAAATAAATCAATGACATTTTTAGCTTGGAGAAAAGAATTTTAGTCTAAATTCCTAGAGGAAGGTAGCTTCAGGTAAACTTTGGCATTGATGGAAAAGTTTAAGCTTTAATGGTAAATTTGATTTTATGATTGCTATTTAATCAACAAGCGATGGAATGGCATGTAAGTCACTTAAGACTTGTATCAAAAGGTGTTCTTTAGCCAAATTGAAATTATAATCATATCTGAAACTTGGTTCATGGAAGCTGCCGTTTTTAGAAGCTAAAAGACTATTAGGTGACTGTTCTTCTGAGTCTACCTCCAGGTATGGGTAGCAAGAAAGGCAGTCTGAGTCTCCAATCCATGATGCCAGTAAGTCAGTGAGATGCTCTATGAACTACAAAAGGTGATCTCATGGGAAGAATGGGAGAGCGACTGTTCAGCTTGGGCTGAGGTAGAATTCCCTTGACTCAATTTCCCCATGGACACCTGGCAAAATTTAAGCCTGACTGAATAGAAGTGGACAATCTAATCCTGCTTGGAAGAAGTTGGGGAGATATTATATCCTTTCTTTTCTATGCTGTTGACTATTTTTCATAATTCTATTGTATAACCCTCATTATTTTCTTCATTTTTTTCTTCCAAATAAGTCAAAAAACAAAATAAAACGTGCGCTGATGACAGAAAGCTACTGCAATAACAGGTAATATCAAAAAACAAACTCAGAAAAGAACAATGATGTCAAAGGACCTATATTAGAAGTCTCACAGGAGAATATGAATTCATCTCAAGAGGCAAAATTCCTCTTTGAAGAGCTCAAAAGGAATTTAAATAACCAAGCAAGACGTTTGGCCAGCTTTTTTTCTTCTGTTTCTCTAATTTGGGTTTTTTGTTTGTTTGTTTGTTTTTAGATAATGAATTTTTTAACTATTTATTTATTTATCTTTTTAATGCTCTACAATCACTGCCATAAAATTAAGATTTTAACCCCCCACACACACACCTACCCCCTACTTTCCCCCTCCCTCCCCAAGACAGCACACTTTATCTTCTATTTCCTTCTTCAGTTGCTCCAGGAGAGCTTCTTATGCTTGCCAGCAAGTCATTGTCCCTTCTGAAGTTTCAGATGGAAGTAGTCTCAGCTCTGACTTCTTTGGTGTTTGGTGTTTTGGTCCTTATCCCCATAGAAAGATTCTATGTTTTTTTTCACCCTTCACCTGCTTTTTCTTGTTCATGATATTGATTGAGTGTTGTGGGTTCTGGTTCTATCAGCCAGAAGCTACAGAACTTTGTGCTGAGCTGATGTGTGAAAAAGCTACAAAAAGGTTTTCGTTTTGTGTTTCCCTGATCAACCATGAGGTTTGTTAAGTGTGGGGGAGGAGTGGTCTGGTCACAGGAGATCTCAGCTGAACTGAGGCAAAGGCAAGCTCACCGGATGTTGATCCCAGGTGCCCTATTGTCTTCCTGTTTCCCCTGGAGTGCTGAGGCACATTTAGATACTAATATGTGTTCCCACCCTTCCTGGGGCTTCTATCCTGGAGCTCTGCCTTGCCTGGATCTAGTGCGAGTTTTCTCTGCCCTGGGTCCTATGTCTTTCCAGTTTGCCTCGGCCATATTAGGAGGAATCCCCCTTAGCTATTTTCCCTAGCCTCAGGTGTTATGAGAGTATTTGCACCCTCTGCTGTTCTTGCTGATCCAGGATTTTTCTGGGGAAATATTTTATGGTTCTTTCACAGTCATCAAGGGGTGAGAAGAGAGCATTTACTGATCGCTCCACCATCCTGGCATCGCAGAAGTTTAAGTAGGTGACTTACTGATGTTTAATCTTCAAGCTGAAACTCTCAAGAGCTGCTATGCTTATGGCTCTCACTGGCTCTCACTGGCTCGGCTAGGCTTGTTTCCCTCCCTTGGGTGCTGCTCGGCCAGTTCTGCTAGCCACTCTCATGTTTCCCTGGCCCCTTCGGCTCCGCTGTGCTGGACACCTTGTGCTCTGTGGTGGGGGCTCACCCCCACAGAACAGATCCTTCCCGTGGACCTTCCAGTCTGTCCTGGGCTTGGAATCCACCACAGTCTGTGTCCCACTAGATTCCACACCTCTAAACTTTGATCAGATTCTCCTCTCATAAGTGTCTGAAGAAGTTTGTCCAAGAGCTTACGTGATTCGTGTCTATCACTCTGCCATCTTGGTTCTACCACCTCTCAAATCTGGCTTTTTAAGGGCCTTCTTCAGTTCCTCCAAGAGTGCTCTTTGTGCTTGGGACCATTTTATAGTCTCCTCTGAAGTTTCAGATGGGAGTATAGTCTCAATGCTGACCTCTTTGATATTCATGTTTTGGTCATTGTGCCCACAGAAAGATTCTATGGTCTTTCCTTTTCTGCTTTGCTTCTTACTCATTATGATGATAATCAATCTTTTTTCTGGTTTTTAAAGTAGATCTCTGTTCTAGGGCAGAAGGGGCTCTGTCCCACAGTAGTTGTGCCTTGAACTTGAGGTTTTTTGTGTTGTGTGGACTCTGGTTCTTTCAGCTAGAAGTTAAAGTGCTGCAGCTTAGGGGGCGGAGCCAAGATGGCAGAGTAGAAAGACTCACCTATGCTAGGTCCGAACCCACAGCCCATAGATTTCCTGTAAAAAGAACTCCTGACAAATTCTGGAACAGTGGAAGCCGCGCAGCAACACAGTGAAGGAGATTTCTGCTGCAGAGAGCCCTGAAAAACCGACCGCAAAGGAACCCCTGGACAGGAGCCAAGTCCTGCCCAGCCGAGCGCTCCCCTCGCCCGCCCCGGCCACGCGGCCGCGAAGGTCCCTCCACCCACAGACGCACAGGTCAGTGAGAGAGACGGGCTGAGAGGGGAGCGGGGGATCTCCGGGACTTGGACCCCCTGGGAAGTGGCCACTGTGGCAGAGGCTGAGGCAGCTTGGCCAGAGGCAGAGGCAGCTCAGCCAGAGGCAGAAGCAGCTCAGTCAGAGGCTCCCAGAGCAGGCCTGAGCTCCACCCCAGCTCCATTACAAAAGATCTCTGTATAAACCCCCTGAGGGAACAGAGCCTGAGAGGCCACCCTGCCCCCACCTGAGAACCAGCAGATAAGCCCTCATTGAAGAGCCGTCAAGCCTGCCGCCAAAAGCCCTGAGGCTGGGGAGCAGCATTTGAATCCCAGACCCCAAGCACTAGCTCGGGGGACCTAAGCCAGGGGGGTGGAGAGGACTCTCAAAAGTCAAGTAACTGGCTGGGAAAATGCCCAGAAAAGGGAAAAAAACTAAGACCATAGAAGGTTATTTTCTTGGTGATCAGAGGATTGCGCCATTCCTCTT
>CM053771.1:531904729-531949447 GCA_028658325.1 Potorous gilbertii | reverse complement strand
CAAACGGGGAGAAAATTTTGGAACCCAAATCTTGTGAAAATGAATGTAAAAAGTTAAATAAATAAATAAAATTATTTAAAAAAAAAAAGAAAATCCAAATGGAAAAAAAAAAAGTGCTGCAGCTTACCTGTTACTGAGCTGGCTGGTGTGAGGCCAAGTTAAGTCTTTTTGTATTTCCCCAGATTAACACTGGAGTTAACTTGTTAAGTGTGGAGAAGGAATGGTCTGACCACAGGAGATCTCCTCTGCTGAGCTAGAATGACAGCTACAGCTAGAGCATAGGCAAGGTCAGTGGACAAAAATTTGCTGAAGAAAACTCCTTAAAAATATAGTTAAATGAGGGGGGGGAAGAGTGAGAGCAATTATTCATCTAAGCTCTTAGACAGACTCCTTCAGATAACTCTCAAAAGAGAATGTGATTAGACTTTAAAGGGCAGAATCCAATAGGAGATGGACTGTGGCAGATTTACAGTCCAGGACAGAGTGGAAGTTTGATGAGAATTATCTATTCAGTTGGGCTTGAGGAGCACACAGCACAGAGTGTACTGACTCTACCAGTTTGTCTCCACTACAGCAAGGTTGAACAGGAAACCCTGGGTGCTCTGAGGTAGTGCCCACACTGCGAAATCTTGGGCATATCATCCCAGGATAGGAAGCCAGTGGAACCGGGTAAGTGAAGCCCCAGAGCCCTGGATATCTGCAGAAGCTCCTCCTGATAATATGAGGCTGCAGATTAAATGCCTGTAAGTCACTTACTTGGACTTCTTGGAGCCAAAATGGCAGAGTGATTGGTAAATGCTCACTCCCCTTGTTGACCTTAAAAGATGCATAAAGAATTTCCCTAGGAAAATCCTGAAACAGTGGGATCAACAGAATTGGCAAATAGTCTCTTAGCATGTGAGTGTAGGAAAATCTCTGGAGGGTCCCTTTGCTGTGGCTGAAAGGGACCAGTGCATGAACAGCACTGTCCCAGACATCTCCCCTCAGCAAACCCAAGGCGGTGGAGTCTAGTAACTACCAACACTGGGACCCCAAGCATGCCTCAGCATCCCAGGGGAATAAAAATAAAAAAAAATAACAGGAGTAGTAATCCCTACCTCAGAAATAGGAAAGCAAAACTAAAGCTAATTTTTCAAAGGCAAGGAAGGATGCTACATCTTGCTAAGAGGTACCCTACACAATGAATATATCAATACTAAACATTTATGCACCAAGTGGTATAGCATCTAAATTCTTAGAGGAGAAGTTAAGGGAGTTATATACACTAAGAGAAGACCACAACCTCTCCTTCTCAGAACTAGATAAATTTAACCACAAAAGAAAGAAGTAAGAATTTAAGGAGGTGAGTAGAATTTTTCAAAAGTTGGATTTTAACCCTCTGGAGAAAATTGAATGGGATAAATAGGATTATATCTTATTTCCCTCAGTGATACATGGCACCTGCAGAAAAATCGACGAAATTAGAGCATGAAAATATCACAAAGAAATGCATAGAGAAATTTTAGCATCCTTTAAAGATCATGATCCAATAAAAATTACGTTTAATAAATATTCATGGAAAAGTAGACTAAACTTAACTTGAAATTTAATCTAATCCTAAAGAATGAATGGATCAAACAACAAATAATAAAAAATAATTTCATCAGAGATAATGACAATAATGAGACAACATAACAAAATTTGTTGGATGCAATCAAAGCAAATCTTATAGTAAATTTTGTATCCCTAAATGCTTACATGAATAAAATGAAAAGCTGGTGTATTAACTGGTCATGCAAATAAAAGAGCTAGAAAAAGAACAAATTAAAAATCCTAAAATAAATACCAAATTATAAACTCTGAAAATCAAAAGAGAGATTAATAAAATTTGAAGTGAGAGAACTGTTGAAATAATAAATAAGAATAAGAGCTGATTTTTTATGGAAACATCAGCAAGAATAATTAAAATAGATACATTTTTATTAATTTGATTACAAAACCATAGAAGAAAAAGCAAATGACCAGTATCAAAATTTAAAGGTGTGAACTCATTACCAATGAAGAGGATATTTAAGAGATTATTAGGAGTTATTTTGTCCAACTGTATGCCAATAGATATGACAATCTAAATGAAATAGTTGAGTATTTGCAAAAATATTAATCACTCACACTAAAGGAAGAGAAAACAGAATACTTAGATATTTCCATTTTAGAAAAAAGAAAATTGAGCAAGCCATCAATGACATCTCTAAGGAAAAAATATCCAGTGCTGGATGAATGTAAAAGCAAATTCCAGTGAACATTTAAAAACAAAAAAGCAATTAATTCTAGTACTACGCAAACTAATAGGAAAATATAGGTGAAGAAGGAATTCTGCGAAATGTCTTTTGTGACAGAAACATGGTACAGAATGTAACCTAGGCACAGCCATGTCAGAGAAAGAAAACTATAAACCAATTTCACTAATGGATATTGATGAAAAAATAAATGAAATGTTAGCAAAGCAATAATAGCAATTTATCATGAGGACTGTACACTATAATCAAGTAGGATTTAAATCAGGAAAGGATGACTGGTTAAATATTATGAAAACTATCTCTTTAATGGACCATATCAATAATAAAACCAGTAAATTATCATCTCAGTAAATTATCTCAGTAAAGGCAGTATTTGTCTTTTGACAAAAATAGAGTATCCATTCTATTAAAAACACTGAAGAGCATAGGAACAAATGGAGTTATCATTAAAATGATATGAGGTAACTATCTAAAACTGTGACCAGGCATTATATGCAATGAGAATAAGCTATAAACATTGCTAGTGAGATCAGGGGTGCAACAAAGATATTCATTATAACCACTACTGTTCGGCATTGTACTAGAAGTGCTAGCTTAAAAACCAAGAGAAAAACATAAATTAAAAGAACTAGGATGGGCAATGAAGACACAAAACAATCACTCTTTGCAGATGATATGATTGTGCAATTAGAAAATCCCCTACAAGAAACTTGAAACTATTAACAACTTAAGCAACATGACTGGACATAAAATATAAAAACATAAATCATCTGCATTTCTATATATTGTCAAACAAGCCCAGCAGCAAGAGATAGGAAAAAAAAATTCCATTTCAATGACTTTAGACAATATAAAATATTTAGGGGTCTATTTACCAAAACAAATCCAAAAACTGTATTAATATAGTTACAAATCACTTTCCATACAAATAAAATAAATCAAGTGAGATCTAAACAACTGGTAAACTATCAATTGCTCATGAGTTACTGTAACAAAAATAACAATTTTATCTAAATTATTGTACTTAAACAGTGCTATGTCAATCAAACTTTCAATTTTTTTTTTTCTAGAGCTAGAAAAAATAATATCAAAAGCTATTTTGAAGAAAAGGTCCAGAATATAAAGGGAATTCATGAAAAGAAAAACAAGGGAAGGTAGCCTAGCCATACCAGATTAAAAGCTATTATAGAATGACAGTCATCAAAACTGGTGGTAGTATCTTATCAATAGAGTGACAGATCAGTGGGTACACAAGACAGAGTATTCAATGACTATAGAAATGTATTTGTTGATAAACTCAAAACCTAAGCTGCTTGCATAAGAACTCACTATTTGACAAAAACTCCTGGCAAAATTGGAAAATAATATGAAAGAAATGCTGTGGACTCCATTCTTAAGCAGTCATGTTATGATCTATTTGAAATTAAGGTCTAGCTCACCATTCCCCAAACTTTTACCACTTGGGGTAACTAGATATTATAGTATGTAGAGTGCTGGGCCCTTTGTCAGGATCCTCTCAAATCAAATCCAGCCTCAGACACTTACCAACTATGTGACCCTGAAAAAGTCACTAAAATTACACCTTAATATCCTCAATTATAAAATGAGGATTATCCTCCCTGCCTTCTTTTATTTCTTCTTCTCTTCTTTCTTCTTCTTCTTCTTCTTCTTCTTCTTCTTCTTCTTTTCTCTCTCTCTCTCTCTCTCTCTCTCTCTCTCTCTCTCTCTCTCTCTCTCCTTTTTCCCCTTCCTTCCCCAATATATCAGGCTTATGAATCATTAGCATTTACTTTTCTAGCTACTGACCCATTACAAAAGGGAAACATTTAAAAAGGCATTTGTCATTAAATGTTTCTCCTTTGTGTTTAATGACTAGGTTACTTTTTATTATTCTTTATTCTTCTTACTATTTTATTGGTTTCAAGTGTTATACAATCACTTCCATATAGCTGAGATTTTTCCACCCATTCTCCCCCTTCCTCCCCACCTCCTCCCCTACTCCCTGAGATGGCATACAATTTTAGATAGGTTCTACAATA
The DNA here is from genome assembly GCA_028658325.1 of Potorous gilbertii. Lineage (NCBI taxonomy): Eukaryota > Metazoa > Chordata > Mammalia > Diprotodontia > Potoroidae > Potorous > Potorous gilbertii. Next base: position 531,945,132 of record CM053771.1, on the reverse strand, counting down.
TATTACTATTAAACACCTTTTCACCTTAGCCACGTTGCATAGAAGAGTTAAAACAAATGGGAGAAATCTCAAAACAAACCAAAACATAATACAAAAGAAAATTACATGCTTCATTCTGTGATCCAATTCCATAGTTCTTTCCCTGGATGTGGAAGGTATTTTGCCGTAAGACACCATTGGGAAATATTTAAGTCTTTGCATTGCAATTAAGTACAAAGTCTACCAGAAAAATTTCTCATACGCTGTGGTTGTTGCTGTGTACAAAATTCTCCTGGTTCTGCTTCTTTCATTCAGCATCAGTTCATATAAGTCTTTCCTGAACTCTCTGAAGTCTTTCTGTTCATCATTTCTTATAGTACAATAGTATTCCATTACATTCATATACCACAATTTATTCAATCATTCCCCAATTGATAGGCATTCCCTTAATTTCCAGTTTATGACCTCCATGAAGAGAGATGCTATAAATAGTTTTGTACATGTGAAACACTTTTCAACTTTTGTGATCTCTTGGGGACACAGTCGTAGAAGCAGTATTACTGGGTCAATTTTTGTAATTTTACGTTTTTGTAGCCCTTTGGGCATAGTTCCAAATTGCTCTTCAGAATGGTTGGATCAGATTACAGCTCCGCCAATAATGAATTAGTGTTCCAAATCTCCCACATATTCTCCAATATTTATCATCTTCCTGTTTTGTCATGTTAGCTAATCTGATAGGTGTGATGTGGTATCTCAGAGATATTTTGATTTACAACTCTCTAATCAACAGTTATTTAGAACATTTTTTCATATGACCGTAGTTAGCTTTAATTTCTTCCTCTGAAAACTGCCTGTTCATATCCTTTGACCATGTATCAATTCGGGAATAACTTGTATTCTTGTACATTTGACTCAGTTCTCTATACGTTTTATAAATGAAGCCTTTATCTCAGACACTAGCTGCAAAAACTCTTTCTCAGTTTTTTGCTTCCCTCTTAATCTTGGTTGCATTGGGTTTGGTTGTGCAAAAACATTTCAATTTAATGTAATCAAAATTATTCATTTTGCAATTCATAATGTTTTTTATCACTTGTTTAATCAAAAATGTCTCCATTCTTCATAAATTTGATAAATAGCCTAATCTTTGCTCCACTTATTTGTTTATACCATTAATTTTTATATAGGGATCATGTACCTCTTTAGACTTCATTCTTCTATATGATGTCAGACATTGGTTTATGTCAAGTTTCCACCACAGTTATCCAGTTTCCCCAGAAATTTTTCAAACAGTAAGTTCTTATCTCGTCTCAGAAGTTGGGTCATTGGGATTATCAAACAACCGGTTGCTGTATTCAATGACTACAATGTCTTGAGTAGCAAACCTATTCCACTTGTCTACCCTCTATTTGTTAGCTAGTACTAATTAGTTTTGATCATTGCCACTTTACAATATTATTTGAGATCTGGTAGGGCTAAGCCACCTTCCCTAGCATTTCTTTTCATTAGTTCACCTAATAATCTGGACCTGCAGGTAGACTCCCAAATATATTATAGTATCCACCTTAGCTTTAAATAGGATTTCTCTTTTTATCTCTCTCTGTTGGGCTTTGTTAGTAATATATAGAAATGCAGAAGATCTGTGTGGGTTTATTTTGTTACCCCCAACTTTGCCAAAATTATTTATTATGTCAAGCAACTTTTTACTTGACACTCTGAGATACTCTAAGTATATCACCATATTGTCTGCAAAGAGAGATAACTTAGTTTCTTCTTTGCCTACTCTAATTCCTTCCATTTCTTTTTCTTCTCTTAGTGCTAGAGCTAATATTTTTAGTACTGTATTGAATAACAGTGGTGATAATGGACATCCTTGTGGCACCTCGAACTTATTGGAAATGCATCTAGCTTATCCTCATTGCATTTAATGCTTGTTGAAGATTTTGGGGAGATACTGCTTAATATTTTATGAAGAGTTCCGTTTATTCCTATGCTCTCTAGTGTTTTCAATAGGAATGGGTAATGTATTTTGTCTAAAGCTTTTTCTGCATCTATTGAGATAATCTTGTGGTTTCTGTTACTTTTATTCTTGATAAGATCAAAAGTGCTGATAGTTTTCTTAATATTGTACCAGCCCTGCATTCCCGGTATAAATCCTAGCTGATCATAACGCATTATTCTCCTGATAAGTTGCTGTATTCTTTTGCTAAAATCTTATTTAAAGTTTTTGCACTTATATTCATTAGAGACATTGGTCTATAATTTTATTTCTCTGTTTTGATTCTTCTTGATTTTGGTATCAGAACCATATTTGTATCAGAAAAAGAATTTGGAAGGACTCCTTCTTCCCCGATTTTCCCATATAGTCTATATACTATTAAAATGAATAGTTTTTTTTTAAATGTTTGAAAGTATTCACTTGGAAATCCATCTGGCCATGGAGATTTCTTCCTTGATTGATTGAGTTCACTGATAGATTGTTTTGGCTTTTTATTTATTTTTTTAAGATGGGATTTTTTAAAGTATCTAACTTCTCTTAATATGGGCAATATATATACATACATATATATATATATATATATATATATTCCACCTCAGTTAGATTGTCCATTTTATGGGCATAGAATGGCACAAAGTAAGTTCTAATTATTGCTTCAATTTAGTCCTCATTGTAGGTGAGTTCACCCTTTTCATTTTTGATATAGATAATTTGGTTTCTTTCTTTTTTTAATCAAATTGACAAAAATTTGTTACTTTTATTTTTTTTCATAAAACTAACTTAATTTTATTCATTAGTTTTCTTAATTTCAGTTTTATTAATCTCTCCTTTGGTTTTCCATACCTCTAATTTTTTATTTAATTAGGGATTTTAAATTTGTTCTTTTCTACCTTTTTCAGCTACATGACAAATTCATTGATATCCTCTTTCTCTATTTTATTCATGTAGGCATTCAAAGATACAAAACTTCCCCTAGAAACTCCTTTTGTAGTATTCCATAAGATTTGGTCTATCGTCTCATAATTATTATTCTATTGCATGATGTTGTTGATTGTTTCTATGATTTCCTATTTCAACCCACTGATTCTTTTTTTTTAATGTTTATTGATTCATTTTTAGTTTTTAATATTCATGTCCATAAGATTTCAAGTTTCCAATTTTCTCCCCACCCCCAAACCAAAACGTTGTCATTTTCCCTTCCTCCAATCTTCCCTCCCTTCTATCACAGTCCTCCCTTCCCTTATCTTGTTGAGCAAGATAGATTTCTACACCCCATTAACTGTAGTTTTTATTTCCCAGCTGCATGCAAAAGCAATTCTCAACATTAGTTCCTAAAAATTTTTGTTCCAATTTCTCTCCCTTTCTCTCTCCCCACCCATCCCCACTGAGAAGGCAAGCAATACATTATAGGCTGTATATGTGTAGCCTTGCCAAAGACTTCCATAACAGTCATCTTGTGTAAGACTAATTACATTTTCCTCCATCCTATCCTTCCCCCCATTTATTCTATTTTCTCTTTTGACCTTTTCCTTATCTAAAAGTGTTTACCTCTTAATTATTCACTACTCTCATTAGCCCTCCCTTCTATCATTCACCCTATCCCATTTATCCCACTCTCCCCTACTTTCCTCTTGTGTAAGATAGATTTTTGTTCCAAATTGAGTGTGCATGTTATTTCTTCCTTAAGCCAAATGTAATGAGAGCAAGCTTTACTTTTTCCCTCTAACCTCTCCCCTTTTATCTTCCATTTCAAAAGCTTTTATTTGCCTCTTCTATGAGAGATAGTATGCCCCATTACATTTTGCCCTTTCTCCTTCCAATACAGTCCTTTATCACCCTTTAATTTTATTTCTCCAGATCTCATCCCTCCGTTTTCAACTCACTCTGTGCCCTCTGTCTATGTATGTGTGTGTGTGGGGGGCGATAATCCCTCCAATAACACAAATACTGATAAAAAGCTTCAAGAGTTACAAATATGATCTTTCCATGAACAAATGTAAACAGTACAACTTTAGTAAGTCCCTTGGGATTTCTCTTTCCTGTTTACCTATTCATAATTCTCTTGACTTTGTATATGAAAGTCAAATGTTCTATTCAACTCTAGTATTTTCATCAAGAATGTTTGAAAGTCCTCTATTTCATTAAAGACTATTTTCCCCCTGAATTATTATACTGATCTTTGCTACATACGTGATTCTTGGTTTACTGATCTTTGCTACATAAGTGATTCTTGGTTTTAATCCTGATTCCTTTGACTTCTGGAATATCATATTCTAAGCCCTTCAACTCCTTAATGTAGTAGCTACTAGATCTTGTGTTATCCTAACTACTTTTCCACAATACTCGAATTGTTTCTTTATAGCTGTTTGTAATATTTTCTCCTTGACCTGGGAACTCTAGAATTTGGCTCCAATATTCCTAGGAGTTTGTCTTTTCAGGTGCCTGTCAGGAATTTATAGGCGGATTCTTTCAATAATTATTTGCCCTCTGGTTCTATAATATCAGGGAAATTTCCATTGATATTTTCATGAAAGATGATGTCCAGGCTTTTTTTCTGGTCATGGCTGTCAGGTAGCCTCACAATTTTTTAATTGTCTCTCCTGAATGTTTTATTTTTTTCCATGTCAGATGCTTTTCCAATGAGATATTTCAAATTGTCTTTTCTCTTTTCATTCCTTTGATTTTGTTTTGTAATTTCTTGGTTTCTCATAAAGTCATTAGCTTCCATCTGCTCTATTCTAATTTTTAAATCGCTAATTTCCTCAGCGAATTTTTGAAACTCCTTTTCTATTTGGCCAGTTCTATTTTTTAAAAGATTCTTCTCCTCTTTGGCTTTTTCATCTTCTTTTGCCATTTGAGTTAGTCTATGATTGAGGCTGTTATTTTCTTCAGCTTTTTTGGGGTCTCTTTTATCAAGCTGTTGACTTGCTTTCATGATTTTATTCCTTCACTCTCACTTCTCTTCTCAATTTTTCCTTCACCCCTCTTATGTGATTTTCAAAATCCTTCTTTGAGCTCTTTCATTACCTGACACCATTACATATTTATTTTGGAGGTTTTGGATATAGACGCCTTGACTTTTATGTCTTCCTCTTAATGGTATGCATGATTCTTCCTCATTTGAAAGGATGGAAGAAAATATTTGTTCACAAAGAAAGTAACTTTCTATGTTTTATTTTTCCTTCTTTTTGGTGACTTTGCCCGTCAATTACTTGACTTTTGAGTCCTTTGTCAAGAGGAGGGTATACTCTAAGGACCTGTAAGTTCTCAGTTCTGCCAAGGTGGCACAATGAAGGGAGAGGAATTTACTCCTTTTCTGTCCTGGAAGCAGCCAAAATCTTTTCTGTCCAGGATCTCAGTAGAATTCCCTCTTCACAACTGCCTCCAACTCCACCATACCAGTGGTCCTCCACACCTCCAAGGCCGCCACTCAGGGATGAGATCAAAATCAGCTGCTCAATTCCCCATGGGCCTTGAGGAAGCGGGCTCCAAAAAAAGCTTCAGCTGCAGTGGCTGCTGCAGGTCGGGGCAACGTCTGTGCCCTTCTCTTCAAATTGAAAGAGATTTATCACTGACCTTTGAAGTTGTCTTTGGAACTTATGTGTTGAGCAATCTGGGAACTGCAGCACCTGGCTTAGATTCCACACCTGCTTCGGTCCTGTTCCTGCTTGTCCTGCACAAACAAGGGTGAGCTGTAGTCTGCTCTGTACCCAGTGCTCTAGCCCTTTCTTGTTGGCCTTTCAGGCTGTCTTGGCATGGAAACCTCTTTCCCTGTCATTTTGTGACATTTGCTGCTTTAGAATTAGTTTAGAGTCACTTTTACAGATATTTTATTGGCTATGGGGTAAAGCTTTTACAAGTCCTTCTACTCCACCGTCTTGACTCCACTCACCTTGGTCCTTTAACCCACTTATTCCTTAGGATTAGATAATTTAGTTTCCAATAATTTTTCATTTATATTTCCATGGCCTCTGATTACCTATAACTTTTTATGGCATTATGATCTGAGAAGCACGCATTGACTATCTCTGTCTTTCTGCACTGGATTGTGAGGCTTTTATATCCTAGTACATGGTGAATTTCTGTATTTTTACCATGTACTGTTGAGAAAAATGTGTATTCTTGTATATCCCCATTGAATTTTTTCCAGAGATCTGTCATCTCTACATTATCCTGAATTTTATTCACCTTCTTAACTCCTTTCTTGTTTTTTTGAGGTTAGATTTATCAAGTTCAGAGAGGGAGAGGTTGAGGTCCCCCACTAGTATAATGTCGTTGTCTATATCTTTCTGTAACTCCATTAATTTCTCCTCTAAGTATTTGAATATTATACTACTTGGAATATATATGTTTAGTTATGATATTGTTTATTTGTCTATGGTGCTTTTTAGCAGGATATAATTTCTTTCCATATCTCTTTTGATTAGATCTATTTCTGTTCTGCTTTGTCTGAGATTAGATTTACTACCACTGCAGTTTTTATATCAAAGGAAGCACAAAATATTCTGCTCCAACCATTTAACTTTACTCTGTGTGTACCCTCACCCCTTTAAAATGTGTTTCCTGTAAATAATATGTTGTTGAATTATGGTTTTTAATCTATTCTGCTACACGTTTTATGGGAGTTATTGTTACTATCAATGTCTTTCCTTCCATCCTCTTTCCCCATTTATGCTTTTAGTTCTCCCTTCTTCCTTTCTCTCCACATTAGAGTTTTCATTTTTGACCACCGACTCCCTCACTTTTCCCTCCCTTCTCTCGGTCCCCTTACCTTTTAATCTCCTTTTCCTTTATTACTTCTTCCTTTCCTTTTAGCCTCCCCTCCTTTTTATTTCCACCTTCCCTTCCTACTGCCTATAGAGCTACTTAGAACTCTGTACTTAACTTGGTTTGATGTTCCCTCCTTGAACCAATCAGATGAGAGTATATATGAAACAATGCTCATCTCCCTTCTCTCTTTCCTTCTACTGTAATTCATTTTGTGCTTCTTCCTGTGACATAATTTGTCACTCTCTGCCTCCTCCTTTTCAGATCTCCTATTACAATTCCTTCTGACCCTTTAAATCACATTTTTATCATCACATCATTTACTTTATACCCATTCCCTCTATTTGTATCCCTTTTAAATAGAATGATAAATAGACAATTCTCAAGATTAACAAGTATCATCTTCCCTTAAAGGGATGTAAACAGTATACCCATATTGAAAAACCAATTTTTTATCCTCTGTTTACCTTTTTATGGCTCTATTGAGACTTGAGCTTCAAGTTTGAATTTTCTATTGAGTTCTGGCCTTTTCATCAGACATGTCTGGAAGTCTCTTATTTCACTGAAAGTTAATCTCCTTGCCTGAACTGTTATGCTGAACTTTGCTGGGTAATTGATTCTTGGTTGTAATCTCAGCTCATTTGCCTTAAGGAATAATGTATTCCAATTCCTTCAATCTTTTAATGTAGAAACTTCAAGATCCTGTGTGATCCGGACTGTGGCTCCTCAATATTTGAATATTTTCTTTCTAATTGCCTCCAGTATTTTCTCCTTTACTTCATAGTTCTGGAATTTGCTAGATGTTTTTATTTTGGGATCTCTTATGGGAGGTGAACAGTAGATTCCTTCTATGACTATTTTGCCCTCTGAATCTCAGACTTCTGGGCAGTTTTCCTTGATGACATTTTTCTTAGATATTATTCAGGCTCTTATTTTCATTCTATCTTTCTGGTAGACCAATAATTCTTAGATTTTCTCTCCTGAAACTATTTTACAGGTGACTTGTTTTTCCAATTAGATATTTTACATTTTCTTCCATCTTTTCATTCTTTACATTCTGTTTCAATGATTATTGATGTCTCATAGAGTCATTAACTTTTCTTTCCCAATTAGATTATTTCCCAATAGATTGTTTTCTTTGGTTAACTTTTGCATCTCCATTTCTGTATGTCCAGTTGTTTGTTTTAAGTAGTTATTTTCTCCAAAGTGTTTTTGTACTTCTTTTTCTATTGATCTAATTTTCCCAGTTAGGCTTTGTGTTTCCTTTTCCGTTTGTCCAATTTTCCCAGTTAGGTTTTGTGCTTCTCTTTCCGTTTGTCCAATTTTCCTTTTTAAGGAGCTGTTCTCTTCAGTGAATTATTTTTTCATATTTTTAAAAACATTGACCTGATTTTCTTCTACTTCGTAATTCAACTTTTAAAATCCTTCTTCTGCTCTTCCAAGAATATTCTTTGTGCTTGTGATCAGTTCACAGTCCCTTCTGAAGTTTCAGATGAGAATACAATCTCTGTACTGACCTCTTTGGTATTCGTGTTTATGTAATTGTTTAAATACAAAGTTTCTAGGATCTTTTCATTCCTGCTTTGCTTCTTACTCATGATGATCACCCTTCTCTTGACTTTTAAAGTAGATCTCTGCTTTGAATGCACAAGGGGCTCTGTCCCACAGTTCTTGTGCCTTAAACTTGAGGCTTTGTGTGTTGTGGCCTTTGGTTCTTTCAGCTGGAAGCTAAAATGCTGCAGCTTATCTGGTGCTGATCTAGGTGTTGTGAGATAGAAGAAGCAATGTGAAGTGTTTCTTGGTTCCCCAGGAGTTGTCCTGGAAATGGCTGTGTTAAGTGTGGGGAAGGGGAGGTCTGGATACAACAGGTCTCTGTTGAACTAGAGCATAGGCTACTTCAATCCTTGGTGATTCTCTCTGCCCTAGGGTCTTCCTGATTCCCCTGGTATGCTAAGGAATGCCTGGTGTCCTGGTACTGGAGGTTTCAGACTCCATCCCCCTGGGTATCAGGATTGCCTCTCTGCGTGCTGAGGTAGGGCTGAGACAGCTCTGGTCATATACTGGTGCTCTTCAGCCACAGCAAGAGGGGTCCTCCTTAGCGATTTTCCTAGCCTCATGTGCTAAGAGACTGTTTTCAGCTTCGACTAATCCCACTGTTCCAGGACTTTTCTGGGGAAATACTTTATGGGTTTTCAACTTCAGTAAACAGAGGGAGAGAGAGCCTTTACTGATCACTCCACCATCTTGGCTCTCAGAAGTTCAGGCAGGTGACTTATAGATATTTAATCTATGGGCAGTTCCTGCAGATACCTGGGGCTCCATGGCACTCACTTCCTCATTTCTTCTGGACTCCTGAGTTGTAACAGTGTCAGAGGAAAGAAGGGACATATATAAGATGTGTTGAAATAGTAGAAATGATGCAGAGAATGACCTCTTTTACCTATCCTGGGCAGATGCACCTGAGATTCCACAGTGAGTAGCTGCCTCAGAGTACTTGGGTCTTCCTGCTCGACCTTGCCTTAGTGGGGATGGTACTACTACAGCCTGTGTACTATGTGCTGTGTGCTGTGCACTCCTCCAACTCAGTGGAACAGATCCTTCCCATCGACCTTCCAATCGGTCCTGGGCTGTAAATCTGACACAATCTGTCTTTTGTTGGATTCTGACCTTCCAAAATACGGTCATAATATCTTTATAGAGATATCTGGTGGAGTTTGTCTAAGGGTTTAGTTGAGTAGCTCCTCTCCTTCCATCATCTTTATTCCCGGAAGTTCAAGCAGTGTCCTTGACAATTTCTTAAAAGATGCTGTCCAGTCCCCCTTTTCATTTTGGCTTTCAGGTAGTGCAATTATTCTGATATTGTCTTTCCTAAATCTATTTTCCAGGTCATTTTTTTTCCTGCGATGTATTTCACATTTTCTTCCTTTTTTATTTTTTTTGGATTCTTAGAGATTTCTTGTCTCACAGAATCATTACTTTCCATTTCCCTAGTTATAACTTTTAAGGTGTTGTTTTCCTCAATTAGCATTTTTATCTTCTTTTTCCCTTGGGTAATTTTGCTGTTCAATGAATTTTTGTATCTCCTTTTCCATTTATCTAATTCTACTTCATAAGCAGTTTTCCTTCATGTTTTCCTCATTTTTCACAATTCTTTGGCATCCCTCTCATTTATTTCCCATTTTTCTTCTACCTCTCATATGATTGTAAGCTTGTTTTTGAGCTCTTCCATGAGTTCTTTCTGCCTCTGAGATCCTAACTCTTTTTTCTTTAGTGTTTTGTCCACAGGTGTTTGGATCTTGTTGTCCTCTTCTGAGTTTGAGTCTTGGTTTTCCCTGTCAGCATAACTTTCCATGGTCAGATTCTTTGTTTTTGTTGTTGTTTGCTCATCTTTTTTGGTAGCCTTTTCCCCCCTTTCTTTTATATTTGATTTCTGTTCCTGTGTTGGAAGGGTTTCTTATACCAGTGGCTGCAGGACCTAATTGTTTATCTGGTGCTGTGCTGATGCTGCCTTGGTGCCCGTAGGGGACCATCATGTCTAGTGCTGTATTAAGGTGGCTGAGTGGAGGGTGACTGGCACTGCTGATGGCCATAGGGGTTCCTAGGGATAAAAAATGGTCCAAGTGGTGGGGTCTGCCATGTGATGAGGCCAGGGAGGTGTTTTTTTGCACTTTATCAGTGCTGTACTGAAGCATGAGAAGGTCTGGCCCTGTGGGATGCCTGTTTGCCAGGGGGTGTGCTGAAGTATGTGGAGGTCTGTCAACTGGTGCATTCCTGTTTGACTGGGCCTACATTGAAGCACATAGTGGCTCTTGGAGCTGAACTCTTCTGGTTACTCTGGCTATGATATCCTCAGTGCCTTGATTTTGTTTTGACTACATTGTTTTTGTTTGTATCAAACGTTTTAAATTTCATAGAATGAAAATAACACATTTTATCTGGAGAGCAATTTGGAACGATTTAAAAAGGGCAATATCACTTCTAAGACTGTATTCCAAAGAGATCATAAAAATGCGAAAGGGTCTCACATATACAGAAATATTTATAGTGGCTCTCTTTGTGGTGGCCAAGAAGTGGAAATCAAGGGGATGCCCACCATTTGGTGAATGGCTGAACAGGTTGTGATATATGAATGTAATGGAATACCCTTGTGCTATAGCAAACAATAAATAAGAAGACTTCAGAGAGGCCTGGAAGGACTTATATGCCAACCACAATGTGTGAGGAATTTTTCCAGGATTCATAGCCCTTCACAGCAATGCAAAATGCCTTCCACATCTAGAGAAAGAACATGGAACTGGATCACAGAATGAAGCAGACTATTTTCTCTTCAGTTATGTTTTGTCTTATTTTCCATAGTTTCTTCCATTTATTTTAATTCTTCTATGCAGCATGACTGAGGTGAAAATGTATTTAACAAGAATTCATGTGTAGAACCCATATAAGATTATATGCCATTATTCACTTTTATGTTTTGCATTCGTCTAAATTAATAGTTTAGTTGTGAGGTGATGAAGACTTACACCAGAGAAGTCAAAGTGTCAAAGCAGAGAAGGGGGCATATATGATAGAAGTTACAAAGGTAAAATCAATAGGCCTTCAAAACAGATTTGATATGAGGCGTCAGAGATAGTGAGAAGCTGAGGAAAATACCCTGAGTTGTGAAATTAAGAGACTAGGAGGATGATACCATCCTCAATAGTAAGAAGTAATATAAGTCAGAGGCTTTAAGAGTAGGATAGATAGTAAGTTCAGTTTTGGAGATGTTGAGCTATAAATATCGATTGAATATCCAATTTGACACAAGTGAAAACTAGTTAGAAATGTGAGACTGAAGGGCAGCAGAAAGGCTGGGTCAGAAAGATGGATTTGAGAATCATCAGCATAGAAATGTTAGTTAAATTGGTGGAAGCTGAAGAGATCATCAAGTTTGGTAGTAAAGAGAGAAAACCACAGGGCTCAGGATAAAATTCTGAGGGAGATACCTATAATTAGAGGGAAAATCCGGATAAAAGAGAGAGAAGGAGTGGATAGATAGATGCATAGGATGAGAACTAGAACAGAATTGTGTCCCAAAAATCTACAGAGAGAAAAGCATCAAGGAGAAGGTGATTAGTATTGTCAATGGACTGAGATGTCAAGAATAATAAACATTTAAAAAGGTCACATTTGACAACTAAAAGACCACTGGTAAGTTAAGAGAGAGCATTGTTAGTGGAATGATAAATTGGAAGCCCAATCATAAGGTCATTGACCTCACTCTGTGTTCCAAAGTTATCATAGTCCAGTGATAAGACAGAGTCCAGATAACTGGTGATGACTTTAGATGTAATGGATGACCTTGGTACCTTTGATGTCTAACCAAGCTCTAAGCATTTTATAAAACCTGCTTCAACTGCCTTCAAGAGCAGTGGATCAAATTTTTCTCATCTGTCCATTGTACTAGGGGAAGTCTTCACTTTGTGATAGAAACTGCCTTAACTAACTGAGTCTGGGACCCTTTGTTATACTGAATGTGATTTAGCCAATCTGCCAAAACAGTTTAATGTGGTTTACCCACTGCCCACACAACAGTTTCTTGGAGTCACAGTAACGTAGAACAGGTACACATCAAAAGTGGAAAGCATCCCTGAAAAAAACTCGGCAGCCCTCACCTTAGATGTATTACTTTTCCCTAAACATACCTTACACTCCAAGATGATAGTAGAGATGGAGGAATGATGTGAAGGATTTTTTCAGGATGCAGCAGAGATGTACATGATTGTAGGCAGTAGAAAATGGGGCTATTGACAGGGAGAAATTGAAAGTAAACGATAGACTGGGTACCAGAGAAGAGAAAATCTGTTAGAAGAAACAGATGGAGTGGAATCACTTGGGGAAATAAAGAGATAAGCATTGGTAAGAAGTCAGGACACTTCATCATGTGAAACAAGGAAGAAGGAAGAGAAAGTGACAGAAGGAATCTGAATAACAGGAGATGAAGAAGAGAAAAATATCAAACTCATAGCAAATTACCTCAATTGTCTTCTGTAAAATACGAAGCAAGGATATATGCTGAGACTGTTGTGTAAGTACAGAGTGTGCTATGGGTGGTTTGAATAGAGATGAACATTTTAAGTAAGTGCGATAGAGAATAAAATAGAGTAGATAAGAGCCATTATAGGGTTTTCTAGAAGCAGTGAAGCCCTAGTTGAGGTCATGCATCACAAATATGTAATTGATTCAATAGAACTTTTGTGTGTTTTTCTCCACCTTCGTTCAATGTCATGAGTGCAGGAGCAAAGTAGGGAAGAGTATGAATGATCCAAGGGTGATACTTGGTTGGGTGTAATTGATGGTATGGTATATAATGTATCTAGGCCATCAACAGAGGAAGACAGTGACAAGATAAATTAGTTCACCAAGGGCTCAAGTTGTGGAAAAAGAGAAAAAAAATGTAGATTGGTAAAGGGAAAAAGGATTGAGAGAATATTTAGTGGTCAATTGAATATACTACTAAGATAATTTCCCTTGTGAAAGTTTCATTTATCTAAAGTAACACCTAGTTTTTTGGATTTATAATACAAACCTGTTTGAGGCTGCTTTGTAAAAAGGAAACAATCTAGGATTATGAGGAATTGAATAATAATACTAGGATATCCTACAATTGATCCATTATTATAGATTCACTGGGAATTCGATTTCTTTCCTAAATGGGAAAAGAACCACTGGTCACTAGGGAGTATTCCATCACCCATCTCCATCTACTTTTTCATTGTATACAAGACTCATAGTACAAAGAGCAAGACCTGGGTTTCCACTCTTTACAAAATCTCTGCATTTTCTTGCTCCTCGTTTTTGTTGAGTACCTACTCTTCTCCCCACCAGTGGCCCACGGTAACCACTGCTCCATCTACAAGGTTGCAAGGTCACCTGCAGCTGCCAACTGTTTTCTACTGCTGCTATTGTCTTCATAGGTACACAAGATACTCTGCTGGTCTGCATGGCTTCTCATTTACGGAGGGTTGGAGAGACAATTCTCCCATGATTTTCAAACATCTTCTTACATAACCCCCCTTTCTATTTGTGCTACTCTCCCCTCTTTATGGTCAAGACCATACTTATATCACTATTCTAGGAGAGTAAGAATACCAATTACAAGGAGGAAAAAGATATATGAAACTCATCACATAATTGTGAAATTTTTCTAAATTTCATTCTAATGATTTACAAAAGTAAAGTAGGAAGAAATTTTCAATTAGTGACATAATTGGTAATATTAATTAAGGTAATCATCGCCATTGTGACCATTATTTTCTCAACCTCTTGGGCTTAAAATCAGGTGGAGAAATATTTTAACATATCCTGCCTAAAAGACAAAAAAACATTCTTTGGAAAACAAATTCATTTTGCCAAGACTTTAATAAAGATGTATTACAGGACACTCTATCTCAATTAGATATAGTGGTAGTATTTGGTAAAAGAAGGGAATAAAATAATCTTTCATGCTCATGTTACCATCGTATTTGCTAGCATGTTCTAAATTACATGCAAATGGTTGATCAATTATTAAAGTATATTAAGTACAGAAAAAAATGTACTCTATGGTATTTCCAGGAAGAGAAAAATGCTAAATGACAGAAAACTTGATTTTTTTTACTCACTAAAATGTGAATATCATAATTGGAATAGCATCAAATTTTGCAGTGTTATAAGATGTTTTGCATTAGTAAGTATACTCACTTATTAAAATTTGTAAGTGAAATTAAATTAAAAATAAACATTATACTTGGTACTTCAGGCAAATGTCAAAATCAAAATGAGGGCAACTAAGAAATGCATAAGCATCTCTCCAACTGAATATTGACTTAATCCAGATGTCAACACTATCAATGTTCTATAATATTTTTTAATTTTGATAAATATTTCCCAATTACACTTCAATCTGCTTTAAGCTGCATTCAGGAGTGTTTTTAGTGTGGGCAAAATGTTTGACAACTCTGCTTTTGTGTGTCTCTGTGTATGTGTGTATGTACACATAGATATGTATGTAATCTGGGTGTACATACACATATACACTTTTTTTTTAAAAGCAAGGAATACACTTGTATTTATTTTAAGTGAGGGGTATACAAGTTCCTTTCCCATAGACATGATATGCTAGAGGACTTTACTGCACATTGTGGGCATAATTTTCAAAATAAATAGATTTGTACTTATATCTTGAATTTGTATATCCTTATTTATCCCTTTCTCCCTATTCCCAGAGAACTATCCACAAACAATTCTAAAGCTTATGAATGATTAATTGAGTCTTATTGTTACCCAGTGAAGGCATCTGGACTAAAACTAGGTGAAGTTGTTTTGAGAGAATCTGGAGCTAGTTATGACCTTCAAGATAGCCAATCTCAGAATTGCAGAACTTTAAAGTAAAAAGTCCTTTGGGAGCCATGTACTATAGCTCTTTCCCAAACTAGATTCCCCAAAATTGTATATATAAATAATCAGAGAAACACTGAGATTAAGTGACTTATTTTGAGTTTTATATTGGATTATTCCTTCATTAGGAAATTTCTTTAGTCACATATTATCATGTGGCATATATATTCACACAATTCTCCCAAGAACCATGTCTTTCCGAGCTATTACTTTATTAAGAATATAGCAGATCTTCAAAAGGATGCATTGTATGAGTCAGGAATCCCAGATTTACTAGGAATGAACATGCAAGATATAGGAAAATTACACTTACAATATCTCATATATATCTATGAGAGTTTGCACTTAGATGGTTGCCTACATTTTCTATTCCTAATCCAATCTTATATACGGTGACCCCAAAGTTTTAATTTAATTGTATCTAAATTTGTGCTCCACTATGATAGAAATCCTTCACTTTATTTCTATATTTCCGCTTCTCCATATTGTAGCATATCAAAACAACTTTTAAACTGAGATAATTCTGCAGTTGACTATGCCACATCTAAAATTATATATATATATATATATATATATATGTATGTATATATATATGAATTTATTTATCTTACATAATATTGTTCCTCCTTTATATATTTCCTTAATGAAATGTAAGTTGTTTAAGGCAAGGCCTTTTTCATTCTTGTGTTCTATTCACAGTGAATAGCATAATGTCCAGAATATGGTAGGTACTTAATAAGTGCATATCTAATGAATGAAGAGCATTGCTAGGGTGGAAAAATGACCGAAGAATGTTATGCCTGACTACTTAAAGAGGCATCCCAGGCACTGTACAAAATGAGGAGGAAGCTATTCCTGTACTGGGATATATTTTTAAAACATGCAGCTGAGTGCCTTTCTTTTAAAAACCAACAATTTTGTTTTTTCAATCTTTCTTGTGAACTAATAGTACATTCTTTGGAATTAAGTTTCATATACATGAATCTAATCTTACAATAAAAAAAAATCCCTACCAAAGTGTTTTTCAAGAAACGATGATCAAGTCTCATCCTGAGTTGAGTTTCCACAGAGTTTTAAACTGAAGTAGAGAGATGTGGCAATGTGTTAGGGAATCATGCATTGCCACAAACATATAATCCCATCCTCCCTCGCTTTGATCATTCAACACACTTATTGTTAGCTCATCATCATTTTTCATGTTCTTACTCTCATCATTTCTTCAATTCATTTGTAATTCAAGTGAATGGGGACAGCTGATTTCTATTCAAAACTGTCTCAATTAATTGCTGATTACCTAGGTAAGATTTAGAATAAATTTAATGTGATTTTTCTGCAGAATATATTAATGAGGAGCAAAGAGAGTGTTAGGAATATCAAATCAAATCAAAACAAAGATACACAAGCTAATTACAGATCAAAAAGATAATATAAATAATTATCTTAGAGTCAAGAGGTTATTATTCTATAACATCAATTATAAGAACTAGAGAATGAAGTTAATTTTGAAAAGAAAATATAATTGTTTTGTTTATACAAAATTATGTGCAAGTAGTGCTGAACACACAATAGATTTATTAGATTTGGCCTTAAAGAATTTACTGGAAAATCAGATAAACATAGTTAAGCTAGAAGTAACTTAAAATATAGAAATGCCTGCCAAGGTTTCAAATTAAAAGGAAAAAAAACAGCTTTTCAGAGTAGATTAACACAAGGGAAAACAAAGATAAGAATATTGTTTACTTAATTAGATGCAACTAGTGATTAGTTTTAATGAATCGCTATCCAAAGATATGATATTAGAGAAGGATGCAATTTACATTGGAAAAAAATCATCTTATCTGCTTTTATTCTATTAGTTTTATTCAGAGAATCTCCTTTGTCATTCCTTTCTACTTTCCTCCCTTTAGTAGTTGACTTTTTGACCACGAAATTATTATATGATTTCAAAAATAAACATTCTGGCATCTCTGTGTTTTTCTCTTTATGTAATTTGTCCTCATTTTCTTTTGCCGGTTATTTGAAAGGTCATTACAAAAGCATCACTCCAAATTCCTGATCGACAGCAGTAAAGGGGGAAAAGTCACCCCTTTTGCTCTGGGTGTGTGTAGAACAGAATATGCATCGAGAGAGATCATCACCAAGAAAATATACTTCTTTAAGTTTCTGCATCTTTGGCACATATTGTAAAACCCTTATTGGAACGTTTTATTTCCTAGTTTACTTCCCCTATAACTTTCCTAGGTCTTCCCTATGCCTATGGATCATTGTCTGTAATCTAACTTCTAATGTCTCTTCCCACTCTAAGATTCTGTGAATCTATCAAGTAACTTTGTGTAAGTATTACTGTATCACTAGTATCTGTTCTACTGTAATTCACAAACTAAGATACCATCTGAAGTTGACCTCTACAAAGCTAGGAGACAATAACTGTTTTAAAGATAATGAAAACTTCCATGTATTTTATAAGTATATATGAATATCTATATATATATACACACACACACATATGTTTATTCAGTAAAATGTATATATGAACACAAATGTATACACAGATACATATTTGTGTGTATGTGTGTTTGTTGGTAAATGTTGTCAGTTTTCACCATGTCCCACTTTTTAGGATCTCCTCAAAAAAAAGGCTGAGGTATTGAACAGTGGGAGATAAGAGTAGGATAATCATTTTGCATAGGCTTAATAAGCTTCAAGGGGTTTAAAACTTAACAAAGGAAATATTACCTAGAATACCTGAGTACTTTTTTGGGTGACTGCAAATAGGATTGGTGATTGTATGGGAAAAGACAATCAAGTAATTCTCTCTCTCTCTCTCTCTCTCTCTCTCTCTCTCTCTCTTTCTCTCTCTCATCTTTTTGTCTCTCTTGATTTAGATGGATAGATAGATAGATAGATAGATAGAGATCAGCTAAAAGTAACTCTTCTAGCTACTTCCAATAATCCATTCAGTCTTTCTCAAGGAAAAAAAAATTGAATTCTAAATAGCTAAGCTATCATTATCTAAAATATTTTCTTTTTGTTGTTTGTTTGTTTTTTACTGTAGTGTCCAGTTCAAACCGTGAAATTCTGACTGTACCACAACAGTATATCTGAACAGCTGTCTGTCATGTTGCATAAAGGGTATACACATGCACAGGTTTCCTTCTAAGGTACCAAGTCCCTAAATACACTCTGTATTTAACCCTTACTCTCTGGGAAGCTAGGTGATGCAGTGGATAGAGCAGGAGTCAGGAGGATCGGAGTTCAAATCTCACCTCAGACACTTGACATTCACTAGCTGTGTGACCTTGGGCAAGTCACTTAACTCCAATTGCTTCATCCTGGGTCATTTCCAGTAATCCTGACGAACATCTGGTCACTGGATTCAGATTACTCTAGAAGAGAAGTGAGGCTGCACTCAAAACAAAGTCAAGTGCAAATCAAGTAAATATTTCTCTGATGGCATGGTCTTTTTCGGCAACGAAAGATGAACACGCAACGCTTCCTCCCTCTATTTCAATATTTCTCAAGCTCTCCTCTCAGTATTCCATCAGTTCCTATGACTTTTAAAAGTCAAAGTTGAATGATGTATTTCAGGTGTGTGGACTTGCAATGAATCAATCCATCAACAAACCATCAATATGGTATCAATAAAATAATCAGAGAAAGTAAAGTAATTCCCAACTTGCAAAAATAATCAGTATCGGTGTCTGAAATAAATTTGTCTCAGAGGGAAAATGGATGATATGGAGAACCTTCACTGTCAGAATGATGCAGCAAATTAATAGGGTAAAAATTAACCAGGAGTGTGGTTGGACACAACCATTGTATTTGTCAGAAATTCAAAATGTGCTTATGATTTTACCTTTACAAAATATCTATTGATATAATCTCCATATGTATTAAATATAGTCAGTATAACCATAGGAAAAGACAACATGGGTGAAGGCAAATCATTCTATATTAAAGACCTCATCTACACATTTCAAGTATGGAATAAGAAGTAGTATACGTTAACCCCATCATAGCAATATAGGTTTTCTTCTTCAAGTATGGACAACCAACAAGGAACTAAAATAAATAAATCTTTATTTTTATGCATCAATTTTCAACAATGATTTAAATGTGTTTACAATTAATTCAATATAGGGAACATCTAATGTATACTGCTTGTGATTGTGGCTAATCAAAACAAAATGAACTTGGAAGACTCTACCAAAGGTTGTGCACAAATAGTTCATATGAATATTTGTTATGGAGATATGCATAAATTTGTGCCTCACATTTTCTTTTGAGTTACTGCAATTTTCTTTTGCTCATAAAGCACAGTACGTTTTTTTGATGTGGTCATGTAAGATAGGTGATGCTTTGTTATTGTCCTGTCTTACAATCTCTTCCAAAATTCTTAAGAGAGACCTTTTTCACTTCTTCTGGCCTCTAAGTGAGTGATTTCCTTGTCTGAATTCTCTGTAGAACACTTTTTTAAGCAAACAAACATTTGTCATTCGAAGAACATGACGTTTTCATCAGAATTGCAGTCTGCAGGAGGGTTTGACAGTTCAGCCTGAGAAAGAAACTCAGTGTCTGGTATGTTGTTTTGCTTGGTGATCTTCAGAATTTCCTAAAGTCAATTCAAATGAAAGTGATTCAGTTTCTTGGCATGACACTGTTATATTTTCTAGATTTCATAAGCATACAAAAATAAGGTCATAATAATGCCTCTATTCCATTTGGTAACGCCTCTAATACCTCTTTTCTCCCACATTTTATTTCATAGCCTCCCGAACACTGCGCTAGCTCTTGTTATATCTGTCAACCCCATCATCTATGTGGCAGTCCTTGGAAAATATTATGCCAAGGTAAAAGAATTTATCTACAGCCTTTACAATTTCTCCATTTCTAGTAATCACTGGTTCTGCATGTGGATGATGCAGTACTGGTTGGTGGAGAACCTCTATTAGCTTGGTGTTAATTGCCAAACCAAAATTAACACAAACAGCAAAAAATCAACTCATCTCAGCCTTAGAGATACATTTAGAGCATAATCCTCATTAAGGAAAAGGTGCATTCCAAATCTCCCTCCACTTTAGTCTTGGTTTATAGCCTTCTCAAGTTACATAAGTTACTATCAGTGTGGTAGCTGACCTTCAT
This sequence comes from Potorous gilbertii, assembly GCA_028658325.1. Classification (NCBI taxonomy): domain Eukaryota; kingdom Metazoa; phylum Chordata; class Mammalia; order Diprotodontia; family Potoroidae; genus Potorous; species Potorous gilbertii. The sequence goes on along the minus strand of CM053771.1, from coordinate 531,924,833 downwards.
TTTTGTCCTCAATGAAAATTAATGACAGCATCACTAAAAACATTATACTAAAAAGCATGGGAGCAAATAGATAGTCCTGCTTCACTCCATTTGTGACTGGAGAAAGCATAAGAGCATTGTCCATTATCTAGAACCCATTCAAACATACCATTGTGAAAATGACATTTAATACTAATGTACTTTCTGGGCAATGAAAGTTTGACATGACCTTCCCCAAGGCCTTGTGATTGACAATATCAAAAATCTTGATGAGATCAGTGAATGTTGTGTAGAAATCTCTATTCTGCTCTTGGCATCTTTCTCAGTGTTGTCAGGCGGCATCAAATCAATTGTTACTTGGCCCTTTTTGAAACCACACTGACTTTCAGGTAGGTGATCCTCTTCCAAGTGAAGGAACAACTTATAAAGAACAGTTCTGGTAAGAATCATACCAGCAATGACTAAGAGAGAGAGAGAGAGAGAGAGAGAGAGAGAGAGACCTCCACCCCTTCCTTATTTTGTCACAAGACAGCCTATTTCATTTTTGTTTATAGATATGTACAATGGAGCCATCCTTGAACTTCTGGGGAATAATATCCTCTTGTCATACAACCTGGAAGATTTAAGTCAGCCTTTGTATGAGCAGTGTGCTGTGTAAATCTCAACTGAAACAGAATGAGAACCAGGTGCTTTGTCACATGAGAAAAACCTAATGACATCCAAAACCTTTTTATTTAATTTGAAATTTGGCTAGAGAAGGACTGACTGCAACCTTTAGGTTTCTATTGAATGCTTTCAACATTGACTGATGATCATATGTTCAGAACACTATGGAAGTTTTAACCCGTCTCTCCAGGATCATGCCCTTATCATTCATTAATGTGGCTCCATCATCCCTGAGTAATTGAGATTCATCAAAGGTACTTAGCTCATAAATTGCCTTCGGGACACCCTAGAAGCATTTTGAAGTGTTGCTTTCAGTATAAACTTCGGTTTCATCTGCCTTCTAAATGAGCCAACAGTCCTGCATCTCTTTAATCTTCGCTTGCACTTTACTTTTGATGTAAATGAATTCTGCCTACTTACAGAGAGATGAATTATCCTGCAGGCAAACCCTGTGGAGTTTTTGTTTTTTATTTAGTACTTTCTGAATTGTCTCATCATTTTTCATCAAATCAATCCTGTTGCTTGAGAGTTCTGGAGAAGATGAGTAAATATGGTGCCCTATACATAATCTCTGAATGCTGCCCATTCTTTTTCTACTCCATTCTTGTCAACTTCGTACTAGCTCAGTTTCCCCTCAAGTTACCAAAAGAACTGTTCAACCTTTGAGGAATGCTTTAATCTTTTAAGATTAAGACCTCTGGTCGTCATCTTGCCATAATAATGCCATTGCTTTTTGTTGTACATGAATGTTTAGTTTGGAGAGGATAAGTTTATGATTGGTCCAGCATTATGCATCACAAGTCACGTTCATTATTCTCATATCCTGTCTTCTTTTCTCCTTGCAATGATAGTTTATTAAATGACAATGTTTAATATGAGGGTGCATCCACAAATTTTGTTAGGTTTAGTTAAATGAAAGATTGTTGAGTGATGAGATAGTGTGGAGACACGCAAGTCTTCAATAGTAAGTAATGATATGCTATCGCTGTTTCCAACTCCATTTCTCCCAAAGACTTCCTGCCATGTTTGATAATCTGTACCTACTCTGACGTTAGAAATCACTCAAAATTACAAACTTGTCCCGTTTTGCATAATGATGATGACAGTCTCCACATCTTCTTCGTACTTTTTCTTTGACCTCCTCAGGGCCCATCATAGTGAGCACAAACACTGATGAGGGTGCTGTGACACATTCCTACAAGTGTTGTCATGAGTTTGTCATTCACTCCATTTCAGAGGCACATTTCCTTGTTGACTAGATTAGATTTGACTTCAAAATCTAGTCCACTTTCACAGTTCCTCATCACAAATGACCAGTCCAGAAAACAAACCAAAAAAAATTTGTATGCAGTTCCAGGTTCAGTAAGATGGCTTTTATTTCTAAGCTCCCCACTACTCCAAATCAGAGCTACTATTTGGATGCAATACTTGCTCCTTTGTCTCACAATAAGATTTATTAATTTTTAGATTTTGTGTTGTCTCTAATTATTCGCACATTCCATGCATTGATGGTAAGTGGAATCATCTTTGCAAAAGTGTGCGTTTGTGTCTGTGTGTGTGTGTGTGTGTGTGTGTGTGTGTATGTTCGTGTGTTTCACCTATGGAGTAGGATCCCTGCTGCTATGGTAAGCAGAAGGAAGAGGAAGAGAAGGATAAAGAAGGTTAATTAGACAATGTTTAGGGCACCTTTTCTAACCACTTCCTCAATGCCAATGGTGAGCAATGTGATAATTTAAAAATGCTGCTTATATACCAAGGGGGCTGCCAAACCCCATTGCTGCTTCTGTCCAGGAGAAGACAATTTTATGGTCTTAGATGTCTATGTGCAGAGTTGTGACTACAGCTCTCTGTATATCCATATGTGCTGCTTCGTCACTTGCCTGTTGCCTCACGGATTTGAGATAGATTTTTAAAAAGTGAACGTGTGGATAATACCATTTGACTGGCACATAAATTGCATTTAAATAAGTCACAGTTGCATGAAGTAATGGAACTTAGTTTTTCTTCCACACTTCAGGGAGGCCAGTGGTTAGACAAAAGTCAATACCACTGGTGATGATTCAGAATGAAGTACATGACCTTGCTATCTTCAGTGTCTGATCGGGTTCTCAGCACTCTATAGCACCTGCTTCCACTGGATTCATAGCTAATTGAAACAAATTGTTCACATCCGCCTATTTCACCAGGGATGTTTTCACATGATTTGATTACATACCCCTCTAACTAACCAAAGAGGATGAGGTCCGAGGATGACCCTCACTCTGACTCATTTCATGTGCTACAATTTTGTGGCCACAGGTGAAAGCCGGGTTGCATGTGGTTATCAAAGGCAGAAATCATCTCTGGAAAAGCATTGTCTTGCCTTAATTTCCATTTTTTAAAGTCCTTAGCTCCTAGTATATAAGGGCATGGTATGATAATAATAGTAAAGAACACTGATATGGTGCCTACTGTGTGCCAAGTACTTTTAAAATATCATCCCATTTGATCCTCCAAACAACCCTGGGAGATACGTAATTTTGCTATCCCCAATTTACATTTGAGGAATCTGAGGCAAATAGAGCTTAAGGGACTTGTCCAGGGTCTTATAGAGAATAAGTGTCTGACGTTGGATGCGAACTTGAGTCTTTCTGACTCCAGGACTGGTGATCTCTCCACTGTGCCAAGTATCTAAGACTGAGGTTTCTTTCCTATTTTTAAAGCATTTCTATATATGGATGTTCTTCAAGCTCAACTTGGGAGATAGTAAACTCTATTTTTTTTTGAACTTATAATCACCATGTTCTTACTTGTGTTTATTCAACCCACTCTTGCTGAAACTCATTTATGTAAATACCTTCTTATTCCTTTCTCCTTTTCCAGAAAGACATTCTAGTTAGGATTTTCCATATAACAAAAAAAAAAATATTTTGGCTCTATGTAATGGGAACTTAGTTTAGCAACCTGTACTTGTCTCTGGATTATCTTGTTGATAAGTATGGAAAACAATAACATGTGAACTAGTGAACACAAGCTCTGAGTGAAGATTAAATTGTTTACTGCATCTACAGTTACTACTTTAGAGTCTGGAGACTGGTTCAGGTGCTCTATATTTCAGCAAAGGACAAGATAAATAGTATCTTTATGAACTTTTGGGGGGTGATATTTGTGAATCTTGTCTACTTGATCAATGAATGCCTCTCTTCAGGTTCCACATGATCAGCTGCTTTATAAATAATGGGCAACCCCTCTCCCAGGCTTAGCTCAAGTAATATTTGAATAAAGAAGTGTCATGAACCACCATGTAAGGCCTTAAATAAAATAAAGATCAGTGAGTTTGCCAGTCTCCATTTCAAGAGCTCTGATGTGTAAATTCCATAAGACAAGTTTGTTTGGGACCTCAAGATCCGCAGAGAACAGAAGGAGATTATGGACGTTTCACATTTGTGCCACTTTTTCATTGTGGCCTTGAGTTCTGAAATCCAGGGAACTGTGGAGAACTAGTGAAACAAGATCTCTCCTGTACCTCCAAGTGTCATGAGACTCATTCAGTAACTCTATTCTTGTACCTTGCATTGAAAACAAAAATATACTGACTATACTGCAAAATATCATCCCAATAAATGTCTTTAGATATAATTTATGCTAAGGCTGTCTTCCTCCCGCACCTCTGTTTTCATCATGGAATCACTTCAAAATCACCCATTATTCAGAAAAAAATAAGCATATTATGACCAGTTTCCAGACAAAATTCCCATTCACTATGATCTTATCCCTTTCTACATTTATTTGTGTAAACATAGATTGTAAAACTTTATTATTCCACACACTCTCAGGAGGAAGAGAAAGGGGAAAAGGAGGAGAAGAAAGAAGAGGAGGAGAAGGAGAAGAAGAAGGAGGAGAAGAAGAATGAGAAGGAGAAGATGAAGAAGGAAAAGAAGAAGAGGAAGAAGGAGAAGAGATGGAGGAGGTGGAAGAGAAAGAGGATTTGTCTAGACAGGAGGCCACACTGAGCTTAGAATAGTTATAAAACAAAATCTCGTTTTTACTTGAAAATAGAGAAAGATCTTTTAAACTGTTGAACTCAAGTAGAAGAAAATACAAGAAATAAGTTCTTTTCATTTAGATTCCTTTAAAATGAAAAACAATCTTAGATTTGATGGTCTTGAATGGTCAAAATAAGACATCTCAATAAGAACATTTAAACAAGCTGACCAGATTTGGAGGGGAGACTATACAGACAGCACTTGTAAAGATGAATGATTTTTAAAGTGAGCATTTCCTTTATCTTAATGGATCCAGGAAAACAGAAGGCAGATGCTGCGTGATTATTTCTGATTCAGCAATGAGAGAATGTTGTTTGTTACTCCAATTTACTGAAGCTTTAGAAAAGCAACCATCACCAAAGCACATTCTCCTTCTCTGCACCAAGTTAATCATCATTACTTCCATTTCTGATCACTCCAGAAAGAAAAGTTGCAGATGGTAAGGGAACAGGTCACATGCATAAAAAAGGAAGCTGGGCTTCAATTGGACTACTGGGTACTAGTGAAATGAGGAGAGATGAAAGCTGATAATTTATTAAAGGAAAGGGAAGTTATATCTGTCTTTGTTTTACATAAACTATTATCAAAAAAATAAAACATGAGATAAGCATTCCTCTCAACTTCCACTTTCAACTTTTCCTCTTAATGTTTATAGGAGAGAAAGAAAAAGTCCAAGAAAATGATGGAGAAAATCTCTTTGTTTTATTTATTTTTTTCCATTGTGTTGCTTCTATGGTATTTACTGGAAAGTTATAGTGAAACTGTCATTGCATGGTAGTAATTTTGAAAATTATTTTGCTTTTAATTTAGTGCCCAAGTTTCTGGTTGACTTCAGGTTCAAGGGGAAATAATGCTAGAAATACAAGCAAACTAAGACTTTGATCATCCTTTTACAGGCCTGAACCCATGGGAAATTGTATTTGTGTGTTGTATTTTTGTAGTAAAGCACAAGGAAAGAATGTTGGCTCTACATGCAGATCTGGATTTATTTGATACTACTGACATTTGCTGTGTGACCTTGTATACTTACTTGCCTTCTCTAGCCCTTAATTCCTCATCTGCACAATGGAGAGTTGGTGCAGATGTCCTCTGTGGTGCAATCTAGTTTCAAATTTTATGAACATGTTATATTTTTCTGTTCTTTGAAAATTTCATATAGTGAGAAGCAGATAGGTAAATGATAGAGATACATAAGTAGGTAGATAGATAGATAGATAGATAGATAGATAGATAGATAGATAGATGATAGACAGATAGTGTCTGACAGATAGCAAAGATACTGGAGTGGTTTGCCATTTCTTCTCTTACTCATTTGACAGATGAGGAAAGTGATTTACTAAAGGTCATAAGTTAGTAAGTGTCTAAGGACAGATTTGAACTCAGGATTATCAGTCTTTCAGACTCTAAGCTCTACATTCTGTCTGCTCTACTACAAGTCTGCCCTAGGGGAAGTTGCTCTTGACAATTTAAGAAATTTGTATGGTTGAGTCAATGTTGAATCTTGTTATCCAGTCCGCACCCTGGTATATATTAAATGCTTCTTACCTAAGAGATAGTGAGAAATTCCTCTCTTTTGAGCAATTTGAATATATGTTGTCCTCTGATGAATATTACACTCACTCAAAATGCTAGGTTAAAAGTCCATAGAGTCACAGCAGATTTAAATTATATGCAGCAACCATCAAAATTATTTGGTAGTCACTAAGAAATAGAGCGGTAGATCAGTGGAATATGTTAGGTACACAAAACACAATAGTCAATGAGTATAATAATGTACTACTTGATAAAACACACTAGTTTCAGGTATAAGAACTCAAAATTTGACAAAAGCTGCTCAGGAAACTGGGAAATAGTGCAGCAGAAACTGAACATAGACCAACATCTTCCACTTTATATCAAAATAAAGTCTAAATTGTTACATGATTTAGATATAAAAACTGATACAATAAGCAAATTAGAAAAGCAAATAGTAGTTTACCAATAAGGTTTATGAAAAAGGGAGTAATTTGTGACCAAACAAGAGATGTAGAGCATTTATGAAAAGGAAAATGGATACTTTTGATTACATTATATTGAAAAGTTTTTGCACAAACAAACCCAAGGCAACCAAGATTAGGGGGTAAATAGAAAACAGGAAAAACATTTTTACACCAAGTATCTCTGATAAAGGCCTCCTTTCTAAAATATATAGAGAACTGAGTCAAAGTTGTAAGAATACAAGTCATTCCCCAATTAATAAATGGTCAAAGGATATGAACAGGCAGTTTTCAGGGAAAAATAATAAAGCTATCTATAATCCCATGAATAAATACTCTAAATCAGTGTTGATGAGAGAAATGCAAACTAGAACTATTAGGTAACACCACACCTATTAGATTGACTAACAGTATAAAAATAAGAAAAGTATAAATGCTACAGTCGATGTGGGAAAATTGCAACATGAATTCATTGCTGGTAGAGATGTGAACTGATCCAATCATTACGGAAAGCAATTTGCAACTATGTCCAAAGGGTTATAAAAATGTACATGAACAACTTGAACTTCCTGGAGAGAAGATGGCAGAGTAAACTGTAAGTGCTCTTACCCTCACCTTATTAACCTTGAAAAACCCAGAGATTATTTCCCCAGGAAAAAATCTGAAATAATAGAGTAAGCAGAGGAGGAACAGAAGTTTTTTTAACTATGAAAAGAGTCCCTCTTCTTTTGACTGAAGGGGAGCAATGTAGGACCAGAGGTCTTTCAACAAGCCACAACTCAGAGGACCAGCAGGAGATCTTGACCCAGGAGGTTGTAGTTGGTAAGTATCAATACCAGGACCCCAGGTGTGCCTTACCAAAGCCAGGGGAAATGGACAGATACCAGTACAGACAGGGGCCCACCAGCCACTTAGGCTTTTTGAATTCTAGCTCAGCCCAAGGGGAGAAGGAGATATCCTGTAGCCAGACTATCCCTCTTCTGTACCTCATGCCAGGGTCTTCAGCGTCACCATGGGAAAACTCATAAAAACTTCACCTGACCTCGGTCTTAGCATTCACCAGCCAGCTCAGCACCAGGTAAGCTATAGTATTATATAGCTTCAGTCTAAAAGAACCAGAAGCCACAACACACAAAACTAGCTTGGGGCTCCCAGCCTAAGAAACGTGATACACAGTCCCTTGTGCCCCAGAAGCAGAGATTCACTTTAAAAGCCAGGAAAAGAGCAAGGACTAAGAGAAAGAAGCAAATCAGAAAAGCAATGACCATAGAATCTTACTATAATGACAGAGAAGATCAAAATATGAATTCAAAAGAGGAGGGAATCAACACTGTACTCACATCTGAAAGGCACCACAGACAATGAAGTACCATCATTATTAAATGCTCTCCTTGTTACCTTTTATCCACCATTTTCAACACGTGACTGTACTACTTCCATTATTGTCTCTTTTCATATCCACACACATTTCTATGCCATCTATTTCTGTATCTATATCTATGTGCTTCCCATCCGTGCTTGTACTTCTATTTCTATATTTCTGTCTCCATTATCTCTACCTATATCACTTATCTATTTATATTTCATCTATACTATACCAAAACTATTTCTCTGTCTCTAGCTATCTATTATCTATAGCTACATGTAGATCCATATATCTATATCATCCAAAGCTACTATACGTAGCTATATTTATATCATCTCTCTTTATGTCTATATCTCAATGTCTATATCATCTAAATATATGTGTGTATATATACATATCTACCATCTCTCTATCTGTTTTATCTCTGTCTTCTACCTACATCTCTATCATATATATGTATATATTTATTGATATTATCTGTACTTATAACTATATAATTTCCCTCATCTCTGTATGTCATCTATACTACCTATATATATTTCTATATCATCTCTACTCATATCTATACTGGCATACTAAACATGCACATATAGCTATAAAGCTCAAATTCTACCTTTGCCTCTATCATCATCACCTTTATTTTACCCCCTATTATTTATAGATATTATTTCATGATTTATATCAGTATCTATTTTTACAGGTGTCTGTGAGCTATCTGTAAATAGTTATCTCTCCAGAGACATGAAAATATATCAAAAGCAAATAGAATTAGAGATAGAGACAGAGATCAATATAGAGTTAGAGGTATAGATGATAGATAGCCATGTACCACATACAAGTTGGAAGTGTAGAAGCTACTCATAGGCTCAATTCCATTGCTTATTGGTACAGAAGTTTTATCAAACTCTGCTTTTTCCAACTTGATTCAATATACTCCTTTCATTCCATCTGATGATCTCCCACAACTAGGGCTCTCTATATTGGTGTGAGGGTTGGAATGAGATTCCTATCAGTTTAGCCCAACTGAAGGTCAGATCTAGCAAACACAAGTAGGCTTCTGGCTTCTACCTCCCAAATAGCAGGAATCACCATTCCTGAAATTAATTATTTTTTTTAAATTCTTCAGTTTTAGCCATTATACGAAAATCAAGTAGACAAATTGATCCAGGAATGTCCTAGTAAATGTGTAACAAGTTCTCTGAATACATAAATAAATATATACATAGACACATAATACACATATGTAGGTATAGATATACCTATATACACACATGTGTGTACATATATATATATATGTGCATGCATGTATACACACATATATGTATATGAATACACATATAAATACACACACACAAAGGATAAACTTTTAAGTTTAATCTGCAGAATTATTTTCTCCATCATTTTATTAAATCTAGAGAATCAAGAGAACAAAAGCAAGTCCCAATACATATCATTTACTTATTTCTGAGATGTCCATGCTCACAAAAAATATTTATCCGTTTTCTCTTGTGAGTCAAGCTGCCTCCAAGATACCTAACATCTATCAAAATGCCTATTCATATATCACTTATTACTTACCTAGAAAAGGAAAAAAATGATTAAACACAGTAGGAAATGAATTATAAAGCCTATAATTTAGGAGAAATATATCACTTGGCTATTGATGAAAGAAAATTTACATCAGATAACTATGATATAATACAATCAGCAAGTAGCAGCATACCTTCATTGGATGTGTACCATTGTGAGCGATGAGTTAATATTTTCAAAGTTGTCTGTTTATATAAAATTGCAAAATAAATGCTTTGTCACAAGGTAGATACATATTTTGACTGTATCCCTAATGCCTATTGTTTCTCATCCTTGAGATAAGAAAAAATATGTTCATAAATGATAGTATGTTAAAAACATTATAATATTTTACACTTATATTTACTCAAAGGAAACAGGACACACAATTAAATATGAAATTTTACATGCACTGAGATGAAATTTACATCATATTTCTTTCATAATGTATGTACTTATTATCTTATGATTTTAATAGTCCAAAAAAAAGAAGGGTATTAAGTTGTGTGATAGTCAATGTCCCTTCACTACAACATCTACTTTGTCAGCATATTTTATTCTGTCCCTGCTCACAGTCATCTACAGTCAGGGATGTATAATTCTCCTGTCAATAAGCAAAGAAAATGAATAGAAGGAACAAACTTCATCTATAGTATGGCTTGCTGCCAAACCACCTGAATCTGGGCTCTTTCCCAATACAGCCTGATTATAATATTAATTGATTCCATGTCTTTAAAAATAAAATAAAATGAAAGATATTTCCATTTATTCTAATTTTCAAATCTAAATTAAGATGATTTAAAATTAATTTTGTTGGAAAGAAATAACATTATTACCCAGTTGGGGAAATGGTAAACCATCCTTCAGTGTGGGTTAAGCATTCATTATCTTTTTTTATGAGTCACAATAAATAAGTAGATTACATACCTCTGAAGGTTAGGTGAGCGGTAAGGAGAAGTTGTCTATGTTAAAGGTCTGAGAACCATCTTTCTGGAAGGAATGATGCCATATAATAGAAGATTCTGGATTTGGGATATACACAATTGTTCTGCACCTTGTTTTAGTCTACACATCCTGTAGTTAAGGGTTAGATAGCTGAAATCTATGTGCTTTCCATGCACTAGTAAGCTAATGTTTACCCTTGGTTCTGGAGCTCTTTCTGGGATGGTTAACATTGAAGACAGAATAAGCTCCTGTGTGTTTCTAGGGCAATGGAGGCTTTTGCAATCTTCCATGTGAAGGAAGGAGATCTTGCTTCACAAAATACATAACATATAATGGAAATTCTTTGCCCTTTGATGTAGAGCATATGCAAATATTCTGTAAGTAGATGTGCTCTTCCAATCATATTTGGTGAAGTGGACCCTATATGATTATCTGTGAAGTCAGAGTGAGGCACATTCAAAAAGCATTAGAAAGAGGTGGGGAACCTGTAGTCTTAAGGGCAAATTTGGCCCTCCAGGTCCTCAAGTACAGCCCTTTGACTGAATTCAAACTTCATAGAGTGCATTCAATCAAAAAGACCCTGCTTAAGGACCTAGAGGACTACATATGGCCTCGAGGCTGCAGGTTCCCCATCCCTGAGCTAGGCAGTCTTCATTCAAAAGACTTTAGACAGAGAAGCTATCAATTGCTCAACGATAACAACAGCAAAATATTTATTAATCCACTACTAGGTGCCAGGAACCAAGCTCAGAACTGGCTCTTTCAGGACTCACCTTAAAGGAGGATGAGTTTTTGTGGCCATGTGGGTAGAAAAGGTGCTTCAATCCCTCCCTCACCTGCAACTGGCATGTAACTCAGAGCATTGCACCAAATGTTGCTTTAGTCTCTGTCACATTTATTCTTTTGTACTTTCAATTATTTAAATCTGATTAGAGAAAGCTGTAAACTTTTTAGTTTTGAATCATGGTTTGAATGAGTCAACAAGAAGTCCATGAATGGAACCCATGTTACATTTTTGACTAATCAGCCCATTAATGAGACACAATGGAATGAGATAAAATTCAGTAATATCTGAGACAAAAAATTATCCAATCATTTAGCCAATTAAAATTTTTAGGTATCTACTATGTGCCAGGTACTGAGATAAATGCTGGAAATATAAAGAAAGGAGATAAACTATACCACCTTCATGACTAGATAAATGATTGTATGTGGGGAGAAGAGATGGAGGCAATGAGGATGATACCATTAGTTACAGCAAATAGAGAAATTTTAATACTGCGAATAAGTTACTTACTTTGGTAACATATTTTCCAGGGATATGCACATAGATGTCGAGGTTCATGCATGTGTTGTCAGAGCTAGCTCAGCACTTGGGAGTCTCTGAAGGAAAGGGGCAGAGAAGAGGTATTAGGGTACCTACCAAACTGAAAGTCTACAGAGCAGTTGTGTTGACCTCATTGTAGTATGCCTATGAAACCTGGACAATATACCAGGGACATGCAGAGGAACTGAATCACTTCCATGGTGTTAGGAAAATTCTGCAAAGATAAGGTACTGGACACTGGGGCCCTTCCTTGGGCTGAGCTGTCAAGATTCAAATTCATCTGCTACAGTGCATAACTCTGATGGGATGGGTAATTTATTCAAATGCCAAACGTATGTTTCCTTAAAAGACGATTTATTTTACAAAAACTTACACAAAGCAAGTGCTCACACAGAGATCTCAACATGCAATACAAGGGTACTCTCAGGATCTCTCTGAAGCACTATGCAATTGGTTTTGAAATATGGGAGGTGTTTGCATAGGGCATCCCGGCATGGCTTACCCACATCAAAGAAGACACTCTGTTCTATGAGCAAAACAGAATTGAAGTAGCTCTAAAGAAATGTGAGATGTGCAAATTTAGGGACATCTCCATTCTAAATGTTTATATGAACTATTTGTAACAGAGTTGTTATAGACTTCTGAGCCTACATTGTTCTGATTAGGCATAGTTGGAAACAGTGTTCCTTGAACCCAAGACAGCATATCACTTTTGTCCTTTTCAAGCACTAATGACAACTACTATAGGCATTTGAAGATACCTGACTGGAGTTAAGATTATCTGTTGTCACATACTTAAGTATATTTGATAGATCAAATCCTATATAGAAATTGCCTGAAGACCTTTTACCTGAGACTGAGATTCACTCCAAATATTAGAGAAACTCTGTACTTCTCTTTTTGCTACATATTCAGAGTAAATATTTTCTTTTGTAATTGATCTAAAAAGTTAAATAGAACTGGTGCACTAATCACTGTTGGTTGAAAGGGTGTGAGTGGGAACACAATAGAATGGGAGCTCAAGCTGATAGCCTTAGAAGATACCTGAATCTCTCAAGGGTTTCCATAAGAGTGGTTTAGCTCTGGAATTCTAAGTCTAGAGTTTCAAACATTACACCTCATTAATGCTCATTGACAGAAAAATCATGACATAAAGTAGATTATTAAACAAGCCACTTTTGTATACAAAGAAGGATGTATCGTACATCCGAGTGATCAAAATAGGATGGTTTGGCTTCTTCAAAATATGCTTCTACTGTAAGACAATATGTTTCATACGTCTTAAATAATTATATAAGTATAAATCACCATTATCACTGCTTACACCTGTATAGCTCTTTTAGGGTTGCAACATGCTTAACATTCGTTATCTCATTTGATACTTCTATCAATAGCCCTGGGTTAGATACTACTATTATCTCAGTTTTACAGGCAAAGTTATTTCAGAATGTTTGATAAGAGCTACTACTAGTAAGGTATCTGATGTCAGATTTGTTGTCACAATTTCTTGAATCCAAGACTAGCACTCTACTTGTTACACCATGCTGTCTTACCTCAGCATCATCTTCATGTCTCCTATGTAATGTAGGAATCTTCTTTCCTTGTCCGCCTTAAGAACTGGTATAGAGCAAGGTTCAAAGACAGAAGGATGCGGCTTCAAATCACCTGTCTGTTACTCATTAGATGTCTAACTGAGGGTAAGACCTAAAACCTGTCAGTGCTTTATGAAGCTCTCTAAGATTTCACTATGCTGGAAAAGGAATTTTCCTCACATCAGAGTTCCATATATCAATAAAATCAAAGATCTAATCTCTATTACTACTCTCATCTTTTTTTCTAAATCACTGGTCAAAAGATTAATCAAATTTGCAGAGTAAATATATATATATATATATATATATGCATATATACATACATATATACGCATATCTCTATATAGATGGATAGGTACAGTTATAGTATAGATAGATAGCTACAGATAAGTATGGATAGATATAGGTATAGTATAAAAATAGATATAGATTTAGTATATAGATATAGTATACACCTATGTGTATGTATATGTGTGTATATATGTATATGCATGTGTATGTGTTTGTGTGTGTGTATATATATCTATGTGGTGTGTTTGTGTATATACACACCACATAGATATATATATATGTGGTGTGTTTGTGTATATACACACCACACACACATGTACACATAGCTTAAATATCCAAGTGGAAAAACAAAGAAAATTAAAATGATACAGAGTCTAACACAATCCCCAGACCTGGAATGACAATATACACTTTTTGGATGAGAAAATGCATGGATAATGGATGAGGCACAGAATTCAACAGAAGAGAAGGCTGAATTGCTTTTCAGAAATTGTGCAGTGCTTTTTTCCCCTCCAATTTTCCCCTGAAATGATAGTTTCCCTTTTTTCTTTTTTTATCAACACATTTCTATTCTTACATAACTGGGAAACAGCAAATATCATAATCATCAAAGAGTTAACACTACAGGCCAACAGAGAGGCAAATGCTGGATATTTGGTACACATGAGTGGGATAAAAGAAAACAGAAACTAAGTAGGAGTGAGAAAGGGAGAGAGGGAGGAAGGGAAGGGAAGGGGAAAGTGAGAAGGAAGGAGTTGGCTACTCTCAGGCTGCCTTCCTCTCAGCTATGTTACAGTGTACTAACAGTGATGAACAAACATTGAAGAAGTATCAGGCTCATTGTCCTAGACCAATGGATGGCCTTTAAAGGAAGCAGCTACCAAACTGTAAGTTCAAAGGTTTTTCGTGATGTCACCAACTAACTTTGTTATAACTTCCCTAAAATTCCTAGAGTGGGAAAGCTGAGGGGGAAAACCATGGATATGTAGAAAAGTGTTTGTTTTCTTCCTTTGCAGCTCTTGGCACCTATAGATTAGTCTAGGTATGTAAATTGTCCAGGGATGTTTTGGATTGGGGGTTAGTCATAAACCTGTGAAGTAGAAATCTGGGGAAAATTATTGGTGTGTAGTTTATGTGATAGTTTTTTTAAAAAAAATACATTTTAGTTGGACTTCTTTTTTGGTCACAAATGAATTTTATATATATTTTAGCCATGTTCATAGTTGACTCCAGTATGTCGTGTTCTTTGAAGTAAATGAAATAGGAAAGGAAGGTAAAGATTTCTTAGTGAAAGATAATTCAATCAAAGCTTCTAAGTTGGCAAATAGATCCTGACTACAACATCATAAATTCAGTGACCTGGAAGTAGTCAGAGGATAGAGATCAAACTTTCAAAAGAGTCAACTCTAACCTCAAGGATCTTTGAACTTTAATGAAGTGAAAAACTACCAGATTGTTGGTGACTTCTCATCAAAGAAACTATCTTGTTTTTAAGTTAACAATAGGATAGCATTCCAAGAAAGTGCAATGATAGGATAGCACAAAATATTAGGGGTTCCACAGCAATAAGGTCCAAGTAAAAGGGGATGAAATATTGTTATACTCATAACAAGGAAAACACGTAGTTCAGAAGGTGTCCATTTCAGATTGTAGGAGATTGGGAGGGGAAAATGATGGAATTTATGAGATGTAGAATAAGTAAGCATAAACATTTGACTGAGAGTATCCCTTTACAGATCTTGTGATAGTAAGTAGAGAGCAGTGCCCCTGATATTTCAATTCCTATATTTCTGCCTAAGTGCTTATAGAATCAATGCATGAGCAACCACATTTACCATGTGTGTATGTACTTAGCTTTTAACTTTGCTTTCAAATACCTATTGTTTTCCTTTTCTTAAATTTAAAATTCCTTAAGTTAATAAAAACAAAAGTAAACTACTTATGTTATTATTAAAGTAAATTCCACTCTTTATTTTAAAAGTTCATTCTTTTTGACACTCTGAATCAACACTTGTCAAAGGTGAGACAGTGAAGAGGGCCAGAGTCAGGATTTGAACTTGGGGAGAGTATTCTTTTTATTGTATCACAATGTCTCTGATAAGTAGTGCCAAAAGTGGTGTGAGCTTTGCAAATTTTAAAATGTTATGCATATGATAGTTACTATTAAGACAATCACCACCATTGGGATATTTTTTTTAGTAAGTTCTTGTGTTATTACGAAGTTCCAAGCCTACCAGAAAAAACTCTCACACACTGTGGTCATTGCTGTGCACAAAGATCTCCTGGTTCTGCTCCTTTCGCTCAGCATCAGATCATATAAGGCTTTCCAGGCCTCCCTGAAGTCTTCTTGTTCATCATTTCTTATGGCACAATAGTACTCCATTACATTCATATACCATAATTTATTCAGCCATTCCCCAATTGATGGGCATCCCCTTGAATTCCAGTTTTTTGCAACTACAAAGAGTGCTGCTATATTTTTGCGCACATGGGACACTTTCTCATTTTTATGATCTCTTGGGGATACAGTCCTAATAGAGATATTCCTTGGTCAAAGAGTATACATATTTTTGTAGCCCTTTGGGCACAGTTCCAAATCGTTCTCCAGAATGGTTGGATGAGCTCACAGCTCCTACAACAATGAATTACTGTTCCAAATCTCCCATATCATCTCCAACATTTATAATTTTCTTGTTCTGTCAGGTTTGTCAATCTTATAGGTGTGATGTGGTACCTTAGAGTTGTTTGATTTGCATCTCTCTAAGCAGTAGTGATTTAGAGCAATTTTTCATATGATTATAGATATCTTTAATTTCTTTCCCTGAAAATTACCTGTTCATCCAGACCTTGTTTTTATGTGCGTGGGTTATAGTATTATGTTTTGATTTGTTATATGATTTCTTCCATTTATTTTAGTCCGACCACATAACATGACTATTGTGAAAATGTACTCAATAGGAAAATATATGTAGAACCTATACAGAATTGTATGCTGTCACGGGGAGGGAGGGGGATAGTGGGGGAAAGGTGGGAGAGGGGGGTTAAAATCTAATTTTAAGGAAGTGATTGTAGAACACTAAAAAAAATAATAAAATAAATAAAGAAAAAAGAAAAAAAGAAAATCACCAACACTACTTTTCAGATGACATTTTGAAGCACCATTTGGGAAAAAATATGTCAAAGGAATGCAATTAAGTTGAAACAATGAAGTGTAGAGTGATGTCCAATATTTTTCAATTATTATATCTTCACTCCTTAGTCACATTGACCCACCCCCAAAAGCAATAGTGTCATGTGGAGGCAAAAAAAATTTGTGAAAGGAATTCATCAGGTAAGTTCCTTCTTACATTAAAGCTTTCTCAGAACAGTCGCATTTTATCTCTCGAGCTAGCCTGAATGAAATATGCTTTAAAGCATTGAATGCACACAAATGAAGATTATAGGACATTAATCCTGCTCTCACCCTCTGCTATTCAACCGAACTGACCTTTTCTCTGCTCTTTATATGCAACAATTCATCATTCTTCTCTCTGCCTTTCCATGTCTGGAATATACTCCCTCTCTATCTCTCCCTCTTAGATTTCTTTTCTTCTTTAAGAAGCAGTAGAGATATCATTTCATAAAACTTTTCTTGTTCCTCCCAAATGCCTTCCCAACCAAAGTGCCTTGCACTTAACTATTGAGTATGCATTGATATGTCTATCTATCTATGTATTTTTCTACGTCTATGTCTGTCTATATCTATATCTATCTCTAACCCTTTCTGTATCTCTATCTATCTATCTATCTACCAATCTACTTCTATTTCTCCAGATTGCCCTATTAGAATGTAAACTCAATGTAATAGGTATTGTTTCCTTCTTTGTATTCATATCCCATGCACTTAGAGCAGTGGATGCCACAAAGTAAGTCCTTAAGAAATGTAAGTCAATAGATTTATTAAAGTTCCCTCATCATACCCTGCCATACACAGATATTATACATATCACACACACACACGTATACATATATATATATGTATACGTGTGTGTGTGTGTGTATTATATATTGTTTTGCAGACTAATAGTGTTGTAGGTACTCATAATTCCATGTAGAATATTTGGTAAGATAATTTCCACAACGACTCCTTTTCCTTTAGTCTTTTTTTCAGAATTTCCTACCAATAAATATGATTTCTTGAAAATCCTAAATTCACTTAGGTATATAAATTCTAAGGGAATAATAAACGGTTTGTATTCTGAAGAAATTTCTTTCTTTGTAGTTGGAAGAATTTATTTATCCCCTTGAAATAATCACTTGGTGTTGTATTGCTAGATTCTAGAATTATTAGAGGTGTAGATTTGAGATGTAATGAATGATTCTATTGTAACTCTACCCACCAATTTAATTCACCAGTTATTCAGAAACTCAATAAACATTTATAAACTGCATACTGTGTATACACAAAAAGGGACAAAAGACAATTCCTGCCTTCAAGGAGCTAACTATCTAGTCAGGAATACAAAATGTAAATAAATATGTACAAACAAGTTATATAGAGAGAATAAATGGGAAACAATTGAGAGAGAAGGCAGTAGAATCAAGAGAGGATGGGTAAGGCTTTATATAGAAAGCATGAGTAAAACTAAACAAAACCAAACATAAAACAAGAAAAAACAATCTTCTTCATTCTGAATTCCAGCTCCATAGTTCTTTCTCTGGATGGGGATGGCATTTTCCATCATTAGTCCTTCGCAAATGTTTTACATCCTTCCATTGTTGTGAAGGGCTAAGTCTATTAGAAACAGTCCTCCCATACCGTAGCTGTTACTGTGGGTAAAATTTTGGTTTGGCCCTCTTCACTCAGCATCAGTTCATATAAGTCTTTCTCAGAAGTCTTCCTCTTCATTATTTCTTATAACACAATAATATTCCATTGCCTTCATATACTACAAGTTATTCAGTAATTCCCCAACTCATGAAAATTCCCTCTATTGAATCCAGATTTCCTTCACTGTGGAATTTATACTTTGTCCCCATTACTTTACTATCTCTTAATATAAAACAGTCTGACATATTAAGGTGATTTCACTGGTGCAGGTAAAGATTTCACTTTCATGGTAAAAAAATGTTATTTTAATATTATAGTCTACATTCTAGGGTTACAAAGTTAAATGAGTTCCTACAGGTAATATAGTTAATATATGTCAAAGAGATAATTTGAACTCAGCCATTTTTTTCTGACTCCAAGGTAAAGATTCTGTTTACTATGCCAAATACATCATTTTTCTTAATATAAATTTATTTATTTAACTTTTTACATTCATTTTCACAAAATTTTGGGTTCCAAATTTTCTAGCCATTTGTCCCCTCCCCCCACCCCAGTACACTGAGCATTCTAATTTCCCCTATCACCAATCTGCCCTCTCTTCTATCATCCCTCCCTTCTCTTGTCCCCATCTTCTCTTTTGTCCTGTAGGGCCAGACAACTTTCTACTCCCCATTATCTGTATTTCTTATTTCCTAGTAGCAAGAAAAATACTCCAGAGTTGTTCCTAAAATTTTGAGTCCCAACTTCTCCCTATCCCTCCCTCCCCACCCATTCCCTTTGGGAAGGCAGGCAATTCAATATAGGCCATATCTGTGTAGTTTTGCAAATGACTTCCATAAGAGTCGTGTTGTGTAAGACTAACTATATTTCCCTCCATCCTATCTTGCCCCCCATTGTTGCTATTCTCTCTAATGATCCTGTCACTCCCCGAGTGTTGACTTCAAATTGCTCGCTCCTCCCATTGCCCTCCCTTCCATCATGCCCCACACCCTGCTTATCTCCTTCTCCCCTACTTTCCTGTATTGTAAGATACGTTTTCATACCAAAATATGTGTTCATTTTATTCCTTCCTTTAGTCGAATGTGATGAGGGTAAACTTAATGGTTTTTTTCTCTCTCAGCTCTCCTCTTTTTCCCTCCACTAAAAAGTCTCCTGCTTGCCTCTTCTATGAGAGATAATTTACCCCATTCCATTTCACCCTCTCTCCTCCCACTACATTTGTCTTTCACCATTTACCTTGATTTCTTTTAAGACATGATTCCTTACTATTCACGTCTCTCTGTGCGCTCTGTCTCTGTGTGTGCGTGCCTGTGTGTATGTGTGTGCGCGTGTGCATGTGTATATGTATGTGTGTGTGTGCATGCACGTGTGTACATGTGTGTGTGCGTGTGTATGTGTATGTGTGTGTGTAATCCCACCAACTACCCAGATACTGAAAAATTTCAGGAGTTACAAATATTGTCTTTCCATATAGGAATGTAAACAGCTCAATTTTGGTGATTCCTTTATGACTTCTCTTTGCTGTTTACTTTTTCATGCTTCTTCTCATTCTTGTGTT
>CM053771.1:531888158-531904229 GCA_028658325.1 Potorous gilbertii | reverse complement strand
CACATTCTCTTCCATTTTGTCATTCTTTTGGTTTTGTTTTGTGATTTCTTGGTTTCTCAGAAAGTCATTAGCCTCCATCTGTTCCATTCTAATTTTGAGAGAGCTATTTTCTTCAGTGAGCTTTTGCACTTCTTTTTCCACTTGGCTAATTCTGCTTTTGAAAGCATTCTTCTCCTCATTGGCATTTTGAACCTCTTTTGCCAATTGAGTTACCCTATTTTTCAAAGTGTTATTTTCTTCAGCATTTTTTTAGGTCTCTTTTATTAAGGTATTCACCCGTTTTTCATGCTTTTCTTGCATCTCTCTCATTTCTTTTCCCAGTTTTTCCTCTACCTGTCTAACATGATTTTCAAAATCCTTTTTCAGCTCTTCCATGGCCTGAGCCCATTAGATATCTCTTTCAAATGTTTGGGATACAGAGGCCTTGACTCCTATGTCTTTACTTGATGGTAAGCAGTTTTCTTCCTAGTCAGACAGGAAGGGCAGAATTATCTGATCCCCAAGAAAGTAACCTTCTATGGTCTTATTTTGTTCCCCTTTTCTGAGCATTTTCCCATCCAGTTACTTGACATCTGAGATTCCTGTCCACCCCTAGTCTAGATCTGCCCAGCTAGTGCTTAGGGTCTGAGATTCAATTGCTGCTCCCCAGCCTCAGGGCTTTCAGCGGTGGGAATGGCTGCTATTCAGGGTAAGATTAAATCAGGTTCTCAGGTGGGGGCAGGGCTGCCTCCCAGGCTCAGTTCCCTCAGGGGTTTATGCAGAGACCTTCTGTAATGGACCTGCTGTGGAGCTCCTACCTGCTTTGAAAGCCTCTGGCCACCTGCTGCTTCTGCCTTTGCTACTGCCTCCCAAGGGGGCCTGAATGATGGAGACATCCCACTCCCCTCTCAGCCCATCCAGATGTCTCTCACTGACCTGTGTGTCTGTGGGTGGAGTGACCTGCGTGTCTGCTGGAGTTTCTGTCCCTGAAGCCTGCTCCTCCTATCTGCTGGATCTGTTCCTCTCCGTGCCACGTGGCCAGGGCAGGGCTGGGCTCTGCTCCCATCCAGTGCATGACAGACCTTTGGGATCAGTTTTTCAGGGCTCTCTGGAATGGAAATCTCCTTCACTCTGTTTCTGTGAGACTTCCGCTTCTCCAGAATTTGTTGTGAGTTCTTTTTATAGATAATTATGGGCTGTGGGTTCGGAGCTTGGATATGTGAATCTTTCTGCTCTGCTATCTTGGCTCTGCCCCCAAAATACATCTTTTTTAAAAAACACATTCAATCACATCTATACACATAATCACATATGGATAGTAGACATTGTTTTGAGAGAAATTGATGCATAATGGTAAAGAGTTCATCTTGGTGTAAGGAAATCTTGAGTTTAAATAATCTTCCAAAATATATAAGTATATGTACATGTATATATATACACACACATGTATTTTCATATGCTTGTGCATATAAAGAAATATGCATATACACATGAATAGGAGACAGAAAGAGAAAGAAAATGAAATGTAGTGGAGGGGGTGCAAGAAAAGAATTTTCAGGTGAATTAAATTCTGACCTTTTTACATTTATTGCCTGGATGACCCTGGCAATTCCACTAACAATTTAGTGCTCTGCACAACCTCTATAAGAGTAGAAGTTGAAGTGTATTGTGTTGCTAGAATGAATTTCTTCATCTGTGAATCCCCTACGCTATTGGAATCACAAGTTCTACACACAGACACACACACACACACACACACACACATATATATATACACATATATGCGTGTGTGTATGTGTATGTATATGTATATGTGCGTGTATGTATGTGCATATATATATATACATTTCAAGAAAGAAAATAAATTATATATATATATCAACTTAGGTGTTTGTGTGTGCTATGTATATATATTTAAACCTGTTTTTTTCTGTTTTGACATCTTTTTTTTTAAGAACATCATTTCTGATGAGTAGCAGGATACTTGCAGAAAAATCTGAAAAGATATATGAACTGATGAAAAATGCAGTGAAGAGAACCATGAGAACATTGTACACAGTAAAAGGAATATTACACAATAATCTACTTGAATGACAGCTATTCTCAGCAACAGAATTATCCAAGACAGTGATGAAAGTTTTTTGATGAAAAATGCTTTCTTCCTCTAGAGAAATAATCGATGGTATCTGAATGCAGATTGAAATATACAATTTTGTTGTTCTTTTTTTTTGCTTTCTTCATTTTTTCTTTATTTTTGTCATTTTCTTTCACAATAATAGAAACATGAAAATATGTTTGGCATGACGGCACACGTATGACCTTTATGAAATTGTTTGCTTTCTAAGAGAGGAGAGAAGAGAGGGAACAAGGAATAGAATTTGGAACTCAGAATTGTTAAAAAAAAAAGGGAGGTTAAATTATTTTTACATGTAATTGGAAAAGATAATTAAAAAACAAAACATCATTTCCAAATTGTTAGTCTTTCACCCTCCTCTAATCTTAGTTTTCTACAGAGACAAGGAAGAAAGTGAGTTTGCATAAACTAATTCCCCTCAAACCATTTTAATCACCTAAGAATTAATAGGGACCATTTTACTTAATGAAACAGCCAACCATATCTCTGCAGAGACATTTGGTAAACTAAGAAAATGCCATTTTCCAACTTTCAATATTTTAAAATTAACACTTGAGTGATTAAAAAAAATAGCCAGCTAAAATACAGGAATAGTAGATTTACAGAGTTACCAAACTGCTTCTCTGTCTTCCTCCACTGAAGAAATGTGCATCTTTAGTTTTTATACTTGGCATGGTGCCTTGGCAGGTGTGCTATCCCAGAATGCTGATGATTTTAAGTGGCCACAAGCTTCAAGTTCCCTGTCATTTGGGATATTAAAAGAGAAAAAAAGAAAGGAAGGAAGAAAAAGAAATAAAAAGCTTCAAGGATAAGAAAGGTTAAAAGTTAGCAGCAGAAAGCAGTGAAGCTGCCTGTCAAAAGAAGCTACCTTTTGTTAGAATAGTATTTTTAACCTTTATTTTTTAGTTTCATAATGACTTGCTTCATAAGCATTCAGGCATTTACCGAACCAAGCCAAGCTCTATCTGTATATGACAACCTTCTAAATAGGTCTCATTTACAACAATAATTTACAAGCTTTATAGTTTGCAAATGGATCTACCTGTCATCCTAGTACATGTTATTTCTGTTCTTTTATTAAAGAATCAAACCTGACTATGCATGGATAAGCCTGACAAAGCCTAAATGCTTACTAGACATGATATCTGTATCTGAAGCTCCACAAAGGATATAAAATGATCAAATGAGACAATGTATGCAAAATACCTTTCACACTTTACAGCATTAAATTATGTTTCTTCCCCTTGAAATTGGTCTGAATTTGTTTCATATATATTTATGCTTACTAACAGATAAAACTTCCAAATACCTTGAGGCCAGGAATTACTTCATTTTTTATTTTATATGGTTAGTGTCTAAAACAGGTCCTGGCAAATAGTTGACTCTTTTTATTTTTACTATTTTTGATTGAATTTAATTTAGATATCATATTTGGTTCCTTGAATCATTTTGCTTGATGGATTATCAAGATCACACGGGAACAAATTTAAAAAATTTAGCATTGAGTTAAAAATCAACTTAACAAGATCATGATGAAGGGGGGATCATGACTAGAATTGGTTGATATGAAAAAAAATCCTGGGGATTTTGGTGTAAAATACATACATATATATATATATATATATATATATATATATATATATATATATATATATATATATATATATATATATTACATTGCATATGTATGTATGTATTATACTCTTATATGTCAATATTGGAATTTAGAAATCATAGAAAATAATGTAAATTTGGGTTGCGTTGATGAACATTATATACCAACCAGAGAAAGTTCAAGTTCCATTGCTCCCTGCCCTGGTAAGAGCACATTTGAAATACCACGCTTAGTTCTGGGTGTAACAGGTAAGCAAGAACATTGATGAGGAGGAGAATGTCCAAAGAAGAATAACATAGATTGTGTGGCCACCCCTAGCAGTCTAGAGTTTTGTCTTGCCCCTGGATTCTGATAACTCTGGAGGAGAGAGTAAGACTGATGACTTTGGACAACTCTGCCCCACTTAGATCTAATCCATTCATAAGTCCCTTTTGAGAGCAAAGGAATGATAAAAACAACAACAGCTTAGATTGTGAGGAGTCTTAGAAAATGTGATGTCACTCAGTCAGTCATATTAGAATCATCTGATTGTTACGGATTCATCATCTATCATTCCTTCCAGTGTTGGAAAGCTGCAATTCTGGTCTTCTCCCCTAAGCAATGAGAACAAAGAGGAAATTAATAGAAAGAAAACTTGAATGTTCATGTCTTGAGTTTGAATTTAATTCAGTAGACAGAAAATACAATAAGGATCTTAATTCACAAAGTGATAGCAATAACAAAATAATAGATAGCGTTTATAACAATTTATAGTTTGGTAACCAATTCATATATGTCATCTCTATAAAAAATAACATTTATATGTGATTTCAAAGATTAATTTCGACATATATTATCTCATTTAATCCTTTCAACCTGTGAGGTAGATGTTGTTTATAATCTCATTTTAAATGGAAGAAAAAAATGAAGTGGAGACAGGTGAAGTTACTTGCTCAGCTTCATACATTTAATACGTATCTGAGACCAGATGTGAACTCAGGTTCCCCTGACTCTTCAGTAATGCATGACTTCAGTAAATTTGGTCATCTAGCTGCCTAATAAATGCTGGGTATTATTTTGATTCTGTCATTTTTAATTTACAATATCTGGAACATACAGGTATTATATATCAAATCTCTTTAAGGTCAACACCACAGGCATTATTATATCCATTTTACAGAACTGAGATCACAGCAGTTAAATAACTTGCCAATGTTACATAGGTAGTATTTGCCTAATGAGAAATTTCAAAACCAATTGCCCTTCGTGACTTCTAGTTAAATCATTTCTTTTAACTTAACATTGTTTCCCTTGAAAAATAGAATTGAGGAGAAAGAAATTTTTAAAAATCCAGCCATCACACTAATCTAGGCATGATGACAGAGAATTGGGTAGACTTTTCAAAGCAGAGGGAGGTGGGCAAGACTATTTCTTCCATAATTTCCCTTACTTAATACCAAAAATTCAAGGTAATCTAAAGAATTCGCTAGATAAATAAAAAAAGAAAAATTGATCATTTGGTTAAGTCAATGCTGAAAGAACTTCTTATTTATGTCACATTATGGAAAATGAGAGGACAGGAGAATAGAATTTTGCCAGTAGTCTATTCTCAGTATTGTGGGGAAGAAATGAATAACTCCATCTTGTTTCTGAGAGAGTACATTTAAATTTGTTGTTACTGCAGAAAGGGGAAATGATCTTAACTCTTCACACTCTTTAGGACAGCCCATTGTCTACTAATTCCATTTTTAGGAATAGAAACCTAGGAAGGAATTAATGATGTTAGTCCTCTTGGGAGAAGTATAGAATGTACCATGATTTTAGAGGTAAAGAGATCATTCTCATCGAGTCAACTATTTTACATCAAATACATCTAGGGCGGATAAATGACTTTCTTAGGGCCACAAAGGTAATACCATAGCCTAGAGTAGAACTCAGGTCTGCTAAACTTCAGATGCTGCAAATAAATAAAACAAAGACCTTTGTGTATGCTGAGATAAAAAATGTTTACTACTTGAAATATATAGGAAGTTGCAAACTTTTCTTTTTTTATAATGAGACTAAATGATTTTGTTAGTTAATTTTCCATTTTGATTTGTCATTAAAAGCTCTCAATTTAGCATATCATATGTTTTTTCTTTATGATTAATGAAACCTACCAACCTAAGTATATGTTAATTTTTTATCATTTTCCCCCTTTCCATTGTTAATGGTAAACTGGGGCATTGAAATACTGAAACATAATTAACAGAAGGGTGGGAACTAGATTTCCCAGTCAAATGATAAAGGAAATTCCCAGAAGTGGAAATCTGCATCTACCCTGCAACTTTTGATCATGGAGAGTTGCTTGGAGCACTGAAAGGTTAAGTGATGTCTTGAGTCTTCTCATCATCTAGTTACATTGTACAAACCTTCCCACTAATTATACCATGGAGAATCTGTCCAATAACATGAAGCAGGGGCGGAGCCAAGATGGCGGAGTAGAAAGACTCACATTTGCTAGCTCCGAATCCACAGCCCATAGATTTCCTGTAAAAAGAACTCCTGACAAATTCTGGAACAGTGAAAGCCACGCAGAAACACAGTGAAGGAAATTTCCGTTGCAGAGAGCCCTGAAAAACCGACCACAAAGGTATCTCTGACGGGAGCTGAGCCCTGCCCTGGGGAGCACTCCCCTCCCCCACCCCGGCCGCACCACACTGAGAGGAGCCAGCAGATACAAGCAGGCGTCAGGGACCTGAATCTCCTGCGGCTGCAAAGGTCCCTCCACCCACAGACGCACAGGTCAGTGAGAGAGACAGGCTGAGAGGGGAGCTAGTATCTCTGGGACTCGGACCCCCTCGGGAGGCTTTGACAGCAGCAGAGGCAGAGGCAGAGGCCGCTTGGCCCACAGAGCAGGCAGGAGCTCCACCCCTGCTACATTACAAAAGATCTCTGCATAAACCACCTGAGGGAACTGAGCCTGGGAGGCGGCCCTGCCCCCACCTGAGAACCAGCAGATAAGCTCCCATTGAAGAGCAGTCAAGCCTGCCGCCAAAAGCCCTGAGTCTGGGGAGCAGCATTTGAATCCCAGACCGCAAGCACTAGCTGGGTGGATCTAGTCTAGGGGGTGGAGAGGACTCTCAGAAGTCAAGTAACTGGCTGGGAAAATGCCCAGAAAAGGGAAAAAAACAAAGACCAATAACATGAAGCCTTTTTCTGATTCATATTCACATTTTGAAGGGTACGACAGCAGCACTGGTTCTGTTCATGAGTTATTCCTCATCCTTGCCTCCTATAAGTTAATTCAGTTCCCTTCAGTACTCAATAATTATTAGGTCTTTATTCTTTGGTAAACACTGTGTCAAGACTTGGGAGATAAGGACAAACAAAGGAATTTATCCTTTCCCTCAAGTGGCAACCATTTTAATGTGGGCAGTGATGTCATATGGACACAGACATAGAGAAAGGAATAAATTGGGCTCAGACCTGAGATCTGCAGGAAGTTTTGTGTCGTCATACATACTTCTTTGCAGGCACGTTGGTAGGGCTCCAATTTGGAACATGTATAATGATTCTAGTATGGCTTCCTGTCCACTTACAGGTGGAATATAATAGCTGACATTTATATGTTTTCACATTTATAAGATACTTTACAATTATTTTTTCCTTATTTTATCTTTTCAACAACCCAGGGATATAGATGCTTTAGCTGTCCTCTTTTATAGATAAGGAAACCAAAGCAGAAAATGGTTAAGAGACTTGCAAGGGTTAGACAACTATTAAGTGATAGAGGTCAAATCTGAACTCAGGTCTTCCTCACTCCAGGTCCAGTGCTCTATCCACACTTCAACCTAAACTAATATAACTGTCTCTGGTGAAGGAAGCCCTTTTTTTCATTATCTACTCAGCTGGAATTGGGTGTTGCCCATCACTGTGAAAACAAAGCAAAACCAAACAAACAGATGAAAAAACCTATCAGTTCAGAAGGGATCACAGGTGTACTCAATTCACTCCCATTTCAGCTCACTCTCTGTACTGAACCAGAAAGTTGTCTTCATTCTGAGACCTACTCTCCCAATTTTTAGGTCTCTTGCCAAGTCACTATTTTATGAAAAGCCTGAACTAAGAAAGAGGAGGAGGAGGAGGAAGGGACTAAATAACAACAGTAACAAAAGGAGAAGGAGGAAAAGAGGAAGAAGGGGATACAAGTAAGTGGAGAAGGGGAGAAAGGCAATAAGAAAAGACCAAGACGACTACAGTTAGGCCAATGAAAATTTAGGTGGAACCTGGATGAACAAAGGACATCTGTGTAGAATATGGCATATATATACTTTTCATCATAATTTATTTCTTAAAATCTATAATTAATCACCAAGATAAAAAAATAATGGGAAAAAGATAGCCATAAGAGGTTTCCTAAGACTCTAAGATAGAGAATTCTTCGGTGACAAGAAATTTAAACAATGTTTAAAGAGTCTTTAAAAAAGTGATAAAGTTTTGACTTGGAAAAGAAGCAAAGATAAGATCCCTATTGTCTTTGAAGTAAGGGTGGGAGGGCAGAACTTATTTCAAGTATGGAATTCAACATTTACTTGTTAATTTATTTTATTTATATTCTGAAAGATAGCAGAAAGAAGAAACAAATATAAACTTTTCTCAAAAATTGAGTTCCAGTGGAAATATTTAAAATATGACCTTTCTTCTAAGAAAGGATCTAAGAAAGAGTCTTCTAGAAAGTTCAATGAAAAAGACATTCTTTGAATTTGTGGGATGAGGTTTTGAAAAATTCAGTGTTGAGAAACTGTTTCCATACCAAAGCCCCTTGAGATGAGCTTGAATCAATTGGAAATTTTCATAGAAATGTATCATCTAAATAAATTTCTTCAGGACTTTTGAAAATAATCATTGCTTTTCCTTCTTAAAAAATGTCATCTTGTTACTAATATCATAATGGGCTAAGTATTCTGCCAATCAGCTAGCACAATGATAGTTACTATTTCATTTGAAAAAGTAGACCATATGTGTATTCAAATATTACATACTTTCAGATGAAATCCATTCGATGCAACAGACCTGATCTCACTTCATTTCTTTTCTCGACTGCATCTGACCATTAATCTGCTTGCCAATGTTTGAAATTCTCTCAAGTCACATCAGTTTCTTTCTGATGTCTATTTATGTTGTTACAATATTTATTATATTTTTTAAATTGATATATGTTTCCCCCAATGTACTTTCATATCATTTCTCATGTGACTGCATTTTAAAACTAATCTGGTTCCATGATCACTGTTTTTTTGTGATCCTTTTAACCTACAATTTGTCATGCTGGTGTTGGTGGTCTGCAGGCCAGAATTGGGTGGGAGGAGAATTCCTTTCAGTGATTTCCTGCTGTATTAACTGATAGCAAAGGGAAAAGTTGAAGGGGAAGAGGTTATTTTTTTTTCTGCTTGCATAAGCATGGTTATTAGAGGTTGGGAAGGGGCCAGGTAGGTGAAGGGCTTAGTGCACAGTCACTGGTGATTATTTGGTGGAAAGTAGGCATAATTGAAATCACGTTACTTTGTATGAATAATGTTGGGTTATTGTATTATTTCATGGGACAGATGGGAGGAATTGCTTAGTACAATAGATGATGACAGTTTCATATACCTTTTCTGGGGTTTTTTGGCAGTGTTGAATAAGCATGGTGTGTGTGTGTGTGTGTGTGTGTGTGTGTGTGTGTGTGTGTGTATGTCCATGTGTATGTCCCTCAACAAATGTTTATTGTGTTTACTATAGGTTGGACACTGCATCTGGAGTTTGAGGGTAGTGTTAACAGGTGCCTGTGTTCGTCCAGAGTCTAAATTTGGGTTTCTCTTTTAACCACATGCATCATGTACCAGGATGATAAAATGGATATGAGGTTGTACAGTTAGAACTTGTCCAGCATTGGCTTTCTGAATTGTATCAGATGACCTTGTATTAAGTTTCTTATTCCTAGAGAAGGAATCTCTAGTGGGACTAGACAATGTAGCATGCAAAACTCAGAAAATAACTATGTTGAATATCTGTTCATTTTCATTTACTGTTAATCAGAGGGTAAGTAGAAACTAAGACCAGACCTACTGTGACTAACAGCAGTCTCTGCCAGGCAAAAATCCCATTTAGTTCTTCCTCTTCTTTTGGTTACTGTCATCTTGATTACATAGCTATAACTGTAGTATTCCTATAAAAAGGAGATTTTTGTACATCTTAGTAACAACACGCACATGGAAAATGTTGACAGAGACCTATGTTAAATGTCTTCAAGGCCCCTTCTTTGCCACTAATGGTCTGGCCCAAAGTACTACTGTAGAATGGTGGGGTTTATGTGACATGGTATTACAGCTTTGGGCAGTATCAGGGAGCTCATATCAAGACTGTAGAGCTTAGTGACAAAGTATTCTTATGGTTCAAAAACTGGAATGGTTAAATTTGACTACAGAAGCTATATCTATGTACTGGAGTGATGGCCAGCTGATGGATGTTTTCAGCTATAGCCACTTCAAATAACATTCTACAAAACTATAGAGAAATTGTGATATAAGGCAGTGAAGGGATGATTTACATTGATGAAAAGCTATTTTTTTTTTATTTCTAGGTTCATTTATTTATTTATTTATTTTTTAAATTTAATTTTATTATCGTTATAGTTATTATTTTAATGTTCTACAATCACTTCCTTAAAATTAAAATTTTATCCCCTTCACCTTTCCCCCTTACCCCCTCCCTCCCCTCGACCGCATACAATTCTGTATAGGTTCTACATATACTTTCCTATTGAGTACATTTTCACTATAGTCATGCTATGTAGTCGAACTAAAATAAATGAAGAAATCATATAACAAATCAAAACATAATACACAATAACCTACACACATACAAACATGATCTGCTACATTCTGTGAATGACTTCCATATTTCTTTCTCTGAGTGTGGAAGGCATTTTGCCTTAGAAAACCACCATTGGGATTTTTTTTATTAAGTTCTTGCATTATTACGAAGTTCCAGGTCTACCAGAAAAAACTCTCGTACACTGTGGTCATTGCTGTGCACAAACTTCTCCTGGTTTTGCTCCTTTCGGTCAGCATCACATCATATAATTCCTTCCAGGCCTGCCTGAAGTCTTCTTGTTCATCACTTCTTATAGTGAAATTGTACTCCATTACATTCATATTCCGTAATTTATTCAGCCATTCCCCAGTTGATGGGCTTCCCCTTGATTTCCAGTTCTTGGCAACCACAAAGAGTGCTGCTATAAATATTTTTTGTATATGTGGGACCCTTTCCCATTTTTGTGATCTGTTAGGGATATAGTCCTAGTAGTGATATTGCTGGGTCAAAGGTTATGCACATTTTTGTAGCCCTTTGGGCGTAGTTCCAAACAGCCCTACAGAATGCTTGGATAAGCTCACAGCTCCGCCAACAATGAATTAGTGTTCCAGCTCTTCCACATCCTCTCCAGCATTTATCATTTTCTTGTTCTGTCATGTTTGCCAATCTTATAGGTGTGATGTGGTACCTCAGAATTGTTTTGATTTGCATCTCTCTAATCAGTAGTGATTTAGAGCACTTATTCATATGATTATAGATGTCTTTAATTTCTTCCCCTGAAAATTGCCTGTTCATATCCTTTGACCATTTATCAATTGAGGAATGAAAAGCTATTGAAATGCTGGTTATCGTCCCAGATAGTTGTGATTCAAACCTAATTTAAAAAAAAAAAGTAACAAAAATCAGTAATGGAAAAAAAAAAAAAAAACAACTACAAAAACTAAATGTGCCAACAATCTGTGACAAACACTTCCTAGGAATCTTCTACTCTGAGAACTTCCTCCTGAGAACATCCCATCACTTGTAGGTTTAGTAGCTAAATCGTAGAGATTTAAATGTTATTTTTCGAGTCAAACAACTAATGCGTATTACAGTGAGTCAAACAGCAAATGGGTATTACAGGTAAGTTTCAAGTCTGTGTGTTCCTGTCTCCAAGCCCATTGCTCTATCCACATTATCTTACTGACTTTTGTTTATACATCACCTACATAGGAGGCAGTGTAAGAGCAGTGGAAAAAATGGTGAATTGTAATTGGAAAAGTGTATGACTGACCACACACACATATGCAAACACATGTACACATGCATGTGTGTATGTCTATAATATAAATGCACATATTCATATATGCATAGACACACATATTGGTGAATATATATGTAAATATATATAATTGGAAAGGAGAGAGAAAGAGAAAGACAGAGACAGAAAGAAGAAAATAGAGAGAAATCCCAGAGGTATTATCCATTAAATGAAAATGTAGTAAAATCGTTAATACAGACAAAAATGTTGCTCATAATCAATTAGATGAGAAAGGGAACACATATCCACAAGAAAGCATCTGCTATGTGACAGGACTATGATAAGCACTTACAAAATATCTTATTTGATCCTCACAATTACCTTTTGAGTTAGTTGCATTGAGGTCTCCATTTTACAATTGAAGAAGCTGAAGAAGAGACATTAAGTGACTAGGTTAGGATCACTCAGCTCTTAGTTGTCTGAGGTTGTATTTGAATTCAGGTGTGCCTGAATTGAGGCCCAGCACTCAACCCATTTTGGTACTTAGCTACATTTATCCCTTAAAAGTATCAGAATATTTTAAATAAATGCCGTCATCCCAAATCATGATAATCTTGCAGCTAATTTGGAAGAAAATATTTCAATGTATGAGAAGGGCATAGAGAAGATGAAAATTAAGAGGAAATAGAAAGATGTGCATATCATCCCTATTTTCTAGTCTGTCACTGCAGTTTTATCAAGGACACTTCAAATGACTCAGCAGAGATTGAGCTATATGCTCTATATGTTTACAAAAATAGTTAATGTGTAGCTCAATGTGCACAGATACTTAAACATAAAAGAGTAATAAAAGGTTACTAAATTGTCCCAGCACTGTTTTTATTTCAACCACATTTAAGAGATGGAAAAAGATAATAATAAAACAATATCAAAACTATGTGTAAGTATAAAAAGGTATTTCGTCTCCATTACCCCATTGCATCACTGGCACCATCTTAAAAATGCTATTAATGAGACTAAAAGAATGAGCGTTGATCTCAATATTTCTTAAAACCATTAAATCTAATCA
Organism: Potorous gilbertii; assembly: GCA_028658325.1. NCBI lineage: Eukaryota > Metazoa > Chordata > Mammalia > Diprotodontia > Potoroidae > Potorous > Potorous gilbertii. Next base: position 531,891,376 of record CM053771.1, on the reverse strand, counting down.
TTATATTCACTTACATCGTAACCCATAGAACATTAAATATAAACAAGTAATAATAGGATTGCGACTTGTCCCATAGAAACATCTACATAACACATGGAAATGTCTGTGTAACACATTGATGAAAAGAATGAGAATAAAGAGATATTATAGTGACTATGCTTACTAAATTACGCTACTATTACATAATGATAACGATGATGATGATGATGATTGTGCCACAGATAAGATTATTTTGCTATCTTGGATCACAGGTTGCTGTTGTTGTTGCTTAATAAAGTTCATTAGATTTAATTAATTAATTAACAATTAAAATAATGCATCAGTTTATGTGGTATATTAAAGGATTGAACGTCAGTCAGGAAGAGCTTTGTTCTAATCCCACCATCGTGATTTACTAGCTGTTTGATCAAGTATAGATTATTTAAGTATTCTGAACCGCAATTTTCTGATGCATATAATGAGTAAGCTACCTATAGGCACTATAGGTTAGAATAATCATAGAACTATTCTACATAATAAGTGCTCTAATGTACTCACTGAGAATTTTCAGTTGGAAGGAGCCATATAAAAGTCAACTATTAATATTAGTATAATGAATTTAGAGTCGATAACTTCTTTTACCAAATTTAAAAATAAAAGTCATATTTCTCTCCCATCCTTCTGGGATATGAATAACATGAGTAACAATAAGGAATAACACTAATGGTTGTCTTCAGTCAAGGTATTGATAATTATTCTAAGGCTGCTATGGTTATGCTTTACTTATTTTCAATTTTTTCCCCAATTTATTTATTAATTTATTTTTAGTTTTCAACATTCATTTCCACAAGATTTTGAGTTTCAAATTGTATCCTAATCTCTCGCCTCCCCTCACCCCAAAACAACGTGCATTTTGATGACACTTATTCCAATCTACCATCCCTTCTATCATATTCCTCTTTTCCCTTATCCCCATCTTCTCTCTTTTCTTGTAGGACAAGATAGATTTCTATACCCCATTACCTGTATTTCTTATTTCCCAGATACATGCAAAAACAATCTTCAACATTCATTCCTAAAACTTTGAGTTCCAACTTTTCTCCTTTCCTTCCTCTCCACTCATCCCCACTGAGAAGGCCAACAATTCAATATAGGCTATATATTTGTAGTTTTACTAAAGATTTCCCTAGTATTCATGTTGTGTATGATTAATTATATTTCCCTCCATCCTATCCTGCCCCCCCATTTATTCTATTTTCTCTTGTGACCTTATCCCTCCCCAAAAGTATTTGCTTCTAATTATCCCCCTCCTCTCATTTGTCCTGGCTTCTATCATTCCACCAATACTCCAATTATCCCCTTCTCCCTCAATTTCCTGTTGTGTAAGAAATTTTCATAACAAATTGAGTGTACATGTTATTCCCTCCTGAAGGCAAATGTGATGAAAGTAAGCTTCACTTTTCCCTCTCACCTCCTGCTTTTCCCCTACCCCCTTTCTTACCTTTTGTATGAGAGACAATTTGCCCCATTCTATTTCTCCCTTTCTCCTCCCATTATATTCTTCTTCCACCAATTAATTTTTTTTTTTTAGATATGATCCATCCCTATTGAACTCGCTCTGTGCTCTGTGTGTGTGTGCTTGTGTGTGTGTGTGTGTAATCTTCCAACTACTCAAATAGTGAGAAAAATTTCAAGAGTTACAAATACATTTCCATGTAGGAATGTAAGCAGTACAACTTTGGTAAGTCCTTTACGATTTGTCTTTTGTGTTTACCTTTTCATGCTTCTCTTGACTCTTGTGTTTGAAAGTAATAATTTCCAATGAGTTCTGTTCTTTTTATGAAGAATGCTTGAAAGTCCTCTATTTCATTGAATGACCATTATTTCCCTTGGAGTATTATACTCAGTTTTCCTGGGTAGGTAATTTTTTATTTTAATCCTAGTTCCTTTGTCTTCTGGAATATCATATTCCAAGCCCTGTGATCCCTTAATGTAGAAGTTGCCAGATTTTGTGATATCCTGATTGTATATACACAGTACTGGAATTGTTTCTTTCTAGTTCTTTGCAACATTTTCTTCTTGACCTAGGAACTCTGGAATTTGACTACAATATTCCTAGGAGTTTCTCTTTTTGAATTTCTTTCAGGAGGTGATCAGTGAATTCTTTAATATTTATTTCACTGTCTGGTTCCAAAATATCAGGGCAATTTTTCTCTGATAATTTCATGAAAGATAATGCCTAAGCTCTTTTTTGATCATAACTTTCAAGTAGTCCCATAATTTTTAAACTGTCTCTCTTGCATCTGTTTTCCAGGTCATTTCTTTTTCCAGTGAGGTATTTCACATTGTCTTCTGTTTTTTCATTGTTTTGGTTTTGTTTTGTAACTTCTTGGTTTCTAATAAAGTCATTAGCTTCCATCTGTTCCACTCTAACTTTTAAATGACTATTTCCTTCAGTGAGCTGTTGAGTTTCCTTCTCCTTTTGGCTAATTCTGTTATTTTTTAAATAAATTTATTTATTTAACTTTTTACATTCATTTTCACAAGATTTTGGGTTCCAAAATTTTCTCCCCATTTGTCCCCTCCCCCCTCCCCAAAACACTGAACATTCTAATTACCCATATCACCAATCTGCCCTGTCTTCTTTCATTCCTCCCTTCCCTTACCCCATGTTCTCTTTTGTCCTGTAGGCAAGATATCTTTCTATTCCCCATTAACTGTATTTCTTATTTCCTAGTAGCAAGAACAATACTCAACAGTTGTTCCTAAAACTTTGAGTTCCAACTTCTCCCCATACCTCCCTCCCCACCCATTCCCTTTGGGAAGGCAGGCAATTCAATATAGGCCATATCTGTGTGATTTTGCAAATGACTTCCATAACAGTCGTGTTGTGTAAGACTAACTATGTTTCCCTCCATCCTATCCTGCCCCCATTGTTGCTATTCTCTCTTTTGATCCTGTCCCTCCCTGAGTGTTGACTTCAAATTGCTCCCTCCTCCCATTACCCTCCCTTCCATCACCTTCCCCCCTCACCTTGCTTATCTCCTTCCCCCCCTCACCCTGCTTATCTCCTTCTCCCCCACTTTCCTGAATTGTAGGAAAAGTTTTCATACCAAAATGAGTGTGCATTTTATTCCGTCCTTTACTCGAATGTGATGAGAGTAAAATTCATGTTTTTTTTTTCTCAGCTCTCCTCTTTTTCCCTCCACTAAGAAGACTCCTGCCTGCCTCTTCTATGA
>CM053771.1:531785168-531887658 GCA_028658325.1 Potorous gilbertii | reverse complement strand
AATGTAGAAGCTGCTAGATCTTGTGTTATTCTGATTGTATTTCCACAGTACTGGAATTGTTTCTTTCTAGCTGCTTGCAATATTTTCTCCTTGACCTGGGAACTCTGGAATTTGGCCACAATGTTCCTAGGAGTTTCTCTTTTTGGATCTCTTTCAGGTGGTGATCAGTGGATTCCTTGAATATTTTGCCCTCTGGTTCTACAATATCAGGGAAGTTTTCCTTGATAATTTCATGAAGGATGATGTCTAGGCTCCTTTTTTGATCATAGCTTTCAGGTAGTCCCATAATTTTTAAATTGTCTCTCCTGGATCTATTTTCCAGGTCAATTTTTTTTCTAATGAGATGTTTCACATTCTCTTCCATTTTTTCATTCTTTTGGTTTTGTTTTGTGATTTCTTGGTTTCTCAGAAAGTAATTAGCCTCCATCTGTTCCGTTCTAATTTTGAGAGAACTATTTCCTTCAGTGAGATTTTGCACCTCTTTTTCCACTTGGCTAATTCTGCTTTTGAAAGCATTCTACTCCTCGTTGGCTTTTTGAACCTCTTTTGCCAATTGAGTTAGCCTATTTTTTCAAGGTGTTATTTTCTTCAGCATTTTTTTGGGTATCCTTTAGCAAGGTGTTGAATCACTCTTCATGATTTTCTTACATCACTCTTATTTCTCTTCCCAATTTTTCCTCCACCTCTCCTACATTATTTTCTAAATATGTTTTGAGCTCTTCCATGGCCTGAAAACATTGCATATATATTTTGGAGGTTTTGGATGCAGAAGCCTTGACTTTTATGTCTTCCCTGATGGTCTGTATTGTTCTTCCACATTGGAAGTGATGGAAGGAAATACCTGCTCATTAACAAATTAAGCTTTTACTGTCATTTTCTTTTTCCCTTTTTTGAGCATTTGCCATCCAGTTACTTAACTTTTGACTTCTTTTCCAAGATTAGGGCATACTCGGGGGTTCCTCCAAGGTGGCACAGCCAAGGGAGACTAATTTACTATTCTTCTAACCTTCACTCATTGAAAGTCAAATTTTCTTTTCAGCTCTGGTCTTTTCATCAAAAATGCTTGAAAGTCCTCAACATTTGGAAGCAACTACAAGTACTCTTTTCTACTCAGGATATGCCAGTAGAATTTCCTCTCCAGAGCCTTGATCAGCTCTACCAAGTCAGGCAGTGCTCCTCCTCCTCACCCCAGTCCCTCCAACCAGGAGCTCACTTCCCCCAGGATCCTTAGGCCAAGGCTCCAACAATGGAAGCTACTGGTGCCTAGGGCTAGGGCTAGACCACTGAGTTTTCTTCTTATTCAAGTGAAATAACTTTCTCATTGACCTTTGAACCTGCCTTTGGCTTTTGTGGGTTCAGGAATCGGTGAATCGCAGCTCCTCTAGGCAGAGCCTTGAAGCCTGCTCTGGTTCTCTCCGTGGTGCATAGCCAAGACTGAAAATCTCTTCCACTCTGTCATTTTGTGGCTTCTGCTGCTCTAGAAATTTTTAGAGTTATTTTTTACAGATATTTTGTGGACTCTGAACAGAGTTTCTAGAAGTGTTTCCCTTTATTCTGCCATCTTGACTTCATCCCCCTTATTGAATTTTCTATGAAATAGGCTGATGTGTGACTTCCAAAGCACTTATCAAGTTCCTTGATTCTTGCAGATTCAGCTTGATTTAGATAGTTTTCTTCTATCTAATCTATTGATGGCTCCTTATTTCTTGTTGAATGCATATTTTATTTAGGAAGAGAAATATTACTGTGAGATTTGCCTTTTCTTTTCTTCCTATGAGTATGTTTGATAAACTGGACACTGTCAGGGCATATCACTAGTCTGTAATCTTATCATAGAAAAGAAATCGATGCTTACTGACACAGTTATGGTATGAAATGGGTTCAGTGGTAGTTCTGTAATTTCTCTGAGGTCAAAGTATCTTTTTCCCCTATGATGTTTCCAATTTTCTTGTTGAAATATATTTTCTATTATCAGTGTCAGATTGGCAGTTGTCTATACCAGTATAAACCACAGCAGTACAAATACTCCTACTTTAGTCTGTCAATATCCCTTCACAATAACCTAAGAGATTTTTCTTCCTGAATAATAGATTTTTTTGGCCCCCATGGCTTTTTCTTGTTGTTGTAGTCGATTTATTTATTTATTTTGTTTTGATTTTTAAAACTCTCTCTGTTAAAACTGCCAACAAGAGTGTCAATTACATTAATAGTCATTGCACTGTATGGTATAAGCCATCACAAACTGAACTGAGACCAACTTATTAATTTTATATAGGTTCTAATAATACCGAGTAGATGGCAACAATTTTAAACTCCTAACAAAGTGAGAGTAGAACAAGTGTCCTCGGAATGAAAGACTCATTAATAACATCCTTGGTCTTACATTGTTCTGCTTCAAATGCCTTTGCCAGAAGTTTAGCAGTAGTGCTGATTGTACACTTTTGAGAACTTGAAAAATTTCTGCTTTAGTCAATTTGGCTATTTTTTGCAACATGCCTCTTTCATTCCCACCCTTAAGTCACACAGAATCAACAGCACTACAGAATAGCAGAGACCTCAGTGTCCATCCTTCTTAAAATTACAGATGAAATATTCAATTGACTCCCTTTTTTAAATGTCTTTAGAACATGATACAACCCCCGCTCCTTTTCTCCTACCACCACCAATTCAGTCAATTTTTAAAACATTACTGAGGGTCCAATATGCTTTCAGGTTTATGACTTTGTATATTTTTTACTAAATCATCACTTTTTGCTGTATGGTCACAGATTTGTATATTTAGTACTACAAGGGAGGTTAGACGCCATCTAGTTCATCTTTCTAATTTAACAAATGAGAAAACTGAGACAGAGTTGAAAGTGACTTGCCCAGAATCAAATAGCTAGTAAATATCTAAAATTGGCATTTCCATGTAGGGCTTTCAGATTTCAAATTTATTATCTGGTATGCTTTACCACATGTCCTTACTATGATGATTTAACTTAAATAATTTTTGTAATATTCAAATATTCATGCACTAAAATAAATTACTCTACCCCATCTTTCCTTAACAGGAGAGGCAACATTACTTAGTGTATCTCAAACAAGTCTCCTATCAATAAAGACTTAGGCTTACTCCCTATTTCTGACACATACTTATTATGTGACTTTGGGTAGATTACTTAAACTCTCAGTGCCTACAGGAAATGCTTTAAAACAATACATTTAAGAGGAGGGACTGATATGCATTGAGTGAAAAAGTTATATATCCCCTCTAATAAACAAATCACAGATGTGATCCAAATTTCTTAATTATATGTGGCAATAAGATTATGTATGTGTTACTTATACAACGTGTGACACCTAGAATCTGGAGTACCTGTTTTCTAATGTTAGTTATAATAACATAAGTACAGATAGTTAGCAAATAAACATTATTTAAAGATAAATAAATGGTGAATCATATAGCCAAAATGATGTAGAAGACAGTGTAGCATTGGAATGGGAATTAATTCATTTGGTTTCAATGTGGCATCAAATTTTATTCGTGTAGCTTGTTCCTCAAGGGAATCAACCATCTAGATAAAGCTATGAATACTCAGAAATATATTCAGTCTGGGATAGCATCACCCTCCCCTTCAAATTGGCTGTATACTGTCGTAGGCACATATCTCTATACCCCTGGGTTTCTATTCTTTCTGAAAGGCCCTAAAAGTCCCTGGTCCTACAATAACTTTCAACCAATTGAGAAAATCACACTTCCCTTCTGATCTTTTTTCCATAAGGGGACTACATAAACATTCCTGGTTCCTTCAAAAAGAGTTTCTAAGGAATGTCTAAAGGATTCTTAATTATCCTGACTGTCTATCTCTGAATCTTCTCAGTTTGTTAATTTCTTAAAATATTATATTGTGATCTTCACATGGTATTAGCTACATGGTCTGACTAAGGAAGAGAGCAGTCATATTATTCTGTACTTGGTATAGAAACTATGCTTTTCTTTATTCAACCTACGATCATATTAGTTTTTCATGTTTGCTTTTACTTGTTATCATACATGGGTCATATTGAGATCGCCATTCACTAAATTCTCAAAAAAATTTTTTTAATTTTAATTTGCTTAGTCATGCTTTCTGTGTCTTGTAATCATAAAGATGATTATGTGACTTAAATTTAAGATTTTACATTTTTCTTATTGTATCTCACCTATTAGATTCAGATCATATTCCAGGTTGGCTCTTTCATTCAAACATTTCTAATTCATCTTAATTGAACTATAGGAAAATTCAATATCTCCATTCTTTCCTTTTAGAATAAAATTCATTAGCTGTTTTACTGATAGGTATCAAGCTCTCCTAATATTATACCCATAAAGTATAATATAATTTCTTGTGTAGTAATTTTTTCCCCTCTTTCTCCCTTCCTCTTTTTCTCTCTCTTTTTTGGGCAACCAGGATTAAGTTAAGTGACTTGCCTAAGATCACATTGCTGATCAGTGTCTGAGGCCCAGTGTGTTCTTCCTCAGGATCAGTGCTCAATCTACTGTGCCACTTACCTAAATGTTAAAACGAAAGACAATGTAATGTAGCATGACCTCTTTTTGTTAAAGCATGCTGGGATTTTTTTGTGATGTTTTTCCTTCTAGATATTTATTATCTGTCCTTATAATAAAAAATTCTAAGAATAAACATCAAGGCCATGACATTATTGGAAGGGTTCATTTTCTTCTTTAAAAAATGGAACATACCTTTTTCACCATTCTGTCAATATTTCTTTCATTCTAAAAGGCCCGAATCACTGAAAATGATTTAAGTCCCCTCCCTATTTTTAGTTACTCCTGTAATCTTAGATATAGTTTATCTGGCTTGTAAGACTTGAACCGCTTGTAAGCATTTAACTGATGTCATTGTCACCTTTGTGAACAAGAGTATTCATCTGTGTGTAAGGATTCCTGCAATTAATTTTTGTATCCTTTAGATTTTAATAATTTTGAACTTTATGTCAAGAAGCCTGGATAATATGAAGAAGTAACTATCAACTTTAGCATAATTAGAATCTTAATTTAAAATAAAATAACTTACATTTCCACAGGGTTTTGTAATTTATATACTTCTTTCCTAAGAATAATTTTGTAATAGGACAAGATTATTATACTCATTTTTTGGTTTGCTGTGAGGATCTCATTCTATAAAGTTTACAACTAATTTTAAGAAATTTAAAATTTTATACAGGTATCCGTGATGGTGGTGGTGATGATGATGATTCTGTGACTTACTCAAGGTCACACACACAGTGAGGGGCTGATGAACAAAACTCAAATCCTCTGATTCCACAGTTTTTTCAATATTGTGCATATCCATATTCTTTTTATAGCATGTAACCCTGAATTTTGTTTTCCTCAAATGTAAATAAACAGAAAGGAATGGTTAAACTACATGACTTCTAAACTTCCCTCTGGTTTTAAATTTTGAATCTGATGATTCACTTTTTTATTATATGGACTGATCATGACTGACTTGTACATTTTGAAACTTTAGAATACCTGATTTCCCTTTTAGTGGCAGGCAGTACTAGGACTGCCTTGCATCTGGCGCATTTCTGAAAGCTCATGGGATTCTTAGGGGGCAATAACGATAGTGATAATGACAAAATAATAATAATAGTAACTGACAATTGTGTAGCTCTCACCATGTATTAGGTACTATGTTAAGTGTTTTATAGTTATTATCTCATTTGGTCTTCTCAATGACTCTTGGGAGGTAGGTCCTATTGTTATCCCCATTTTCAGATGAGTAAACTGAGGCAAACAGAGATTAAGCGAACATCACCACATCTACTATTGAATTCCTGGACTCTAGGCACTATATCCTGAATTTCCTCACCAAATTCTCCAGATGCTACTATTTCTTTATTACATTGTGACGCATACACCTTCAGAGTCTCCCTGAAATTCAAGGAGATTCCAAAGAGGCCAGCACAGTTATAACTATAAGGGGAAAAATAAGTAGATGGGGAAGGCATCCTGATTAGGTTACTTCATGCAATTGAATGGGTAACTCATTGTGTAAGTCTTTCAACACACATATCTTGGACTAACATTGCCGATGACTAATGAACTCGACTCAAAATCACAGAGCACCATATTTGGGGAAATCATGACATGTTTCCCCTGATACCATATAGTTTAATGCAAAATTTGTACAATAATATAAAAATAAGTTATTACCATTAGCAATTTTTGCATTAATAGCACAGGAAAGAAAATATTGTGTGGTAGATAGTATGCTTGACATGGAGTCAAACTTGGGGACAGATCCTCCCTCAGACACTTGCAAGCTGCAGGACAATAGACAAATGATTTAACCTCACCTGGCCTCATTTTCCTTTTATGTGATCAGAGGGTTGGATTGGACAATCTCTCAAGTCCTTTATAGTTATAAAACTATTATGAAATGATCCTATGAACTAATATCACGTCTCCAAGCTGTAGAATACCAGAATATGAGAATAATCAAAATCATAACAGAAGCAAATGATGAAAATCTATAGGTTAATGTGTATTGAATTCATAAAGGAGTAATCAAATAACTTAAATATTAGGTGATAAAGATGCAAAGACAAAATAGAAAGTAATCCTCTCCTCATGATGCTTGCTTTCTATTAGACATTACCAACATTTAGTGCTTCTGATGTGGTAACAGATATATCATCACTGTGGCCAGAAAAGGAGGTGGAATGTCAGAGAATTGATGTGAGAATAAAATAAGAGACTATGTGAAAAATTATATAAAAGTACTAAAATGTCATAAAAGTGCTAGTTATTCATTGAGAACCTAGAAATGTTCTAGACACAATGCTAAGTTTTGAGGATACTAAGAAAAATGTAAACTAGTCCCTGTCCTCATGAAGCTTATGTTCTCACAGAAAAGATAATTTATATGTTTAGAGAGAATTCCAAATATATTGCTTATTTAGGAGGAGGGGACAAAAAGAGTAGCAGGGGAAGGCCCACACTAGAAAAGGCTTCTTAGAAAAGTTAATGTTTGAGCTGAGTTTTGAGGAAAATTAATGATTAAATGATTCCTAAATATCTTAAAATCACTTTATTAACACTTTGACTACTGATGAGGACTTTTGTAAAGAGCATATTTGTCTACTCTAAACAGGTTACTCTTCTTTTTTCTTGTGTGTATCTTTTTTGAGATGTTGATCAAAGGCAGTGTTATATAATATGATGGTAAACTATGTCACTTGTGTTTGCCTTTAACCTTTATATCTGATGACATGACTTGCACTTGACTTTATCATTCTCTGATATCATGGTCTTTTTCAAAAGCACAAAAGGAACATACACAACATTTATATCTAAATGAAGTGAATTATTCAATGCTGTCCTCATAGGTATTAAATTTACTTCAATCCTGATATCATTGCTACAAACATTTGTGGACCTTCACCTTGGGGATGACTTTTAAAGATTTTAAAGCAGTCACTCAAAAAGCCAAGGGTCATTTGAACAAAATGCTATTACTAAGTTTTGTCACTAAGATAATTGTATAACTGTTTCTTAATATATTTTATCTTAAAATTCCATATTGACTATAAAAATTTGTATTTGCTGATATAAAGGATAATATTGTGATCCTTCTATGATTTCACTGATATGTGTATTCCCTTATATGATATAGACCTCAGTTCACTCAAATCTTCTCATCCTGTATGATTAATTCTTACCCATGTCATAGTCTTTTGGTAGGGGATGGAACCTGACATTTAGGCCCTGCCTCTGGAGCATTTAATTTTCTGTGGGTACAAATGGGATAATCAGATCATTCATTGCTTAGCCCATGTTTTTACCATATGATTGTCCTATGTTCTTCCATGTTTTTCTTAGGATATTCCTTATACCATTTCTCTTGACAAATTCTTTGTTGGCCAAAGTTAATCCTCAATAATCATTTTTCTCTCTGATGCCATTTGGGTAATTTGGAGCCTGATTATTAGAGACTAAGCTATTCTATGCAACATCACAGAATGAACACTCATTATTTAAAATATATATATATATCTTTGCTTCAGGAAGATGTGATTGAGGTCATTAATTAAAACCACTATTCAATGTTTCAGAGGCAATCCAGCACACATCTTCATTTCTGCCTATATCATGGTCCAACTCAATGTGCATCAAAGTGTGTATACTGTTAGATAAACTCTGACAGTTTCTCTTCTGACTCTATGTCACTTTATGAACAATAGTCAGATTCAGTTCACTTAATTTTTTTCCTGAATGAATACTTAGGTCAAACTCTTCTAAACTGTATTCAAAAGTCTGAGCATTTCATTTAGAAAAAAACTTATTGTGACTGATCTTGCCACGAGGTGCAGTGAATATGCACTCCCTTCAGCTGTGAGTCATCACTCTCTCTTTTTGCAACTTTTTGGGGTAATGCTACTGCTCTGAAGGAATCATCAAAGGAAAAATTACCAGGTTGGTTAGATCAATGTTCCCATCAGTGGAATGAATCTTCACCTTTCAAGGGGAATGAAATGAAAGGCAGAATTCATTTGGATGCATTTCTTCTGTTATATTTCTTAGCAAACCAGCCCCATTATTTCACAGTTATGCCTTTTTTGTGTGTTTTAATGAGATATTTTCTGGTATTTTTTCACATTTTGCATAGTCTGGCTACTTCACTTTTATCAATTTTAATTAAGTTTTATTTTAAGTTGTTGTTGCATTGAATTGCAGAAATGAAAAAGTTCAATCTCCCTCTGGATAGTTTTAGTTTATACTTCATTTTACTCCACTGTTAAATTGGAAATTGACGTGATTTTCAATGATAATCACAGTATCTACTTTGCAAGAAGGATTTAAAAGAACAATAGATTTAATACCCTTGTTAAATACCTAAAGATAGTTATTATTGAACACATGAAATGTGGCCTTACTTTCCAAAAATCCTTATAAAAATGTATTGGAAAAGACAGAGTCATCCTTACAGTTAAAATTCAGTTGTGAAAAAGCCACATTAACCTGAACCAAAGTTTACTTCGTGGACCCTAAATCACAGAATTTGTTACAAAATTGATCATATTGATAATGGCGTTGGTGAAGTCTGTTGTGGGGTACTTAATATCTGTTTCTTACAAGTTGCCCCTCTCCTTCCATAACTGTAGAATATGTCTAAACATTTCTATCTGCTCTTCTTCTTCAAACATCATGTAAGCAGACTTGTGGGCAGTTATCCTCACATTTGTAGGCCCAGGACCATCAAAAGATACCATTCTAGTTCTACCACAGTTTATAACCACCTAATTTCACTCCATTTTTCAAAAGAGGAAATTATGGTCCAGACAAGTTAAGTAATTTGACTAAAGTCATAAAGATTACAAGTGTCAGAGGTAAATTTTGAACAATAGTTTTCTGAATCCAGAACTAATTCTCTTATACTGTGCCATAATCTACTTAGAAATAAAATGGTTCATTAGAAAAGCTACAATCAAAATCAATATAATTTCTCTTTTGACTTTGTGCATTCACATTAATTGATTTATTTTAAAATAAAAATGGTGTCATATTTTCACATCATTTATATTTCTATTTATATCTATTCCCTTATAAGAGAGAATAAAAACAGAAAAAAATATATACTACTATATTTTGCTTTCCATTATTTATGGAATATTAAAATGAAGAAAAAGGCAGAAAACTCTTTTATGTAAAAAATGAATCATTAAAATTTACAAGTCGTTATCACAGATATAAACATTTTAATGCCTGAAAGAAACAGGAAAATAAATTTTGACTTGGTAATGTAAAAAAAATGTACAAATGAAGATGTAGCTTTCAGGTGAGATTTGAGGAATATGGAATAGAAACTAAAATGGAATATAGATATGAAGACTGAAATTACCTTTTAAAAGGTATAATTTGATATCACATGTAAGGGAATGACTTGTTTATTTGAACTGGCAGAGCTTTTGTTTATTAAAAACTTGAGAAATGATTATGAAGAAATACAATTCAGTGACACAGAATTAAATGTTGGAGCGTCTGAGGGAATTATGTCAAGTCATTCGCATATAACTTTTTCCAACTTAGTAAGTTGGTATTTATTAAGTTACTGCTATGTGCCAATGCTAGGAATATGAAAAAGGTGAAATCACAGTTTAACAAGGTAAAAATAAAACAAATTGGAAATCATGTAAATATCTTTTAATTCTCTATGATCAATAACACTGTCCATGTTAAGGAGGAAGTTTGCTGATTTACTACCCTTTAAGCACAAACAAGTCAATCATAACCAGTAGGCTCTGATTTAAACAATTCAAAGTTATCAGAAAAGTAAGTGTTAGGAGAGGAGAATAGACTAAGGATTGAAGAAAGGTAGGATAGGAGAAACAGCAAGGGAATAAAAATATTTTTAGTGGCTATTTTTGAGAAGATCAACAGCAGAAACAGTCAACTGACAATAAAATTTTGATGGTTTCTTAATGATTGACTGAATGACCCCTAAGCTCTATTCTGTTTTAAAAGGAAATAGCAGGCAGGGGAAAGACAGGTATTGCTTGCCATTAACTAGAGCTGACCAGGCTGATTTTTCAGCTTAGAGACATAACTTGAACTGTTTACTGTGAATTATGTTCTGACTGGATTGTTGTATTCATCCTTTTTTTGCTGAGGAAGACTATGCCATCATAGAAAGGATGACATGACTTGCACTTGAATTTGTTTTGAGTGAGGGAGGGCAGCACAAGGTCACCAGCCTTACTTTCTCCTCTTGATCCACATGGATCTAACAACTAGATATTCATCAGGATGACTCAATATGACCCAGGATGCAATGGTACCTGTGGGTCAAGGACTATTTAGGTACTCACTTAAGGTGATGCATTCAGTGACTAAGCCTGTCTAAGAAGTCATCAGAGGATCGCCACTTTAATGAACCAAAGAAAAAGTTGACTGGGAGGAGACATAGACCAGGCCATGGGGCCAGGATCCCCCAAGGCAACAGCTGAGGTTTGCATATCCCTCAACCCACAGCTGACAAACGTCAGTGAGAGGGCTTTTGCAGCTGGCTGAGAAGGGAGCAGGGCTCCCTGCCCATATCTCTGGTTTCAGGCAGCAGTGACAGAGGCCTCAGGCGCCAGTGGCTGATCACACAGCAGGCAGCAGCAAGTATCCATTGTTGAAGTCCTCATTGTAAAGTCCCTGGGGGAACTGAACAGCTTATCTGAAACTCAACCCTGAGTGCTGCTGTGGCCGGACTAGAAGTGAGGCCGTTGTGGAGAGGAAATTCTACTACTCACACAGATTCTGGGCACAAAAGTTTCTTGTTGCATACAGATCAGTGTACAGGCTTGATTCTGTCACCTTAGAGGAACTGAGATCTTACAGAATATACCTTACTCTTGAAAAAGATCCCTTGACAAGTAATGGTTGGGAAAATGCTGCAAAAAGGGAGAAAAAATAAGAAAATAGAAGGTTATTTTATTGGTGAACAGGTATCTTCTCCCACCCTTTCCAATGAGAAAGAACAATGCTTATCTCTAGGGAAAGACATAAAAGTTAAGGTTTCTGTATCCCAAACATCCAAAATAAATATTCAGTGGTCTCCAGCTATTGAAGATCTCATAAAGTATTTTGATGATAAATTGAGAGAGGTGAAGGAAAAATTGGGAAGAGGAATGGAGTGATGCAAAAAAATCATGAAAAGTAAGTCAGCAACTCGCTAAAGGAGACACAAAATATGCTGAAGAAATGACACCTTTAAAAATTGACTAACTCAATTGGCAAAAGAGGTTCAGAAAGCCAATGAGTAGAAGAATGGTTTAAAAAGCAGAAGTAGTCAAATGGAAAAGGAGGTTCAAAAGCTTACCGAAGAAAACAGTGCTTTAAAAATTAGAAAGGAACACATGGAAACTAATGACTTTATAAGAAACCAAGAAATCACAAAAAAAACCCCAAAAGAATGAAAAAATGAAAGATAATGTGAAATACCTCACTGGAAAAACAACTGACCTGGAAAATGATCCAGGAGATATAATTTAAAAATTATGGGACCACATGAATGCCATGATCAGAAAAAAGAGTCTGGATATCATCTTTCATAAAATTATCAAGGAAAATTGCCCCGATATCCTAGAGCCAGGGGGTAAAATAAATATTGAAAGAATCCACTGATCACCCTCTGAAAGAGATCCAAAAAGAGAAGCTCCTAGGACCATTGAAGCCCAATTCAAGGGTTACCAAGTCAGGGATAAAATATTGCAAGCAATTAGAAAGAAACTATTTGAGTACTGTGGAGGTACAATCAGGATAACATAAAATCTAGCAGCTTCTACATTAAGGAATTGGAGGGCATGGAATATGATATGCCGAAAGTCAAAGGAACTAGGATTAAAACCAAAAATCACCTATCCAGCAATACTGAGTATAATGTTCAGGGGAAAAAATGGCTTTTCAAAGAAATAGAAGATTTTCAAGATTCTTACTTAAAAGACCAGAACTGAGTACAAAATTTGGCTTTCAAACACAAGAATCAAAAGGAGCATAAAAAGTTAAACGGGAAAGAGAAATCATAATGGACTAAATTTGACCTGTTTACATTCATACATGGAAAGATAATATTTGTAACTCTCGAAACTTTTCTCACTATCTGAGTAGTTGGTGGGATTATATACATGCACACACGAATATAGACGGAGAGAGACAGACAGATCACAGGGTGAGTTGAATAGGAAGGGATCATATTTAAAAAAAATAAAATTAAGGAGTAAGAGAGCAATAAATTTTAAGGAAAAAATGAGAAATGGAATGGGACAAATTATCTCTCATAAAAGAAGCAAGAAACAGCCTTTTCAATGGAGAGAAAAAGGGGAGGAGTAGAGAGGAGAAAGGTGAAGCTTACTCTCATCACATTTGAGTCAAGGAAGGAATAAGATGCACACTCAATTTGTTATGGGAACCTATCTTACAATACAGGAAAGTAGGGGAGAAGGGGATAAGCAAAGTGGGGTGGGGATGATGGAAGGGAGGGAAAAATGGGAAGAGGGAGCAATTAGAAGTAAACACTCTTGGGGAGGGACGATGTGAAAAGGGAGAATAGAAGAAATGGGGGGGGCATGTTAGGATGGAGGGAAATATAATTATTCTTACACAATATAACTATTATGGATGTAATTTGCAAAGCTACACCTATATAGCCTATATTGAATTGCTTGCCTTCTCACTGGGGATGGGTGCGGAGGGAGGAAGGAAGAGAAATTGGAACTCATAGTTTTAGGAACAAATGTTGAGTATTGTTTCTGCATGCAACTGAGAAATAAAAAATACAGGTAATGGAGTATAGAAATTGATCTTGCCCTACAGGACTAAAGAGAAGGGCATAAGGGAAGGGAGAGATGTTAGAAAGGAGAGCAGATTGGTGGAAGGGGTTCTCAGAATGCTTGGAATTTCGGGTGAGGGGGAAGGGACAGATGGGGAGAAAATTTGGAACTCAAAATTTTTTGAAAATGAATATGGAAAACTTAAAATAAATAAACAAATAAAAAAAAGAAACAAAAAAGAAAAAGAACTAACTGGATAATAGTATCATTGTAACTGAAGAGCTGACCAGACTGGTCTGTATAGTCTAGAAAAAGCCCTCCTAATGAACTTTGAAGTTATCTGGTTGAGAGGAAAAAGTTATTCAAATGAAGTAACACACCCTCACACTACTGTTTTTTTTTATTTTTAATTTGATGTTACTTTATTAATTCATTCATCTATTTTTTCATGTGTCTAAATTTTAAGGGAGATTGTAAGTTGAGAAAGTTTGTGTATTCTACCTTTTGTTCAGAAGAGTATTTGTCTAGCTTGAGAGCAGTGAGATACAGTAGATAGTTAACTGTGGAGTAAATTTGTGTGACATTAGTGTTCCTAAATGGACCAGTGACATCAATATCTGAGCAAGAGGGTTTCCTTCCCTCACATGTACCCTTGCCATATTCCTCTGTGAATGTCTGTGCCCACAATTTTCCAAAGATATTGATTGCTTTGGGTGAGAATGTAATGCAGGTTTATATATAGATTTTGACTTACTTTTTAAATAAATTTAATACACTTGATTAATGTATAAACATTGTGATTTTATCATCATCATTTTCATCATAATTTTCATGGCAACTTATTGCTAAATTAAGGGTTATGTTTAATATATAAAATTTCATTATAGTAATGCCTCCTGTACAGACAGAACTGCAGCAGAGAAGGCTCAAGAACAGAATGAGAAGGTGAATATCTGTTTCTACCATAGTTATGTCTAAGACCTTGAGATAATTTGAACTTAACTGTGTAACATTGTTCTGTCTCTGAGAAAGTAGACTTGTCAAAAAGACATGAAGCTGGAATGAGTGAGACAACTCCAAGAAGGAGTAGTGTCTTCATTCTTTTGAGTAGTTGCCTTTGGAAAGGAGCCTAAGGCATGTGTTTAAACAGGATCTCACCAACTAATAATCTTCATCAAATAGCAGAGTCATACCCAGTGTTCCACACTCATACTCTCCTACATCTGCAAAAGAACAGAGGGAACAGCCTTTTCAGACCTCTATTTTAGTGTAGAACTTAATCATTAGAATTTTGCGACATTCAGTTTTGTTGCTTTGAATTAATTTTATTGTATAAAATACGTTAACACTACATCATTAGAACATTCCTCTTTTCTTTTCCTCATGAAATCATTTGTTTTTGCTCCATTCTTCTAGGGCTCTTTGTTCTGTTTGTTGGTTTTCATTTTCATTTTTTTATCTGCTTTACTCAAATGATCTTTTTGGATAACGTCTGGTCACTATAACATATAGCTAGCAAGGGCAATTATGGTTTTTGCCCTACCATCTCAAAGGTCCCATTCTACAATGAGAGATAGTAGAATAAGGGCCTCCATTGTTCAATCTGAGGTCAGTGAAACTGTGTTCCAATCATAGATCTGTTCCTGATTACCTCTGGGATCTTCAGTCAATCATGTAAGCATCCCAGTTCTCAGTTTCTAATCTGTAAAATATGAGTATTGGAATAAATGACTTCTAATTTGCCTACTAGCTCCAAGTAGATAACACTACTCTCTTAACAAGCATCTTGATGGAAGAATATTGTTTGTGGCTTCCACTCCTTAATCAAAGTAGAGATGACCTGAAGGAAGAACGTACTAAATATAGTCCAATGACAAAATGAAATATTCAAGTGGATTGAGTTAAGCCTGTTCCTGGGTGGCTGAATGTCTGTTTATTTGCTGAGATGATCTTGGTCACTTTATTTCTATTGGTGGAAGACCTTCAGATATTGAGATTAGTGTTCCAATCTACAAAGGTGAATAAAGTAACTTTTTTATTCTAAATAATATGAATGTATATTTCTGTGAGGTTAGTAATACCCACTCTGAAATAAGGTATATTTATTTTAATTCTTATTTATCAGTTTTCTTTCCCTCAAAAAACTGCTGTATTAACTAAAAATCTCATGTTATTAACCAAAAAGCATAATTAAATATATTATCAATTCTGGCAGTGAAAATTATTACTTTCAATATCAATGTGTTTTTTCTTTACCCAAGTATACAGAATATCAAAATAAAATAATGCACAATTTGAAAACTTTGAAAAAATTTTAATGCATGGACTAGAAATTTTCCTCGTAAGTTAAAGGAAAACATCTGTAATGGGGATTTCAATATTTCTTTGTTTTATGATTTAGATTAAAAATATAAAATAACAAAATTAAATAAAACAAAATGAAAGTAACTGTGACATGAAACCAAGTAAAGTACACCCATATTTCAAAAGAGACTTCAAGTATTTTGTTAAATTAACTAATACATAGACCCTTGAATTATTAGATATAATCCTAGGTCATAGATTTATCTCAAGGAATATACAATTCAGTTGGGCAAAGATCACTTAGAGGAGCTGAATTAGACTGAGGTACTGGCTTCAAATGCTGCATTGGACATATATTGTGTGAACATGGGGCATTCATTTAACCTCTCAAGACATCCCTGGCCACTATTAAGGCTTTAAGTTACATTTTTTATTGCTTCCTCCATCATTTTGTTGTTATTGTTTGTGCTATGTTCTTGAAGAGAATCATGACATAGGCAGGTGATGCCCTGACTTGAAAGTGAATTGGGTTTAAGTGAGGAGGTATTGCACAAATATGCCAGCCTCATTCTATCCTCTGGAGTCATCTGGGTCCACTTGCAAGATATAGACCTTATAGCTTAATAGATTCAGACCTAAAAGACTTCTCAGGGGTCAATAGATTCCAACTTCTGGTTCTATAAATGAGAAATCAACATCCCAAACAATTTGTTACAGATCATACAGGGAGAGAAATAGGAAATTCATCCTTTGACTCCAAATCTAGCTTTCATTTCCACTTTAACATTCTCATCCCAGGAGAACCAGAGCAAATGGGGCAAATGGAACTAAAATAGGGATAATCAAGCATATAAGGGCGCATTTTAACGTTTGGATGGGTCCATGTTTACAAATATGCTCAGATGCACATCTATATACATATATACAAATACATTTATATATATATATATATATATATATATATATATATATCAGTGTGGTCATATAAAATGTTTGTTAGGTGATTATTAAATGCAATATATTGTAAGTGAAGCATTAAGTTAATTTACATATGTGCATATATTTATACTTTGGTATATGCATATGCTTGTGCATTATGAATGATATGTGATATCAACTGTATGTGATATCAGTACTTAATTTGTGTCTTCATTTTTGCGAAAGCAAATGGGGTAAAACTTTAAGATGACAATTCTGGTTAGAGAATTAATCATTTTGGAAGATTTATTTATCTGTCCTATAGGAAGTAGGAAGTAAAAATTCTGACTGTTTCTATTGTATTATCAAGAATACAACAAAAAATTTTTTCACAGCATCATAGGCGCAAGTGGATTTAATGGGCACCATACTTTTACAGATGTAGAAGTACAGGTCTATAAAGGTAAAGTGAACTGCCAAAGATGATGAAATTGTTAAGTAAAGAGTAAAACCCTTTGTTGGACCCTGTACCTCTCAGAAGCCACCAAACCATGTTCTTGGATAGCTACAGGGAGAATTACATGGATTATACCACAGGATCTGTAAATTCCCTTCCTGCCATGAGAGTACAGTGGAGTACAGTGATTAGATTATTCTATTCGAAATCAGTGGAACTGTGAATCAAAGCTTGATTACTTACCTCTGGGGTCTTGGAGTTTTTCAGCAGCTTCCTCAGTTTTGATAGATAAGGGTTTTGTTTTTGTTTGTTTCCTACTTGCTTGCTTTATCTTGCTGAGGTTCAAGGACTCAAAGAACCTTCCTTTGTCTTCTCATCATGGTCCTCCTTTGCAACAATCTTTATCTCAGTGGAAGCTTTTGTTGTACCTTTAGCCCCTAGATTCTTTTGCAAGTATTTATTTTTTCTTGATCTTACCAGAGCCCAAGCCTCCAGTCTATTTCCTGACATTTCCATCACTTCTTCATATATTTTCTATGATTATTAGAATGTTATTATTTAAGGGTGGTTATTGTCTTTCTACTTTGAATTTTTTTCCCTAGTGCTTATTATAGAGCCTGTTATTTTCATGTAATTAATGCTTTATGTATGTCTATCTATCTGTATATCTACTTACCATCTATCCATCTATCTCTATCATCTATCAACTTGTTTATCACCATCTTTTTATCTATAATTAATCCATTCATCAACTGTCTAATTATTGATCTCTCTGTCTATTTTACATCTTGTGCGTGTGTGTATGTGTGTGCCTGAAGGAACAGTTATTTTTTCCTTCCTAAAAGAGGCAGATGTAACAGCAAGAGAAACATCCTTTAGAATGAAGGAATCTTTGAGAAGAGACTTGACATGTGAAACTCCATTATTACATAAAAGTAAAGTAAGTGGCATTTCCCTTATGACTATCCTCCTTCTACACTCTTGCCAAACAATGAGTGTTGGGAGGCCACCATCTTAACAGCTTTCCATGTCCGATGTTTCTGACCTTCTTGAACCTGCTAAGTAACAGTTTACCAATCTGTTAAACTAATCTGTATGAACGGACACTAACAGATGACCTCTCTCAAACTAATAAGGTCTTCTGAGGACATACCTTTTCTCACTATTAGACTGTTTCCTTTGCCTCACTTGGTCCTATTGGAGAGGTGCTTTTGAAATAGAAGGATGAATTCATGTTGGATTAGTCAAATCAAATTAATTGTATGTATTCAACCAACATACTTGTGGACAGAATGAGTTTGATATTAAATATATGCCCTTATATTTCCGGTGCCTAAAGTCCTGCAAAAGATAATACTGTTAGGACAGAGGGGTGGGGGAGAATTATTTTTCTAATAATATATCTTTAGAATTTCTCATTTACCAAATTTCACTGTGAACTTTATGATCCTCAAGCATGATACTCTATCTCATATCTGTGTACTGCAGATACCATCCCCCATGCCTAGAAAGTTCTCCCTTATACCTTTATATCATAGAATCCCTTGTTTTCATGAACAAATTGCTCATTTTCTTCAACACTCAATTCAAGTACTACCTTTTACAGTCCTGATTCCCCTTCAACTTCAATGGAATTCCCTTCCTAACCACCAGTCTCTAATCACCATTTTATTGTTTTTAGTGTTGTATCTATTCTGTTTGTATGTATTCCACATGCGTTTATGCCTACATATGTATATATGAATTATGTCTACACATATACAAATATATGTATACATGCATATAAAGTTATTCATATTCATGCAGATACATATATACATTATATATGTACATGTAAGTGTGTATATATATATATATATATATATATATATATATATATACATGTGCATATATACATGTAGATACATGTGTGTGTTCTTTCCAGCTCCTTGAGAGAATTGGTTTTTTTAAAATTTTATTTATTTTTTTTTCTGTAACCTAATACAGTGCCTGAAAAGAGAAAGTTTTAATCCTTGGCTCTATTGACCACCCTCTCCTCTATACCTGTGTTTTCCTCGGTACTTGAGACACTACTCTCTCCTCATTCTCTTTATACTTATCTTAATATTCCTTCTCAATTTCCTTTGCAGACTCATCATCCCATGATTGTTTGTTCTCAAGGTGACTGCATTCTAAGAGCACAAATAAATTAAATAAGCATGTAAATAGTACAAGATACATGCAAAGAATATAAAAATTATAAACATATGCAACCAATAAAGTTAATAAGAAATATCTACAAAATACATACAAAATCATTTGGTATAGTGCAGGACACTAGCTGGACAATAAAGAATGATGGCCCTTGTGCTGACTCTGAACAGGGACAAGGTTTCTAAGAGTTGGAGGTTCAAAGGTAGCACATTTCATGAATGAGTGACAGCCTTTGCAAAGTTTAGAGATGAGAGATGGAATGTTTTGTATAAATGACATCAAATAGGCCTTTTTGCAGGAAAATAGTGTATATGTAGGAGAGCATTATATGGTAATTCTGGATGGGTAACCTGGAGACTGATTATAAAGGACTATAGGATTATAAATATCACATAGAATTTATATATTGTCCTATAGGAGAGAGATAGTAAAGCTTTTAGACCTGTAGAATGACATGCTTAGGCCTGTGCTCTGGATCCTAATAACACAAATTAAGATATCTTCAGGGAAAACAAAACAAAAATGTTGCCTTTTCAGTGGAAGTATTATTTAGTTAAGGGAAGTCAAGATGGTACAAGAGTTTAGACCTAGTATTCTTTCAAGCATTTGTGCTGTGTTGATATGATCAGTTTTCAATATTTTTTGTTAAGATATTGAATTTGAGTACCTTGGTCAAATTATTTTCTTGGTTAAGAATGGATATTGACAAATATAAATATTAATGAACTTTTAACATCATTCCTCGGTTCCTCATATGGAAATAAATTCTAGACCATGAACTCAGGACTTAAAAGAAATACACACCAAAGAAAAATCTGGCTGCTATCTCAGAAAGAGAGTTTTATATCTGTCTTCCTTTCTGTGGTCCTCTACCTTTGGTTTTGCATTTGCATAGATCCATATCTTTCTCCAGTCCAAGCTGTACTGCTGACTCATCTCTATAGGATTTTCTCTACCAGCCTATAGAAATCTCTTCACTCTGAAAGTTCACTCAATTCTTGTACTTCTTAACATATTGGAAGTACTCACCACTAATTTAGGGAAGAGATTGTAGCTTAAAATTTCTTCATCTTCCTCTTGACTGTACAGCTGATTCATTTCTGCAAGACTTTTTGTACCAATTTCCTCAACCCCTTTTTCAGCTCTCCTTTATGTGCTGTCTTTACCCATTAGAATGTAAGGGCAAAGATTACCATTATGCTTCTCCTTACATCCTTGAATTTAGCAGTGTACTTGGTTTACTATTGCAAACAATGAATATGGGATCACTAAACTAGATGACAAATATAGACAAGAGGGACATAACTGTAGGTAGATTATTCTTGTGCAACTTTTGTCAAAAGTTTGCTTCTGAACAAAGTAAAACAACTTGGTATAAACATATTTAATAACATTGTATTTTTCCCATTTTTAAAGAATTATTTAAAAATCAAATGATTAAAAGGCATTATTAAATTGAAAATGTACTTAATTAATAAAAAATATTCAAAGGATTAATGATGGTTTTCAAAAATAATAGGATATATAATAAGAATTTGAATTTGTTACTAAATCATATATCTGTAAAATTAGTATACAGTATGCTTTTAGATTACTTGATTACACATTTTTTGTACATTTAAGTGTTCAATCTGGCTATGATATATGAAATCATACTTAAAAACTAGAATTTGGGGCATTCCTAAAATGGTTGAAATGCTTGAAGTATTTTTTTAGCTGACGTTTAAATCAGTCATGCTAATTTTATGAGTGAATGTGGCTAGGAGTTATTGGGTAATTTTATTCTGAACAATGTTTGAAAAGATCATGGGGTCAGATGTCAGATCAGAGTATTTTTATAACTGGAGGGTCATTAAATTCTTTAATTTCAGACCTGAAAAGAACTTTGAAATCATCTAATCTCAAACTCTCATTTTACAGTTAAAAACAATGTGGTTGACAAATATTAACTGATTATCTCACCTGATGTTGGTAGCCAAGGAAACAAGAATTTATTTTGCCTTTCTTTGTCCATAACACTTAGCAAAATGTCTTGCACAAAGTAGTGACTTAATAAATGTTTATCTATTGAAAACTTGGCTAATGTGAAATTAGGCTTGATGAAGAATGACATAACCAGAAAGAAGATTTTCTTCATATGAACTTAGGGTTAAGGTTGGAATCTGTGGTGTGATCATAGTAGGACCACTATTTTAAGTTATGGTTGCTACATGACAGGAAGGATCCTTGTAATGGGGAGGTAGCATAGAAGAAAACAACCAGGATAGGATTGGAGTTATTTCACCTAGGTAAGAGATTTAGGTGGAGCATGAGAGCTGTCATTAAGCTTTTATGAGGATGAAATTAATGTCCCAAATTCCATATCATGGAAGATATGCAAATAAATCTTCAAGACCTCAGAGGACAAAGCTAGTTAGAATGGTTAGAGGTTGTGAATACGCAAATCTTGGTTTATTGTAAGGAAAAAGGTCTAATATTTATAGGGGAATCCCAAAGTTAATTCAACTTCCTTGAAAAGGTTATGGATTCTCATCATTTAAAACCTTCAGGCAGAGACTGGGTCATAATTTTTCTCCTGGGAATATTCTTTTTTCAGCTTGGATAAGATGTTTTCTTCCACTTGTGAAATTCATATTGGCAATAAGTAATAGAGTTAGTATTCAAACACAGGCATTGAGATTAAAATCTCAAAGCATCTTCTTTGAGTGTGGGGATAAAGTTCCCTTTACTGCACTTTCCTCTCCACTTTCCCCTTCCCCTGAAAGAAATATCTGACTTAGAATATTGAGCTAAAATGAATTAATGTAATAGCCTCATCAGTCAATTGAAGAAACTGAGGACAAAGAAGGAAAGTGGCACCCAAGGTCAGATAAGTCTTCAGTAGGAGAACTGGGGGTCAAATCTTGGTGTTCCGGCTCTAAATCAAAAGAATTATGTTTCTT
This sequence comes from Potorous gilbertii, assembly GCA_028658325.1. NCBI lineage: Eukaryota > Metazoa > Chordata > Mammalia > Diprotodontia > Potoroidae > Potorous > Potorous gilbertii. The sequence continues at coordinate 531,865,536 of CM053771.1, read as the reverse complement.
TTGCCAAAATAACTTTTTTGTTTACCGACTGACACAGTTACTTAAAAAAAATCTATTCAGGTTGATTTCATGAAAAAAAGCCCTTGATCATTTCAAAAGATTTTCTTGTCAATAGATGGCAATCATATTCTTTAGAACACTCCCTTCTTTCCATAGACTTGCCCCTTTCTGATGAAAATTTCATAGTACAGTTAAGTTATTTATATCTGAAAAGTTCTCTTTTCTCACCATTATAATTTTTCATGTCAATATAGGCCAGCTATGGGGAGGCAAAGTCTGACATTGCTTTATTAAAGTTGACACTTTTCCTTGGATTGAATGAGTTTTCACCCTGTGTTTGGGAGATGCATATTATTAGCATTCAGATGTTGTTTTTCTATCAACTAATCTGCTTCAAAATATTTGCATGAAATCAAATTTGCTTACCAGACAGCTACATATAAAATGCAATTTAAAGACCAGGGTTCAGATTAGTGCACTTCAGTTATTCTGAGGAGAGAGCAGATATCAGGCTCATTACTAAGAGAAGGCAGTCAATGAATTCCACAGGCTTTGTCATTGCAGCCTGGCCAGTGGTGATTTATGCAGTGTGCATTTCAAGTATTTCAAAACATGTTGATTTCAGAGTATTACCAGGAAAGGTAGTGACATTAAGACTTCTTGAAAATTTGGATTCTGTGCAATCCTATGAAGTGAAAAGAAAGGGCTTTCATTTCTGAAAATCTGCAAAATACATGTTAAGTACCTATATATTTGAGGAATATTAGAGCTATTACTGCTGGGTGCCAGGCATGCAGACAGGAGTGGCAGTTATACACATAAAGACAGCTCAGACTAAGTGTAAGTTTAACAATATTTAATGTTAGATTCCTTGTCCTGATTCCCACTATGACTTGCTTTGATTCTTATGGTTTTGAATCTTGTTCACTTTATTTCAATTCAAATTAATTCTTCAAATATCTATTGAGTTCTTCCTATATATCTATCACTGAACGAGGCCCTTGGAAAATGACCATGCAAAGGAGATAGAGTGGTAATAAAATGAGAGGAAGGGATACAGATAGTCCATGGTCTCCAGTGAAACATATTTAAAACAAAGATATGTTGAGGACACCATCTAGGAAGCTGGTCAACCAGAAGTTAAGGTCTGAGAAACCACATAGACAAGAGTTATGTAGAATAAGAAGGCCTAGGTAGGTTGCATGGTGCATTACAGAAGTACAGGGATGGGGAACTTGTAGTCTCAAGGCCACATGTGATGTCTAGTTCCAGTGCAGCCCTTTGAATCCAAACTTTGCAGAAAAAATCTCCTTACAAAATGGATTTGTTCTGTAAAATTTATATTCAGTCAAAAGGCTGCACCCATTAAATTTTTTTTCCCTAAAATTGGTAAGATCTCTGGAAAGTTGCAAGAGTATGCAAAGGTGACTTTTCTTTCCAATGACTTATAATTAATATTGATGGCTGTAACCTACTAATATTGAGAGGTACTCTAAAATCAAGGACACCAACATATGCAAGAGGCCCTGTTGTATTGGTTCTTAGATCTACTTTTCTAAAAGGAAAGCAAATTTTGAGGGATCAAAAACCACTATAATCAAGCACCCATATCATTCACTTAGTTCAGGAGAAAAAGTCAGCATCCTGAATTTCAGAGGAAATACAAAGATATAATAGTCAACAGACAGGACTTCAGACTGTCTCAGTAAAAGCAATACATATATCACAGATCAACAGATAGATTAAATTGTTTGACCATACATACATACAGAGAGAGAAACACCAACATCTCACTTTTCAACACCAAGTGGCTCCTTAGCAGATGCCTAGAATCTCATTTGGCCAAACAAACGCTTTCAATGAGTAAGGCCCAAAGTAAAACCTCACCTCTGACTATTTATGCATTTTTTAGAGTCAGAGGGTATCACAACCCTTGAGAACCAGTGCCTCATCAACAAAAGCTGTGGGTCTCATACAAAACTTTTCTAATAAAACTCCCCTTAATAGACAAGTTCATTGATGGGTGGGGAAGATCTTTAATATCATTAGCATTACAGGTGCTAAGGATATGTGAGTCACTTCATGGTGAAGTAAGAGTGTCAGTCTCAGTCTATATTAGTAGTGATAGTAGTAGTAGCAGTAGTAGTAGTAGTAGTAGTAATTATATATTGGTTACTGTTAATATTATCTGTTATTTCTTATACAATAGTTCTAAATAATAACACTCATTTTAGAAAGCCATATTCCTAAATAAAAGAATTTATTTATATTCAATATGATTTATCACAATCATTTTTCCTTGCATGTTGAGTTAATGGATTTTTGTTGTTAACTGCTTGTAACCTCAACACTTGCTTTTCAAAATTGTAACAGATCTGTTTTTCTCCTTTTCTCCTATCTCATATGAACAATTTTGCCGCCCCAACCACTCTTAGATAACAGCAACTTCTCAAAAAATAATTCTCAAGTTGTCTATAAATATTCTTATTAACCAGATTACACAGTGTCACTGACTTTATCCTTAGATCAAGCAGATGAACCAGTCCATCATAGGAATACCCACGCAACAAGTGATTATTTTTTAAATCACTGATGATCAGAGATCAATAAAGAGAATGTAAAGGACTGACCTTGAGTTAAATTAATGTGCTTCAGGAAAAGAGATTTAGAGGAGCTCAGGAATATGCCACATGGCCACTTAGCACTGATAAATCTTACAGAAAACTTGAAAGAGAAACCTCATCCTTGAAGGACTCAAAAGCATCAGAAGAGGTATCATTTCAACCTAGCCTTAATTTGAATTTCTGCCAAAGGTATCTGAGGTGTGTGCTTAGATTGGAATGGAGAAAGCTACCTCAGAACCAAAAGAAATTTTAAATTCCCAGAGGAGTATACCCTTTATCTGGAAATAGCACCAGTCACACTCCATATTATCATTGCTCATCTGAGGTCTGGTCCACTATAGTTCATTTCTGTAATAACTCTTAATCTTTAATAAATATCCCTGGAATACATGTGAGTTATATTATCTCTTTTTATTTTATTTTATTTGCTTTCACCTTTAAGTGGCACAGGGGTAATGTTCATGATGACCTAACTTCATTTAGAGAACATTTGCTACCAAGTGTTAGGAAATAAGCAGGAAAGTATGACATTTCTCTGACCCATGGAATTTTACTCCAAGAAAAAAATTAAATTCTCTGTTGTTCTGCTTCTGTGTTTTCATTTGTTATGTGTGGTATATGAGTCATACAAAAGATAGGACAGTTAAATTCCTCAAATTAGAGAGCCTTAGACCTACTGGTATCCCAAACAGCAATGATGAGCCATGCCCTACTTCACTTCACTAAAGATGAAAAAAGAGAGGTGAACCTAGTATACACTTACATCAATAGCATTATTGCTTTAAAATAAAGATTTGTTCTTATTGTGGAACCATCTGTCAGCAATCAATGCTATTAGAACAACTGGGAAGGAAATTCAAGTACTCCATTAGGAATGCCTTCTCCACCTGCAAATTGGTGGCCAGGGAGTTAAGTATTAGGAATAATTACCTAAAGATCGTAAATGTTTTAGATAACCTCAAGTTTATTGATTGCTTGGTAGTGTAAATCTTTTGGGGAGAACAGCCCAATCACTTTGTAATTGAATAGCATCATATACTCTCACAACACTCTCCTAAGCCTGAATGTTCTTCACTTTCCTTTTTTCCTTTTCCTAATGATGAGTCTATATACTAATTTCAATTTTCTACAGTACTTGGGAAGCTTTCAAGTAATGGGTTTGTTCTAATAGAGATTCAGGGAGTAGGGTCAAGAATTAGTCAGTCACACCTACTACATCCTGTTTGAAATAGTGTGTTCACTGCTGAAGTTTCTACCTGTCCCTAAAATCAATGTGTAGTAATATATGATGAAAAGTTTGAATCATATATCTTTACTGCTATAACTAAAAGAAATGTGTCTTCCTCAGTAAGATGGGGAAACTAACAACAGACAGAGTTTTAATAAACCAAATAAAAAATAAATTGAGACAATAACCCCTTCTAATTTTTCAACCTGAGCCAACATTTTCAGAAATTAATGTGAACTAGACATTATGTATTTGCAAGCCTATAAATTTCATGCATACTACATCCTTCATTTTAGATTTTCAGTGACAAAATCTTCCACTGCAATTGTACTGCAAATACATCATGAGGGTATTGAAATGTCCGTGGTTTCTCTAAGCATATGATGCTTCAATGCATTTTGCAACATATCTTACAAAGTGGGAAAAGTCTTTGATTATAGACCAAAAAAATGATATCTCAGTGACCTGCCTTGATGAATTACGGGACGGATTTCACTGAGTTGCCTGTAGAATGATGAATATTTTAGCACAGCTACTCATGATGATCTACCTACAGAGGTATAGTAGGGTTGTCATTCAAAAACTGATAGTAATATCAACACAGATGGAAAAATACATTATTGAAGCAAAAGTTAATTGAAGAAAATATTGCTATTCTCTTTCTGTGGCTAATCCTATTTTTCCCCAGACTCTTAAAAGTCCCTGTATGATATCTTTTGATGTTACAATTTGTTGCTGTTGTTATTTTGTTCCTTAACAAGGCAATTTAATGAGCTCAATACTGACCTGGTTCCTTGCATAGGTAGGAGTGTCCCACTGCTGAGGTTCCTGGCACTAGCAATGATTTCTTTCATTTTCTTTATTTCTTGTACCACACTGAAGGATCTCAGTTTCTGAAGATTTTGATTTAATCAATACCGAAAATTCACTGGACTTCACCAATTTATTTGTGTTCTGAGTCTCTGTTTCTATGTATTTATGTCTATCCTATTTCAACCTTTGTTTTGTGTTGCTGTTAGAATATAAACCAGAGACTTCCATTTCTTTTTTTAAGATCATGAAACTTTATATTCTTAATAGTCAAAGAATAGACTTTAAAAATGTCATTCTCTGCACAAAAAATTAAAATCAATCTTAAACTTCTTAGAAGGATGAGGTACTTTAATGTTAAATTAGGGTTCAGATCAATGGTATTTTAGTATGCTGAACATTACACTATTTTGATAGAAACAAAAAGAGAACCTGCCATTATCAGGCCCAGGTAAGCTGAAATTGTTTGTTCTCATGACATTCTCATGCCTAGGACTATGCATTGACCTTCAATGTATGTAAATAAACCAGAAACAAAAGAAAAAAGAACAAAACAAGCAAACAACAATTGCTCGCACCCCCCCTCCCAAAAAAAAACAAAAACAAAAACAACTGATCTCTTCCTGATTCTTCCAGGGCATGTCATGTTTACAAGGGAGAGTTCTTCGCCCAAGTGGTTGGAAGGATCCTGATTAAGCACTTCACAATATATTTACACAAGTAAATTAGTTACTGGAATTTCAACTTAAAATAAACTTATTGCATTGAAACCTTCCTTACTGGAACTTTAGTGCCCTATGATCTAAAAGAGACAAAATTCTCTAGTGTGAGGATAAACCCTTTCTAATAACTTCTGCTAAGACTGTTTAATTATAAGCAGCTGGATAGTGCTTTGGATAGAATACTGGCCTAGATTTAGGAAGACAAGTTCAGATCTGGCCTCAGGTTCTGAATAGTTAACTTCTATTTACCACAATTTCCTCATTTCTAAAATGGGGATAATGACAGCATTTATCTCACAAGGTAATTATGTGGCACAGTGAATAAAGTGCCCCATATGAACTCAGGAAGGTTCATCTTCTTCAGTTCAAATCTGGTCTCAGACACTAGTCATCAGACCCTGGTCAAGTCATTTAACCCTGTTTGTCTCAGTATCCTCATCTTTAAAATGAAGAAGGAAAGGCAAAATCACCTTATCTTTGCCAAGACAAGCTCAAATGGGGTAATAAAGAGCACATGACTGAAACAACAACAAGGAAAACAACAAAACTTCACAGGGTTGTGAGGACCAAATTAGATAAAATTTGCAAAAGCAGTTAACATAGAAGATGGCACATAGTTGTTTATTGTTCTTGTTATTTTACACAATCCATATCTAATTTTCATTTCCCTTCAAAAGGAAGGAATGGTGTAATATGTTAGGAATGTACAAGTTCATATATTTCATGACACAGGCCAAAGCCCAGTGGAACCTCTGGAGGGTCATTATAGTTCCTGTGATGCAAAAATGAGGGAAAGAGGGTATAGAGGAATAGAAGGGACCAAAATAGGGAAAAGAGATTGTTCCATAATTTTTTAAATTATTTTCTTCTCAATGACACATTAAAACAGTTTTAAACATTTATTTTCTTTATAACTTTGAGTTCCAAATTTATCCTTCCTTCACTTGCCTTTCCCCGCTCTGAGAGTGTAAGGAATTATATTAACTTATATGTGTACAGCCATGTAAAGCATTTCTATGTTAGTTATTTTGTACAAGAAGACTTGAGAAAAAAACAATGAAAGAAAGAAAATGAAAAAATAGTCTGCTTCAGTCTGTATTCAAACAATATCACTTCCTTCTCTGGAGGTAGATAGTATGCTTCATCATTAGTCTTTGGGATTTTCTTGGATTGTTATGTTGCTGGGAATAACTAGGTCATTCATAGTTCGTCATCAAACAATATTGGTATTACTGTGTATAATATTCCCCTGGTCCTAGTCACTTTTATTTGCATCAGTTTATGCAAGTCTTTCCAGGTTTTTTTTTTTTTTTCTGATACCATTCTGTTTGTCATTTCTTATATCACAATAATATTCCATCACAGTCATATAACACAGCTTGTTCAGCTATTCGTCAATGAATGGACATTATTTTTTGATTTCTAGTTCTTAGCCACCACAAAAATAACAGCTATAAGTATTTTCATACCCTCTTTTTTACTATATCATTTTATTCCTATGACACATAAAAATGTTTGGGATCTGGGAAAACTGTGAGAGTAGTACACTGTTTGTGAAGCTGAGAACTGATCCAAACATCCTGCAAAATAATTTGGAACGTAGGTCTATATACCAAAGACATCAAGAAAAGGGGGAGGGTGACATATTTGTACAAAAATACTTATAGCAACTATTTTTGTGGTGGCTAATTTTGAAAACCGCTATTGTATGTATGTCCTTAGGTACCTCAAAACTTTTCTCTAGGCTTCTCAGTATATACTCATACATAAAGTAAAACACTTTTATCTAGATGCCAAACCAGAAATTATTTGAACAGAAATTCTGTGATCCTATAATATCATGTTAGAGCACTTTATTATTTTGCAAGGAACGTTGCCTACATTGTCATATTTGATCCTTAAAACCCTGGGAGATAAATGCTGTTTTTATCCTCATTTTTTAGATGAGGAAACTGAGTCTGAGAGAGCTCAACATGACTAGAGTCACACAGTAAGATTATGATGCAGTAGTGGAGGACAAGTTTTCCTGCGTCTGAGTCCAATGTTCTATCTAGTTTCCTTGCTGCATCTTGGATCCTATAACAGAGCTCCACACAAAGGTCGTATGATTTCTTTGCTTTTATTCTTACAATTCATAAAAACAAACAAACAAACAAAAATGATGAACAGGTTTTAACAAAAACAAGTCAATGTCTGCATTAAACTCAAAAATGTGATAATAAAAAATAAAATACACTTACATATTTAGGGTTTTCCAAAAATCTTAGTAATAGTTTAAAATTGTACTAAGACTTTGAGCCTGTATTCAATAGCATTTTGAAAAGAAAGTGTTCTGGTACTCAAAACACTGGAAATAAATTATTTACACATTGATTGGTGAATAGCTGGATAGACTATAGTATACTAACATAATGGATACTATCTTATAGGAAATTCAAGCCTGATAAATTAAAAAAAGATGAGATTTTTATACAGTGATATGAAGAGATGATACCAGGAAATTAATCTTAATAATAACAACCTTAATACTAATCATAGCAATATTTATAGAGCATTTAGTATTTTGACAATGATAATGTAAATGAAGACAAACTTGAAAGGTTTTCCGTCTCCAAACATTTAAAATGATCAGTTGAGGTCTCAGAGAATAAATTACCAAAAAATCCTTTCCTTTTAATTGAGAATTTAGGGGTGAGTGAAAGATAGATGGGCACAGAATGTCACATACTTAAGTTTCAGTTAACACGTTTTTCAATTTGTTTAAATTATTTCCTGATTTCAAGGGAGAGTTCAATAATGGTGTAACATTATCAGGAACTTAAAAAAATAATCAACTGTAATATACATTTATGTAGTGCTTTAAGGTTTGAAATGCGCGCACACACACACACACACACACACACACACACTTGAAATTTAAGCTCCCATTCCAGGAGCTCTGAACTTCTGAATAAAGATCAAGCTCCACTCTCCATTATCTTACCTGTACCCAAACACTTCTTAGTCATCTCTAGGATATGCAACACTCATATTTTCCTCTTCCTCTAAAAGTAAGAATTGAAATCGACTGACATACCACTGTCTTCCCTTCCCTAGCCATGATTTTCTGCATACATTTTCTTTCTCCATTAAAATATAATCTGGAGGGCAAATGCTATCTGACTTTCTCCATTTGTATCTCCATTATTTAGAGTCCTAGTTAAGTACTTAATAAATATAACAAATACAGATAATATTTGTAAAGTACTTAGCACAATATGTGGTGCATAATTGGTGCTATATAACTGTCCCTTCCCTTCCCTTCCCTTTCTCCACCTATCTCATGGGGTGATTGTGTAGACTTGTCCAAATGACAGTTCTATAAAATATGTGCTATTTTAATCTTCCACTTACACTGGAGAAATCAGAAAGCAAAGAGGATGGAGTAATTACAAATATGTCACACTTGATCCTCATAACTCTGGGAGTCAGACACTATTATCGTCTGAGTTTTAGATTTGAGGAAACTGAGGTGATCAGAAGTTCAGGAACTTGCTCACGATCACAGAGAATACGTGTTTGAGACCAGATTTGACACTGAGTCCTCCCATCTCTAGGCCCAGCTATCTTTCCATTATCTGTCTCAGGTTTACAGTGTAATGAGGGTCCCAAATTTAACAATTTTAACAAATTTCTAATTTCTAACTTGAAACAGAATTTTCACAGAGGTCTTCCTAATTTTATCCACTATACTGGATTGTCTCTCTAATGATGATGATATGTGAATCATAATATATTAAAAAAAAGGAAACTTGTAAAAATACAGAAATAAAAGTGACTCAAATGTTTTAAAAATACCAAATAACATATAAAACATTTTCCCAAAAATTCACATAACTTTACCTGTGTTATTATAAAATTTTTATGATGGTTTTTGTCCTTCATTTGTAGAACTTTATTTACATATTCTTCACAACAAAAATCACCTGCTATAGTGTACTCTGAATTATGTTGAAATGATGTTGGATCATGTTCCTTTCCCACCCATCAACAACCTTTGGTCATCTGGGTAAATGGAAGGAATTCATAATTTCCCTTCATTAAATTCCTTTGCCTAGTGATCTGCTTTAACCTTGGATTGCTCTGCAATTGTAATTCTTTAAAAGATTCCAGAGCTTTAGCCACACAGATTCATTATCATTCCATGGTAGTGATACAGTAAACAGACTGCCCTAATCAGCATTCATTCAATGTGGAGTCTGAGGCAATCTAGTCTAAAAGGTGTGATGAAACCAGGAAAGATCAATACTCAAAAGTTTTTACAAACTCAATCTGATAAGGTTGGTATAGGTAATATGAAGACAGATTATATCATAATATCGTCATCTCTCAGTTATTTGTGACTGAATTTTATTAAAGATGGTCTCTTCTTTAATGCTAGTGGGCTTTCAAGTTGCTGAGAGTGTTGATTGTAGAGACTAACTGGAAAGTGATAGGGAACAACATGGTGTCAAGCTCCATCTGGCTTAATTTATTTCTTCCCTTGACATTAATTTCATTGTCTGGGTCTGCCATTTTTAGACTTCAACATTCTACATCACCACTATAATCTTCTTCCTACACACACACAGAGACACACACACACATATTATGTGTAACATATAAGTATATAATATAGTTTATAATGCACCTATGTATCATACTGAAAATTACATTTACCTAGTAATATAAGGCTTAAAAATATTATATAAGCAGTAAATCCTACGAGTCCTCAAGGAGAAAAGTAGAATTTGCTAGTTAGATGTGAACTCAGAATTTATTTAGCCTAACCCATACTTGAAAACAAATGTGTTCTATAAGTTATTTGACAAGTAGTCAGAGAACTTCTCCCTGAGAACTTTTAATTTTGGGAAATTACCACCTCCCAAAGAAACTCTTTTCACATTTAAATAGTGTTCATTTTTAGATACTCATTCTACCATCCCCTGACATGGAACTTAAAGATGCTTCCTTCCAGTCTTCTATATTGTTATTGCTGCCCTTTGTGGATGAACAGAAGATATATAATTCTTCTAGTACATGACAGCCCTTTGATTACTTTGAGGCAGTTGTCTTGCACCTCATGAGTCTTCTTGAGAGTATATCCATAATCTGCCAAACTGGAAACTCACACTTTTGATTCTTCAGTCCAGTTGAGAGAAATTACTATTATATTTTTATAGCAATAACCATTTATCAAATTGTTATCTATCCTTTTCCTCCTGATTTTGTTAAGACTCAACTCCTGAAAAGATCAGTCTCTAAAGGCCATGACTATGTGATGATTACTCGTAGCTCCCAAAGCACATGCTCCTTAAGTAGGTTTACTGAAACACCACTCAACTTCGAAACCCAATTTTTGTTTAGAGTATAAACAGAATTCAGTTGGGTAAACCCTTACCCTTGGGGGAGGAACCACTGTCCTAGATACCCTCAATTAGATTTTAGGGCAACCCAACTCATGAAGGAGAAAAATGGTGAAAGAAGTATGGATGGAAATTACTTCCCCTGACCAGATTCCTTGAGCTTGTGAAGTATCATGATTAAACCATGTTCTCAGCAGGAGGAACTGAAGACTTTTAGCTTACCTCCTCATTAAATGTCTATTAATCAGGGTTGAATTTCACTTGTCAGGGAGGCTCCCTATCAGAAGGTACACGTTTGATTTAAGGAGATTCAGCATCTTTAGCTACCAAGATAAACCACTGACCATCAATTTATTACATAGACTAATTAATAAAATAATTATTACTGACCTAGAATATGTTTCCAGGGTTTTACTCACTACACAGTACTTCCTTCTAAACAGCCATGATTTGGGAAGATAACTGCTGGCCCTATGAGAAGAAAATCATCTAGGCAATTTTTGGCTGGTCCATCAAGCTAGTGCTTTACTTGGTATAATGCTTCTATCTGGGACTTCAAGATAACTTTAGCCTGAATGATGAAGGAGCTTCTTTCACTTCCTGCCTTGACTTCCATAGCCTAAATTTATAACTGACCTAATCAATTGTCTATTGATATGCTACCTGTCCCATAGTATATTGTCATCTTTCTCTGATCTTGCTGTTAGTTGGTTAAGAAGATAAATATGCCAGAAAGTCTAAAGAATCTGATTTAATTTTCTTTGTCTTTACTCTCAATGTCTAATTACTGTCATATGAGTATAGGGGATAACCCCAAATAGCCACCTGCTCCTTCAATAATTACAATGTAAAAATACATAGACCTACACTCTTAATAACTTCTGTCCCCTTTCAGTAATCTTTCCCAGTAATTGGACATAGTCATTCAATCATGCCTTACAATTGGGGTTTTGGGGATCTTGGACATCTATCAATGATGGGCAATTTGATGTAAAAACTTTTAATTATTTTGTATATACAACTTTCTTTTAGAAAGCCTGGACTAACAAATGAAAGTGAATTCACATGCAGTGTTATAGTATATATCTTCATTATGATCTTGCCAAAAAGGTAACAGATTTAGAGTAGGGTAGGAATTTCAAGATGGATTCTTATTTTAAGTGAAGAAACTGAGGCTTCAAAAAGCTAAATGACTTGCCTTTAATCCCATAGTTAGTTAATAGGAGAACTGGAATTCAGACCTAACGCTTCTGTGTCTATGATAAATTATTTTTGGTTTCCTTTGAAAGGGAAAGGAAACAGACGTAAAGATTCAGATGCAAAATGAGGCATTTGATTAATTTGTCTTGTAGGTGCTCTCCTCCCTCAGCTTTGAAATTCTCTTCTTCCCTGATCTTCTCAGATCTACCATTTTCACTTTTTGCTCTGCACTCAAAAGTAACATTAGTGGAAGCAACAGGTGTCCACATTTTGTTTTCTTCATCTGCATGAATTCAAGAGATTGACCCACATATAATAATTATTTCTGTTGTTCCCTGGTTCCTTTCTAAATTACGCCATTTCAACCCATTCTCTTAAGGGAATGCTCCAGCCTTCACTCAGCCTTTGTACAAGTCAGGTTTTAATACAGATTATTGGCAATGTAGGCAGCTAGGTGAAACAGTGGATTGACATTGCACCTGAAATCAGGAAGTCTTAAGTTTAAATTTGACTTCAGATACTTATTAGCTTTGTGATTTTGGGCAACTTAACACCATTTGCCTTGGTTTCCTCATCTGGAAAATGAACTGAAGAACAAAATGGCTAACTATGGGGTCACAGTGCTTTGAGAAATAACTGAAGTGACTGAAGAACAACAAATTGCCAAAGTAGATGTCTTGGCAAATCAATCTATGCAAAAATTAACTATCAAAATTAATACATTACTTTCTGGACAAATTAGATCTTATTTTTCCTTGACCTAACGTTTGATATCATTAACTATATTCTTCATTTTGAAATTGTTTCACCCTTTACTTTTTATGGAGTAGGATTAAATGATTTGGAGGGAAAATGCAGATTACAAGGATAGGTAGTTCACACTTTCTTCCAAGAAAAGAAAATATAGAAAAAGAAATTGATATTCCTAGAAGACACAAGATTTTCCCTCAGTTAGACATGAAGGATGTAACTGAGATAAAATTTTAATCTAGGGTTTTTGTTTGTTTAATTCTAAAGACAATGTCATCATGTTTTCTTTATTTTCTTATGGTTCTCTTCCTTATGTACTATTCATTTCCTAACTCTTTTTTTCTAGATTCGTTTCTTCTATTTGCATCTGACTGGCTGTACTCAAAGACTTTGGCTAGGGATTTCTGTATTTTTACAGACAGAACACATTGTTTTGCTGCCCCACTCATATGGAACCTCCTAATACATCAATATGTCAAGTTCTCAGTATCATTCATATGGATATTGGCTCGTTTCATGTGTATTTCCAACCTTTTTCACTTTGGTCAGTGGTCTCCCTGCATTTTGGTGACTAAAGAATTATGACCTCTTGACCAACATTTGACACAATAATGACACTATGAATTTAACTTTATTTCTAAACCAATCAAGAAAGATGTTTTCATTTTCTCCTACGTGCTAAGCATTACACTATGAATTGAATCTATAATGAGCAAACTAAGCCAGTCCTTAACCTCAGGGAGCTTGTACTTTGCTAGGATATTCACATATAAGTAGATGTAGGATCTATACAAAATGAAATCATAATGATGAAGAGAAATGCCACACTAAGAACTATCAAATAAGGAAAAAAATGATTGAAATAGTATCACTTACCTGAGACTTGCAACAAACTAGGGATTTCAAAAAGTTGAGATAAAGGAAGAGAATATGCCCAACATAGGAATCAGGGGAGCCATTTTGTACAATCGAATAGAGGCAAACAATATGGCATATTGAACAAGGAGGACATCAAGAGACCAGTGTGGCTAATGCAGATGGTATATGATAGAAGAATGATTTGTAATCTCTTTGTGAAAATATGTTGCACTCAGAGTGGCTAGAGCTTTAAATGAGAGGCGAATTTAACCTTAAGTTTCTTGGATGAGAGATTCCCAGTCCACTAAGAATCACAGAAACATAGATTTAGTTTTGGGAAACATCTCCTGTACTAACTAGCTTTTCAGGCAAGGAAGCCCAGTCAGTGCTCTGGCTCTTCTGAAAAACTTCTAATGACACAGTGTTGTCACCAGGCCAAGTGCATCACTGGTCACTGGATCCAGATGGCTCAGGAAGAGAAAGTGAGGCTGGTGACTTTGTACAGCCCTCCCTTACTCAAAACAAAGGGCAAGTCATGTCATCATTTCTCTGATGTCATGGTCCTCTTCGAAAATGAAGGATGAACGCAAGTGGATCATGTTAATCTAGAAGGTTAAATCTCTGTAGCTTATAAAATTGCATGTTTATATCTTACATTTACTTTATTTCCTCTTTCTTCATGAAATTAAGGGTTTCTGCCCATGAATCCAAACACATTTTTGTGAATAATATAATGTTATAAAGTTACTTCATATTCTCATTGCTTACTTCAGCCATTTCCATGTATATGTATATATATATATATATATATATATATATATATATAAAACTGCTTTTCCTTACTCCTGCAGAAAGTTCACCAGTCTCATAGCTATCTCTATGGAGAAAATCTAAATACACATTATCATCCCTAGGTTCTTACTACTTTCTATTTTTTTACACATATTCCCTTCCATTTGTTTTCGGTAGGATTTAGCACATCAGGAAATTTCATGAAGAACTTTGTTTTTTTTTTTTCTATATGTGTCTGGAATTCAGTGTTCTTTATAATCTAGCCTCAACTTATTATTTTCATTTTATTTTTTTGTATACTCTAGTATGAATTGTTCTTTTACTCTACTTACCTTTTACACTATGATCTTTCCAATAGATCCCTATTTTTTGGTATGTGTCATCCAAACTCTAGAGTTTCATTTGGCCTATTCAAATAAATACTTAGACCTATGACCATTGGCTATGGTCTCATTCTCTCTTCAGTCAGTCAAGATCTCTGATATAAGTATGATTTATTAGTATATTCCTTGTCCAGTTTGGGGGAAAATTGAGAACTGAATTTAGGATTTCCTAAATCCGTGAACAGTATTCAATCTGACATTCTAGTTTGCCTAAGTAATGCAAAACTTTCATTTTTGTTTCTTTGTATTCCAAAAAAACAAAACTTTAAGATTTGTTGTTGTTGTTGTTGTTGGCCATATCTAGAAAGCAACTTGAGTTCCAGGCTTTAATAACATTAGAAAACTGGAAGACCTTTTGGAAATTAGTAGGCCAAATGCCAGATACCATATCCTAAAATTCCTGATAAGGATTTAAATACATAATTGGCATATTCAATGTCTTCTAGTAACTTAAGGCTCACACAAAGCTTTAAAAGTATACAAACTTCATATTATAATTTGGAAGTATTTCACAATTAGTATGAGTATTTATTCATGTATTCATTCATAGGTTGAACTTTAATGGTGGTAAAATGGATCAGCGAAAATGAGATAAGACTTAATATTCAATTAATATCACTAGAAACTTCATAGGAATGATACTTAAGCCCAAGTGTCAAGATATGGATGGATATGCAGAATGGGAATGTGTAATCAATCCCTTACATCATACATTAGTTTTGAAACATAAGGACTTGTTTTAGGGATTTTTTTCTATTCCGATTGTTAACTTGAAAATACAATTAGACATAAAATCAAAGTAATTCCCACATTTCGTCAAAAAGTGGCAGGGGTTATAAGGACTGGGATATGTAAAGTTGAAGAGACAGTGGTGGCAAAGGTGCAAAATTCCGAGTAGTTAGGAGCAGAGTTTCATTACAAGAGTAGGAAGGAAAGACTATTTAATATTTACATTCACTATATGCTAGGTGAGGAGGGACCAGTTATCTAATCTATGAGCTCCAGAGTGAATTGGGCTTAAGGCTTGATCTTTGAGCAAGAAATCTTTCCTCCTCTCCTCCCCTCCCTTCCCCTCACTCTCATCTCCTCTTACTCAAATCAATGTCAAATGAAAGTCATGTCATCATCTTGATGTCATGGTCCTCTTCAATAATGAAGTACAAACACAACCTCAATAACAAGGAAAGTACATTTGGTTATATATATAAAGATCTAGTCAGTCACCTCACATATGCTACTAACATCCATGTTACCTTTAACAAGTTTCTTCATATCCCTTTTCCTCAATTTCTTTTCTTTTCTTTTTCCTTTGGAGAACTGATCCTGTTAGCATAAATTGACTCTTAAGTCCCTTCCAAGTCTTATGCCTCTGAGGTAAATACTTGGGGTCATATAGCATAATTACGGCTATATCTTGACACTTCCTTTCTTAATGAGGTAAAAGGCAGACATAAACAAATGCACAAAATATATAAAAAGGAAATGTTATTGTTCTCCTTTGCTTCTCCTCTCCTCTTCTTCCCTCTCTGCTTTCCCCTTCATCTCCTTTCTACTGCTAGGTGGAGTCAATGAGTTACTAAGCATGTATTAAGTGCATACTTGCCAGACACTGTGCTAGGCTGTGATCCACATTTAATTTCTGATTTTATTACTTTAAAAAGAGAGATATTTGAGCAATTTGCATGTCTATTTCCCTGTCCCTTGCATATTTCCTTCCCATTCCAGTTCAGGTTAGCCTTACCTACAATTGTACATTTCACTTTTCCTTTTCATTTCCTAGGGGAAATAGAGTCTGAGATGAAATTCATGTAATTTCCTGTAGCATTTTCATTTGGTTATTTCTTTTTAGAGATAGACTTATAATTTTAGTATAGTATTATAATTCTGTACATCACAATTAAATCCACAAATCCACAAACATATCTAGATCTAGATATCGATATAGATATCAATATCTAGATATAGAGATAATATTTATTTAATCTGTCAGACTGGGTCCGTTCTTGTACTGTGTCCTATAGATCCACTATTGTATGGTGCATTTTATACAAGTAGAGAAAGAAGAATAACTATTCAACTATATGAAGTTATTTCTTTAATTTTGAATATTAACAAGAAATCAATGACATCAGAATATTTGAGCTTGGAAGGGATCTTACAGGTCTTTTCTCACTTTCTCATATTGTTTAATACAAGTGTCTTATTTTCAGAATCCTCTCCCCCAAAAATTGTATCATGTTAGTTTAAATATAGAACCTGATCTATAAAGTTTGATCAAAAACAATTCAGTGGTGATTAGGGAGCTTCAGAGGAAAAATGTGTACAATATTATGAAAAAATATAAAAAGTCATTTGAGTTGTTATAGGTGACTATGTAGTCAACAAATCAATGCTTGTTAAGACCAGATCTGTTGAAAATTGGGCCATTATTTTTTTCTCAAATTTTTTCACTTTATTACATATACCTTCATTTCTCATATTATTTTTTAATTTTAATTTATTTATTTAACTTTTTACTGCTTTTTCACAAAATTTTGGATTCCAAATTTTCTCCCCATTTGTCCCCTCCCCCGTCCCCAATACACCAAGCATTCTAATTTCCCCTATCACCAATCTGCCCTATCTTCTATCATCACTCCTTTCCCTTGTCCCCATCTTCTCTTTGTCTTGTAGGGCCAGATAACTTTCCATTTCCCATTACCTGTATTTCTTATTTCCTAGTAACAAGAAAAATATGCGACAATTGTTCTGAAAACTTTGAGTTCCAACTTCTCCCCATCTCTCCCTCCCAATCCATTCCTGTTGGGAAGGCAGGCAATTCAATATAGGCCATATCTGTGTAGTTTTGCAAATGACTTCCATAATGGTCATGTTGTATAAGACTAACTATATTTCCCTCCATCCTATCCTGGCCCCCCATTGCTTCTATTCTCTCTTTTTTATCCTGTCCCTCCCCAAGGGTGTTGATTTCAAATTGCTCCCTCCTCCGATTGCCCTCCCTTCCATCATCCCCCCACCCTGCTTAAACCCTTCTCCCCCACTTTTCTGTAATGTAAGATAGGTTTTCATACCAAAATGAGTGTGCATTTTATTCCATCCTTTAGTCTAATGTGATGATTGTAAACTTCATGTTTTTCTCTCAGCTCCCCTCTTTTTCCCTCCACTAAAAAGTCTCCTGTCTTCCTCTTCTATGAGAAATAATTTCCCACAATTCATTTCTCCCTATCTCCTCCCAATACGTTTCTCTCTCACCATTTAACTTCATGTTTTAAAGATATGATTCCATCCTATTCAATTCACTCTGTCCTCTCTGTCTCTCTGTCTCTCTCTCTGTGTGCGTGTGTGTGTGTGTGTGTGTGTGTGTGTGTGTGTGTGTGTGTAATCCCACCAACTACCCAGATATTGAAAAGTTTCAAGAGTTACAAATATTGTCTTTCCATGTAGGAATGTAAACAGTTCAACTTTGGTAAGTCCCTTATGACTTCTCTTTGTGGTTTACTTTTTCATACTTCTTCTCATTCTTGTATTTGAAAGTCAAATTTTATTTTCAGCTCTGTTCTTTTCATTAAAATGCTTGAAAGTCCTCTATTTCATTAAAAGACCATTTCCCCCCTGAAGTATTACACTCAGTTTTGCTGGGTAGGTGATTCTTGGTTTTAGTCCTAGTTCCTTCGAATTCTGGAATATCACATGTAAAATTAATAATTTGATTTTCTTCTTTCGTTGTTTTTAATTAAATTGAACGATGGCTCATCAATTTTATTAGTTTTTTCATAAAACCAACTATTTGTTTTATTTATTAATTCAATAGTTTTTTTTAATTCAATTTCATTAATTTCTCCTTTGGTTTTCAGTATTTCTAATTTGGTATTTACTTGGCGATTTTCAGTTTGTTCTTCTAGCTTTTTTAGTGGCATACCTCATGAATCTCCTTTTTCTCTAATTTATTTATGTAGGTTTTAAAAATATAAAACTTCCCCTCAGAACTGTTTTTGCAGTGTCCCCCAAGATTTGGTAGGTTCTCTCATTATTTTCATTCTCTTGAATGAAGTTGTTGATTGTTTCTTTGATTACTTTAACCCACTCCTTTAGGATTAGATTATTCAGTTTCCAATTGATTTTTGATTCATGTTTCCATGGCCTTTTATTATATGTAGTTTTTTTTTGCATTATGGTCTGAGAAGGATGCATTGATTATCTCTGTCTTTCTGCACTGGATTGTGAGGTTTTTATTTCCTAGTACATGCTCAATTTTTGAAAATGTGCCATGTACCTCTGAGAAAAAAGGTATATTCCTTTCCATTGCCATTCAGTTTTCTCCAGAGATCTCTCATATCTACCTTATCCAGAGTTTTATATACCTTCTTAACCTCTTTCTTGTTTATTTTGAGGTTAGATTTGTCAAGTTCAGAGATGGGGAGGTTGAGGTCCCCTACTAGTGTAGTTTTGCTTTCTATTTCTTCCTTCAACTTCTTCCACCTATCCTCTAAGAATTTGGATGCTATACCACTTGAAACATACATGTTTAGTAATGATATTACTTCATTGTCTATGGTGCCTTTTAGCAGGATATAGTTTCCATCCTTATCTCTTTTGATTAGACCTATTTCTGCTTTTACTTTGTCTGAGATTAGGATTGCTACTCCTGACTTTCTTACATCAGCTGAAGCACAATATATTCTGCTCCAGCCTTTGACCTTTATCTTGTGCGTATCCCCACGTTTCAAATGTTTTTCGTGTAAACAACATATTGTTAGATTATGGATTTTAATCCACTCTACTAGCCATCTCCGTTTTATGGCAGAGTTCATTCCATTCACATTCACAGTTATGATTGCAGTCTGTATTTCCCTCCATTCTTTTTCCCACCATTCGTGTTTTTAACTCTCCCGTCTCCCTTCCCCTCCTCAGTAGTATTCATTTTCCATCACCTCCTCCCTTCCTTCTTTTAGCCCCCCTCCCTTTTACTCCTCTTTACCCTTACTACTTCTTCCCTCCCTTTTAGGTTCCCTCCCCTTTCTTCCCCCTTCCCCTCCTTCTGCCTATAGAAGTAGTTAGGATTATCTACTTATGTTTATTGTTCCCTCCGTGAACCAAATCAGATGAGAGTAATTCTCAAACAATGTCTCCCTCCCCTCTTTCCCTCTCCTATAATTTTGTACTTCTTCCTGTGATGTAATTTACCATTTTCTGCTTTCTTCTTTTCACATCTCCTGTTGCAATCCTTTTGCATACTTAAATCACATTTTTAACATTACATCATTTACTTTATACCTGTTCCCTCTATGTATATCCCTGTTACATTTCATAATAGGTGCACAGTTCTCAAGATTAACAGGTATCATCTTCCCTTATAGGGAGGTAAACAGTTTGCCCAAATTGAGTAACAAGTTTTGTCTCTTTTTCCTCCCTGTTTACCTATTTATGCATCTTTTGATACCTGTATTTGAAGATCGAATTTTGTATTAAGTTCTGGCATTTTTGTCAGGAAAGTCTGGAAATCCCTTACTTCGTTGCATGACTTTCTCCATGCGTGAAATGTTAAGCTGAACTTTGCTGGGTAGTTGATCCTTAGTTGTAGTCCCAACTCTTTGCTTTATGGAATATTGCGTTCCAGTTCCTTAGATCTTTTAATGTAGAAGCTGCAAGGTCCTGTGCGATCCTAATTGTAGCTCCTCGATATTTGAATTGTTTCTTTCTGACTGCCTGTAGTATTTTCTCCTTCACTTGATTGTTCTGGAATTTGGCAACGATATTTCTTGGGGTTTTGAGTTTGGGATCCCTTTCGGGAGGTGAACGGTGTATTCTTTCAATGTCTATTTTGCCCTCTGGATCTAGCATTTCTGGGAAGTTTCCCTTGATGATTTCCTGGAAGATATTGTCCAGACTTTTCTTCATCGTGGCTTTCTGGCAGGTAAATAATTCTTGAATTTTCTTTCCTGGATCTATTTTCCAGGTCAGCTGTTTTCCCAATTAGATATTTTACATTTTGTTGTATCTTTTCATTCTTTAGATTTTGTTTGACTGATTCTTGCTGTCTCATTGAGTCATGAATTTCTACTTGCCCAATTCTAATCTTTTTCAAATTGTTTTCTTCCCTTAATTTTTGCATCTCCTTTTCCATCTGTACAATTTTTCCTTTTAAGCAGTTATTTTCTCTAGTTAATTTTTGTACTTCCTTTTCTATTTGTCCAATTTTCCAAGTTAGGTTTTGTGCTTCCTTTTCCATTTGACCAACTGTTCTTTTTAGTGAGTTATTTTCTCCAGTTAATTTTGTACTTCTTTTTTCATTTGTTCAATTTTCCCTTACAAAGAGATGTTTCTCATCAGTGAATTCTTTTTTATATATAATTTTAAAATCATTGGCCAGTGTTTCTTCTACTTTCTTCTTCAGCTGTACCAGGGGGGCTGTTTGTGCATGTGAGCAGTTCATAGTCCCTTCTGAAGTTTCAGATGGAAGTAAAGTCTCACTACTTACCTCTTTGATATTTGTGTTTTAGTCCTTATCCCCATAGAAAGATCCCAGGGTTTTTTCGCGTTTATTTTGCTTTGTTGTTGTTGTCGTTGTTATTCATGATGATGATTGTGTTTTGTGACTTCTGGTTCTTTCAATTAGAAACTGGAGAACTTGGTGTTGAGCTGACGTGTGAAAAAGCTAAGAGCAGATTTTTGTTTTGTGTTTTCCCAATCATTCCTGGGGTTAGATTGTTAAGTATGGGGGAAAGGGTGGTCTAGTCACGGGAGATCTCAGCTGAACTGAGGCAAAGGCAAGCTCAGGGGGTGGTGATCCCAGCTGCTCTATTGTCTTCCTATTTTCCCTGGAGTGCTCAGACATGCCTAGATGGTAGTGCGAGGTCCCACCCCTCCTGGGGCTCCTCTCCTGGTACTGAGGCTTGCCTGAGTCCTAGTATGAATGTCCTCTGCCCTGGGTTCTCTATCCTTCTGGTTTGCTTCTGCTACACTAGGAGGAATCCCCCTTAGCTATTTTCCTAGCCTCAGGTGTTATGAGAGTATTTGCCCCCTCTGCTGTTCTTGCTGATCCAGGATTTTTCTGGGGAAATATTTTATGGTTCTTTCAAGGTAATCAAGAGGAGAGAGCATTTAGTGATCACTCCACTGTCCTGGTTCCCAGAATTTCAACTAGGTGAATTACTGATTTTTAATCTGTGGGTAAAAGTCTCAGGAGCTGCTACAGTGAAATGTGGCACTCAGTGTCCACCACTCCTTTGGCCCTACTGGTCTCCCACCCTTGGCTGCCACTCAGCTGGTTCCACCTACTGCTCTCTCAGGTATCCTGGGGCTCTTCTGCTCCACTGTGCTGGTCGGGCTCGCTGTGCACTCTTGGCTCACCCCCATGGAACAGATCCCTCCTATGGATCTTCCAGTCTGTCCTGGGCCCTGGAATTCGTCATAGTTTTCCTCCCACTGGATTCTGCACCTCCAAAATTTTGATGTAGTCTCCTTTTAGAAGTATCTGAAGGAGTTTCTTCAAGAGTTTAGGTGAGTTGTTGCTCTCACTCTGCCATCTTGCTTCTGCCCCAAATTGGACCATTATTCCCTTAGCCTGAGAGACATGACTGCAAGAAGTTGAGTCAAGTCATCAATTATTTGTTAAGTACCTACTATTTTTCAAGGGATGGATTAAGGAATAGAAATACAAAATCAAACAAAAACTTTGGAGAAACTCATGGTCTAATACATGAATTTCCTATGATTACAGTCTGCTCTATAATGTGTATAGGTACACATTATGACACATTTTGAAATATTGTTGTCAAAAATAGAATCCATTCTGTGACAGACATGAAGTCAGAAAGACTTGTATCTCTGCCATATACTATGTGACCATGAGGAAGTCCTTTAAACCTTTCTGAGCCTAAATTGCCTCACCTGTAAAAGGAGGATAACAGCATAATACTTGTATTGACTATGTCTCATGGTTTCTGTGAGAGTCAAATGAGATAATTCACACAAAAAGTTTTACAAATTCATACATATATGCACATGTACATATATATTATGTATGTATGTATATGTATGCACACATATCCACACATGCACACATTTCTATTTGCATTATATACATGTGTGTATATGTATGTACATATATATGAATGTGTACATATAATCTATATCCCATTATCTTTTCATTCTTCTGATCCTTTTCAATAGGGTTCATAGTGAAAGAATCCTGGGGAAATTCATTATCCTGACATTAATAGTCTATGCATTGTGATACAGGTAGATAAAATAATTGCCATTTGAAGTTAACTAAAACTTTTGCGATATAAAGTCATACTATTCAAGACCGTGGAAAGCAACCTTTGGAGCATTTCAGTAGAGGACAGAATGAAGGGATAATATGTGCCTCATCCTTATCATACATACTCTTATTCTTCTTTGCTAAATGTTTCTATTTCGAAAATATTTGTTCCATAAGATTGTAAACTCTTTAAGCTGAAGAATTGTCTTTTCCTTTCTTTGTATATATACATGTACATATATACATACATATGTGTGTGTGTGTGTGTGTGTGTGTGTGTGTGTGTGTGTGTGTGTGTGTATATATATATATAACAGCGGATTGCTATTTTATTGAATTTAAGGGTTACAGTCTGGGTCCAATACTATCTGCTGGTTAAGTTCTCCAGTATAATTAAAAGTCTCTATTTGTATTATATGGGTAATTTTCATGTTTTAACCAAGAAGTAAGCTTTTCATATAAATAGAGCAGATCCTTATACCACATGCCTAGATTATTGCAGGGACAGGCAGCTTGGTCTCCCCTCCTCAAGTCTCTCCTCATTCCAATCTATCCTCCACTCCATTTTCAGTTATTTTCCTCAAGCACAGATAGGACCACGTCACCTCTCCTACCATCACTGTTCACTTAAATCCATTGGCTCCTTTTTATCTTCAGAATCCAATTTCATATCTTCTATTAAACTTCCCAGTTTCCTCCTAAGCTGGCTCCCTGCTGTCTTTCCAGTCTGTTACAGTGTTTTCTCCACAAATTTTATGATCTAATGACACGGGTTTTTTATTGTTCTTTGCCCAGGACTCACCACCTACCAAGTCATTCCCTTTTCTCTGGATGCCTGCCATGGATTGTTTGGAATGCTTTCCTGCTTCACCTCCACCTCGTGGCTTCCCTGGTATCCCCTAAAAGTCAACTGAATTCACACTTTCTGCAAAAAGCCTTTTCCAGACTCCTTTCTCTCTACTCTCCCTCATATTGTCAGAATCTTCCCTCTGAGATTCATAGGTAGCATACTCCTTATTCATACCAAGAATTTAATTAATGTTTTCTTACTGACTGTTGTGGTGCAGTGGATAGAATACTGGGCCTGAACTTAAGAATACCCGAGTTCAAATCTAGCCTCAGGTACGTACTAGCTGTGTGACCTTGGGCAAGTCATTTAACTCTGTTTGCCTTAGTTTCCTCTTTTGCAAAATGAGATAAAGAATGAAATGGTCCAATATCTTTGCCAAGAAAACACCAAAAGGGGTCACAAAGGTTCAGATATAACTAACTGAAAGATATCTGATCGTGTAATGACTGAATTCTAACAAGGTCATTTCTTGCTCGTATTGTGGGTGCCATTCATTTCAGAGCCTGCAGTTAGGTCTTACATAGTTTCTACCATTCCTTTGTATAACCTACATTGCTCATTAAGTTCAAATTCTAAAGCCTTCTATCACTTCTGGCGGCAATGGTTTGGTCCTCAGCTGTCTCAGTTTCCCTCCATATGTGTGTAACTCAGTCATTTGAGTACTGCTTCTTTGTTGGTACTTTTGTGATTGAGTTCATATATGTATATATGTCGCTCATGAATTCTTTTTGTTTTTAATTCTTGGATCTAATGAATTTCATCTTGAAATAAATCACATATTACTGTTCTAATCATTTTAATGAAATAATACTATTTTGCATCACTTTTGAAGGTAGCAGTGTCAATCCTGAAAAGAAAGCATGGTCCCAGTGCTAGAGACACTACAGCTTCTTTAAAGACTGAAATAGGGTGGAATTTATAGCCTGTAGTCAATGACTGCTTATTGATTACCTGATAGAACTTAAAATACAATTTTCACATGAAAAGCTGCATACTTAAAAAAGGCACCAATTCACAGAGTTTTCATGTTTTTACGTTTCAACCAAAATAAAATGGAATAAATTCATTTTTCTGTAACACCTTTCAAATTCGGTGTTCCAAGGCATTTTATCTATATAAAATGTTGCTGTCTTTGTTGCTTTTTCTTGGGAGGACTGAAAAGATTCTCTCCTTAAGTGCTATCTTAATCTTCCAGTGCTCAGCAGCCCTGTCAGTTTCTCAATTCTGGGTGTTGCTACAGCTTTGAATTATCATCGTAAGAATCAGGTGAGAGGAAAAAACAAACCAGGTCTATGTTTTGTCTTCCTGTTTCAATCCAACCATGGGAATGGACTGGATTGAAAACAGTTGCAAGGATCATTACCTCAAAGGTGGAAAAAGTCTAACTGTACTTCATGTGGAGTGCCTTTCTATACCAGATAGCAAGGAAAATTGCAGAGAGCTGCAGAAGTCAGTGGAGAGCTGAATTTAAACTTGGTCAACATCCTTGCCTTCTCTTTCTTTTAAAATTTTAAGGACCTACTAGTTAATTTAGTATCATGCAGATATGTAGAAACTCAACTAAGTACACTGTAATTGATAAATAATTGAATTTATCTGTTTTTTATTTCTTATACAATTTTAAATGCACTTGTTGTGTTCCCCATCAGAATATGCTCTCTTTAGAGGAAGATGCTTCCATCTTTTGTGTTTCTAACTCCACAAAACAATAGAGTACCGCCACAGTAGGTATAAACAATGTTTGGTGATTGGTTGATGGATTTTATGTAACAAAGATATGCACTTTGTTTAGGTATGAGCTCCACAGATGCAAATGCCAGTCAACATAATACTCTGAAATGTTATGTATTCCAGAGTTTTTAATTGCCTCTCTCTGTCTGTCTGTCTTTATCTGTCTCTGTTTCTCTCTGTCTCTCTGTCTCTCTCTGTCTCTCTCTCTCTCTGTCTCTCTGTTTCTGTCTCTCTGTCTCTGTCTCTGTCTCTCTCTGTCTCTCTCTCTCTCTCTCTCTCTCTCTGCACTGTGGCTTCTCTGACTTCCTTCAGTTTTGGCTAAAATACCATTTTCTGCAAGATTTCTATAAATCTCTACAAATATTAATGTCTTTGTCATCTATCGATCATATATCTATGAATATTTGTGTATATACATATATGTATGTATATGTAATAGACATACTTAATATGCATATATACACAAATAGACCTAGATATATGCATGTTTATATATGCATATGCAAGTGTTAATAAATACACACAAATATATATATGCACATATGTATATACATATGTGTGTACATGCACATTCATATATAGAGAAATAGATTAAAAACTACCTCTTAATCTCTCTGTCTGTTTATCTCTCTGTCTCTTCTTCTCTCTCTGTATCTCTGTCTGTCTGTCTCTTTCTAAGTTTGTATGAAGTTTCTTGCAGTGTTTTTCCCCATCATAATACAAGGTCCTTAAGAGAGCAAGGACTTTATAAGGTCTGGAATTTCCATGGCTGGAGAGTCCTATACCTCCCCCATAACAGTGGGGTGTTCTTTTAATACCAAAGGAAGAGGTCAAGTGTTTCCAAACTGATGATAGATGGTAATTTAATCAATTATTATGAATACTTACAAATGGGATCAATTTTTGATTTGCAGCAGGGGCCATTTAGTGAAACACTAACAAAAAACCAGAAGTCCTCATGGTGATTATAGAAACCAAAGAAAGCAGGAGCTAACCCATTCCACTAATTTTGGGTAGATTTTTTTTGGCGGGGTTTCTGTTTAGTAATGAGTTTGACATAAGCCAATGATATGCCCAAGCATAAGTTTGTGTATTGATCATATACAGGTCATGTATGAGTCATGATATTTTTGTTGAGACATTCATAGGTCACAGTATCTAAATTTTGACTCAATATTAAACTATGATTCAGTATCTATGGTATGATTTGTTAACAAAGTCAACATTTTCTGGCTCCCACATTTCACAGAGTTTAAGTTTTTATGGTTTTTAATTATTAATATATTTTATGGCTTTTTCTCAATCAAGACTCAACAGACTCTCACAATTTATTATAGTCTCAGCAATTAGCCCAGTGCCTGGCATATAGCAAGTGATTAAAAATGAAAGCTGATTTATTGACTGACTGATTGAAAATAGGTGTTAGGAAACTGCATGAGGCTCATAGTTTAAATGACATGACTATGGTCCTAAAGTTATATACCATAGGGGAGATTTAAACTTATTTCTTACTGACAAAGTCTAAAATCTCTTTACTGTAATACGGTCTCTCCCTTTGATGTAAGTGTTTTTTTTTTCTTCTCTCTTGTTTATATAAACATATGCATACATGACTTTAGGATTATGTTCATTTCCAGATATATCACTCTGTCTTTCCTTACTGAAAAAAACCATGCCTTAGAAGTAAGATTGAGAAAGGAAAAAATAATGAAAACAATAACCAATGCATCAATTGAGTCTGAAAGTCTTAGTAAATCATAGTCACTCATATAAAAGGGAGGAGATGTATTTTAATAATCATTTCATCCTCTCCCAGGTGAAGCTTGATCTCTATAATTGCAAGATAGTAGATTTTACATTTTGTTATACATTTATATTTAGTAGATAGTACATTTTGTTATCATTTTATTAGCATTCTTTCTCATATATATACACATAGGCATACATACATATTTAAAAATAAATGTTTTGGAATAAGCTATGCTTGCTTACTTTGTAATATATCAAATTTAATAAGTACAGAGAGAAGATGATATTTTCAACAGCTACCTCATGAAGTTTTCTAAGACCTATTATCAACCAGTCAGTCAATCAATCAGCTTGCATTTTTTAATCACTTGCTGTATGCCAGCCACTGGGTTAATTGCTGAGATTATAAAAATTGTGAGAATCTGCTGAGTCTTGCTTGGGGAAAAGTCATAGAATACAATAATAATTTGAAGGTATAAGGGACAGGAAGTCTGAAACTGAACTTGTTAACAGGCACTTATTACGTACGTAAACTTAGGCAAGCCATATTACCTCTATATGCATCATACAGCTTTCTATGAAGTCATATTGAGGGAGATCTATTTTTCTTTGATGAGTCCTGGCATACGCAAATATACATTCATATATGTGTATATATCTACTTGTAGATATATATGTATGTCTGTATATTTATGTGTGCATGTGAATTTGGTTGTTGTTGTTCATTCATTGCAGTGGTGTCCATATCCATCTCTTCATTACCCATTTGGGGTTTTCTTGGCAAAGACACGGGAGTGGTTTCCCATTTCCTTCTTCAGGTCATTTTACAATTGAGGAAACTGAGGCAAACAGTTTTGAATGATTTACCTAAAGTCACACAGCTAGTAAATATTTGGGCCTGAATTTGAACACATATGTATGTGTGTATATATACATATACACAAATAAATGTGTATGTATTACATATAAATGTATATGCATATAGGTGTATATATGTACACATATGGTCAAGTATGCATTGGTATTATGTGGGTATAGATAAACAGTTGTTTATACATATATATATATATAATATATATAGTTTGTGTATGTTATCTATGTGTATATGTGTGTGCATATATATATATGTGTGTATATATATATATATATGTATAGTATATATACATATATATATATACACACACACACACACACACATATATATATATATATATATATGTATATATATATGCATTTGCCTAGCAGCAAGATCTTTGAGTAGAAAGATACTTGCATTTCAGTTACTTAAGAAAGTTCCAAATTCATTTCTAATATGTTTTCACCCAATCTAATTGTTTCTTCAACTATTAATTAGTTGAATTTCCATAATCCTACTATATTACTTATTCCCATCTTTAGTCCCCTTGACCATTTTCTTTAGTGTAAACTAAAACTTTCAAGTTACTTGAATTCACATTACTCTTAGCATTTTAAAGAATTTTTTCTTTTGTCATTATGGTTATTTCTTTAAGTAATGAATACTAAAACTAACTTCCAGCAGGGTCAATACCCTTCACAAGTACAAGTCCACATCAATCTATGACTTTGTAGGAAGTTGTGTGAGGCACATAAAGCTTATATGGCTTGTCTAGGGTTATGTACTAAGTGACTTATATAAAGTTTTTACTTCCTGCTTCCTGTCCCATCGTTCTGTCAAAAATACCATTTACTTTCTGTACTTTTTATCTGATATGTAAAATAAAAAAGGAAAATTTATTGTAAAATCAAAATGTATTGAAGTTAACTCAAAATTTAATAAGGTAATGAAGGTTTTTTTCCTTACATATAATTAAACTTGCAGTACTTACATAATTAAAATTGAATTGCTTCTTCCATTTTTCTCTCCCAACCCTTGGAAGGATAACAACTAGACACTTCTCAGCCTTAGGTGCAGAAAGGGAGTGACCTGAATCCTTCACATGTCAGATTAGTCATTTTCCTCTAATTTCCCTCTTCATTACTGTCTTTCCATCTTATAAGGAAACTCATTCAATATGCAAAATAATGTTTTAGGAGATATTGTGTGTTTCAAATTTTATATTACTTATAGAATTCCACTCCAATTTCATGCTTAGATTGTGTCAGGATAACAGAACAAAGCAATCATCATGTCTACAGTATGTACTTTATCCTTAGAAAACCAGACAGTTTTGATCATTTTTCTTAAATTTCCGTAACCAAAATGTTTTGTTCTTTGTAGACTTGAGCTGGGTAATTTCAATTCCTTGCTTCCTAGGGAGGCAATACAATATCAAAGTAGTGAACTTGAGGTAGAGAAGAGGTAGACTCCATTCTGCTTCCATTCACTTCTTCTGGGTTTTGATTTGTCCTTTGCTCTCAAATAGGTCAATGACATCAGGGAGATGAAGACATGACTTGCCATTGAATTGAATTTAAGTGAGAGAGGACTGTGCAAAATCACCAGCCTCACTTTCTCCTCCAGAGACATCTGTGTCTAGTAGCAAGATATGTATCAGGATTATTAGAGATGGCTGGGGATGCATAGTCACTAGCTGTGTGATAATGGCCAGTCATTTAATGTCTCTGAGTTTGAGCATCATCAGCTGTTAAATGAAGTAATTCTTGTAACACTTTTAAAAGCTTATATGATCAAATGATAGCATAATCACAAACCACTTCACAAATCACATGGCTATGTTTGTCAGTTTTTGTGATGCTTACTCTTTTTCTGGGCAGGCCCTAAGCAAAATTATGATGTAATCAATATTACACTTCATTGATGACTTGTCCAGCTATTTTTATCCACTCCCTATGTCTCTCAATTCAGAAATTTAGTTTTTGCACATTATTTACTCAGTTAGTAAATATTTATGTGCTCGTAGAGTGTGGTTGGCCCTGTGCAAAGCATTAGGAGTACTGAAGAAAAGGAAAAAAAAGAAAAAGGCAAGAATGTTCCTGTCCTCCAATTGCTTAAGGAATATCCTCACAATTGACAAGTAGTTTGAAGGTGGGATTATGGAAAGAAATTTGAATTTGCATCTTGACTGTGACTCTGAATTTATTATCATGTAAGTCAGGCCATGCAATTTAACTTCTATTAGCATCAATTTTACTTTCTGTTAAATGGAGATAATTCCATTTATAGTACATGACTCACAATGCTGGTAGTAAAAACCATTTGTAAGTCTTAAGGAACAGTGGTGCAGCCATGATGACAGAACAGAAAGATGGACCTGTAGAAACTCCCCCACCTCGCCTATAAAATACCTGTAAAATTGTGGGAAAAGATTTTAGAGCAGCAGAAGCCACAAAATTACAGAGTAAAAGAGATTTCCAGCCCAAATCATCCTGGAAGCCCGACAGGAAAGGTGTATCATATGAGGCATGGACCAGGGTGCAGCTCAGCATGGGCTGTTTGGCATAGGAGGGCAAGACCTGAAATAGTTTCAGAGAGCCACCATCAGAAGAAGTTCCCAGATTGCTCAACCCACAAATGCCAAAGACAGTTTCAAAGGTCTATGAGAAAACTCCTTCACGCAGGAGAAGAGAATGTAGTCTGGACTGCAGGCAGCAACCTTTGCAGTAGCATCCATTTTTGCGCCCTCTGCCTAAAGCCCCTGGAGGAATTGAGCAGATGATCTGAATCTTAGCCCTGAACATGACGCTGGGGTGAGGAGGAGTGCTGGCCTGGTGGATCTTGAGGCTGTTGTGGAGAGGAAATTCTACTGGCAGATTCTGAGCAGAAAAGTTTGGTTGCTCCCAGACCAGTGGGCAGACCAGGAGAGGAGTAAACTCTTCTCCCTTGATTGTCACTTTGTAGGAACTGGTAACTTACAGGTCCCAAGATTATACTCTCCTTTTGGGAAAGGACTTAAAAGTCAAGTAACTGACTGGGAAAATGCCCAAAATGGGGGAAAAAATAAGAATATAGAAGGTTGCTTTCTTGGTGAAGAGATATTTTGTTCCATCCTTTCAGATGAGAAAGAACAATGTATACCATCAGAGGAAGCCAAGGCTTCTGCATCTAAAACCTCCAAAATAAATATTCAATTATCTCAGTTCGTGGAAGAGCTTGAAAAGGATTTTGAAAATCAAGTATGAGAGGTGGAGAAAAAATTGAGAAGAGAAATGAGAGCAACGCAAGAAAATCATGAAAAACAAGTTAACTGCTTGCTAAAGAAGATCGAAAAAATGCTGAAGAAAATAACACTTTAAAAAGTAGACTAACCCAAATGGCAAAAGAGATCCAAAAAGCCAATGAGGAGAAAAATGACGTAAACCATAACTGGCCAGATTGAAAAGGAGATCCAAATGCTCAGTGAAGAAAGTAATTCCTTAAAGATCAGAACGGAGAAGAGGGAAGCTAATGACTTTATGAAAAATCAAGAAATTATTAAACAAAACAAAAGGAATGAAAACAATAGCAGACAATGTAAAATATCTCATTGGAAAAACAAAGAAACTGGAAAATAGATCCAGGAGAGAAAAAGTCATTGGACTACCTGAAAGCCATGATCAAAAAAATAAAAAGAGCCTAAACATCATCTTTCATCAAATTATCAAGGAAAACTACCTTGATTTTCTAGAACCAGAGGGTAAAAAAAATATTGAAAGAATCCACCAATTACTTCCTGAAAGAAATCTGAAAAGAGAAATTCCTAGGAACATTGCAGCCAAATTTCCGAGTTCCAAGGTCAAGGAGAAAATATTGCAAGAAGCGAGAAAGTAAAAATTCAAACATTATGGAAATACAATCAGAATAGGATAAGATCTAGCATCTGCTACAGTAAGGGATTAAAGGTCTTGGAATATGATATTGTAGAAGTCAAAGCACCTAGGATTTAAACCAAGAATCACCTACCCAGAAAACTTGAGTATAATACTTCAGGGGAAAAAGTAGTCATTCAATGAAATGGAGAATTTTAAGCAATCTTGATGAAAAGACCAGAACTAAATAGAAAGAGTTTTAATAGTTTTATTTATTTATTTTTAGATTTCAACATTCATTTCCAAAAAATTTTGAGTTCCAATTTTTCTCTCCATATCTCCCTTCCCCCCAACCCTTAACACCTTGCATTTTAATCACTCCTTTCTTCAATATGCTTTCCCTTTTATAACTTGCCCTTCCCTTATCCCTAATCCCCATCTTCTCTCTTGTCTTGTAGAGCAGGGCCATCACTGAGGGCTGAGGTTCAGATCCCCTGCTCATTTCCCCCAGCGGCTTTAAGCTGAGATGACTGGACAATGAACCAAGGCTGCTTCTGTGGCCACTTTAGCTGTGTGCTGCTCACTGCTGCTGCTGCTACCACATTTGCCATGGCCTGGGGCCAGTGCTGGGGGGACCTTGCTCCCCTCTTGCCCAGTTGTGAAAGTCATCCCACACTGACCTTTGAAACTTTCTTTGTCACTTTTGGGTTGAAGGATCTGGGACCCTCCCTGATGGGGATTCTTTCCCGGAGGCCTCTTCTGGTCCTGTTTCTCTCTGTTCTGCACAGCCAGGGCTGGGTTGTGCTGTGTTCAGTGTCCCGGGGGATAGACCTTTCCTGTTGGCATTCCACGTTACCTTTAGCTAGAAATCTCTTTCACTCTGTGGTTCTGTGACGTCTGCTGCTCTAGAATTTATTGAGAATCATTTTTACAGGTATTTTGTGAGTTGTGGGGAAACACTAGAGTATATGTGTCTTTTTTCTCCGTCATCTTGGCTCTGCTCCCTGAATAAAAAATTTGATTTCAAACACAAGAATCAAGAGAAACATGAAAAGATAAACAAGATAGAGAAATCATAAGGGACTTTCTAAAGTTCAAGTGTTTACATTCATACATACAAAGCTAATATTTATAACTCAAGATTTTTCTCAGTATATGGGTAGTTTACATTATTATTATACACACTACATATATGTGTATACACACTACATATATGTATGCACACATATATTAATAGGTGGGAGAGAAATATATTGGGAGTAGCAATGGAGAAATTGAATGGCTCAAATTTTCTCTCATAAAAGAGGCAAGAAAAAGCATTTTCAATGGAGGAGAAAAGGGAGAAGATGAGAGGGAAAAAGCTTACTCTCTTCACATGTGGTTTAAGGAGGAAATAACATGCTCACTCAATTTGACATGCAAATGTATCTTACATTAGAGGAAAGTATGGGAGAAGGGTACAAGTGGGGTTGGGTCGTGTGATAGAAGGGAGGGCAAATAGGAGGACAGAGTAATTAGAAGTAGCCACTTTGGGGGAGGCACAAGGTCAAAAGATAGAAGAGACTAAATGAGGGGCAGGGTAGAATGGAAAAAATGTAATTAGTCTTACACAACGTAACTGTTATGGATGTCATTTGCAAAACTACACATATATAGTCTTTATTGAATTACTTGCCTTCTCAGTGGGGATGAGTGGGGAGGGAGGAAAGGAGAAAAGTTGGAACTCAAAGTTTTAGGAATGAATGTTGAGAATTGTTTTTGCATGCAACTGGGAAATAGGAAATACAGGTGGTGGAGTTCAGAAATCTATCTTGCCCTACAAGAAAAGAGAGAAGGGGGGATAAGGGAAGGGAGGGGTGTAATAGAAGGGAAGGCATATTGAGGGAAGGGGTAATCAGTATGCAAGGTGTTATGTGATCGGGGAGGGGAGAGATGAGGTGAAAATTTGAAACTCAAAATTCTGTGGAAATGAATATTTAAAACTAAAAATAAATATTAAAAATTAAAAAAAATATAAAATAATCTCAAAGAACCACACAAATATCAGCAGTTGTTGGTATAGTGAGGCAGCTATCTTGTAGAGTGGTTAGAATGCTGGACATGGAATCAGGTAGGTGTAGCCTCCTAAGTTCAAATAGTTCATTAGATACTGGCTACATGTATGACCCTGGGCAATTCATTTAACCCTTTATTGATTCAATTTTCTCCTCTGTAAAATGAGCTGCAGAAGGAAATGGCAAACCACTCCAGTGTCTCTGCCAAGAAAACACCAAATTGGTCCACTAAGGGTCGTACACGACTGAACATCAACACTGATATATTGGGAATATAGTTGTTTGAATGTCATAAAAATGCTATTTAAATATCAAGATATTTTACTTTGTATTTTTAAAATAAAATTATTTCCACAGTGCTCTTTTTCTGTTCCTTTAGCTAGACTAAAACACATAGAAGGCAGCGTTCACCTAATTGATTTTTTTTGTTTGTTATTCCTAGCCTGAGTCCTTACCAGCACATTGTTTGATTTTACATATATATATATGTACATATATATATATGTATATATATATATACATATATATGTACATATATATATACACACACACACATACATACATACACACACATATGCACAATTATATGTAGATGTGTATAGACACAGGCATATATATATATATATATATATATATATATATATATATATACAGAAATGTCTGCACAGATAGGCAGACAGACAGAGAGATAGATAAAAAGATAATGACATGGCACGTGCAAATGAGTGTCAATGCCATGAGTTTCTTTTTTCCCCCCAACTATTAAATATCTATATTTTCTCCCTCCCTTCTCTTTATCCTGGAAAAATATAAAGGCAAACAAAACTTGCATAGCAAATAGGTTTGGAGAAAACAAATATCCATATCGATCATGTTCAAAAATGCATTTCTTATTTTGCACATTGAGATTACCCAGTCAGGAACTAGGTAATATCTTTCATCATTAGCACTTAAAAGAATGAATATTTGATCCGTTTATAATGTACTTACAGTGTTCAATGTATCATGCTAAGTGCTAGAGCTATAAATAAAAATGTAACACAGTGTGCTTTCAGGGAGATCACACTCCAATGAAGGAATACAGCTGAGTTGAGGGGGAGCTAGATGGTGCAGTGGATAGAGTACCAGTGAAAGAGTCACGAGGACCCGAGTTCAAATCTCACCTCAGACACTTGACATTCACTAGCTGTGTGATCTGGGGCAAGTCACTTAACCCCAGTTGCCTTATCCTGGGTCATCCCCAGTCATCCTGATGAGTTTCTGGTCGCTGGATTCAGATGACTCTGGAGGAGAAGTGAGGATGCAGATCTGCATAGCCCTCCCTCGCTCAAAATAAAGTTAAATGCAAGTCATGTCATTATTTCTCTGATGGTATGGTCTTGTTCAGCAACGAAGGATGAACACACACAGCTGTGTTGAGGTTAGCCATTGTGTTGATTAGAATTCTTAAGTTTTTGAAAGCTATCCTTTTTTTCTACAATGCTATTGTTATTGTAGAGACTGTTTTCCTGATTCTACTCAGTTCACTCTACAATTACTTGATTTTTAAATTTTCTTAAACTTCTCTTCACCTATTCTTTCTATGAATGTCCAAAAAATGCTTCATTTTATTCATAGAGGATAGCAAATAGAGTCCTGGGAAAGAAGTTAGAAAGATCTAGCTTCAGATACTGACTGTGTGATTCTGAGCACATCGCTTAACCCTGTGTGTCTCAGTTGCCTCATTTGTAAAATGTGCTGGAGAAGGAAAGAGCAAAGCACTGGAGTATCTTTGCTAAAAAAAAAAAAAACACCAAATGGGATCGCAGAGGGTCAGATACTACAAAAATGACTGAAAAATAACAACACATTCAGGTACCATAATCTGTTCTACCATCCATTGATAGATACCTCCTTATTTCCAAGTTTTCACCAATAAAGAAAAGAGTTGCTGTAAACATTTTTGTATGTATATTACTTTTCCCTCTTTCCTTCAACTCTTTCAGAGTAAAAGACTAGTAGAGGTATCAGTTGTAGTTTGCCCAGAACAGTCCATCAAAACAAATAGCTCTGCTCATAGCTTCACTAGGTAAGCGAAACACAGAGAAATGAAATCATTTCTTTGATGAGAGAGAGAAAAGAGTTTGACACATATTCTGTTAGATTCTATCAAGGAACATTATTTGTGTGAAATCTTTATACTCATTACTATTTGGGGCATCGCAGCCCTAGTGCCCAAAGTGAATCACAAGCTATCAAAATTTTAAGTTTAGAACTTGAAGAGAATGTTTTAAGTTATCATTTTACAAAGTAGAAACCTATGCTATAGGATATAAGGTCTTAGTATTATAGATATAGAGACTGAAAGAATTTCAAAGGACATCTAGTCGAAGATCTTCACTTTTAAAAGAGAAAATTGAGGCCCAAAGATTTTCAGGACTTACCCAAAGTGATATAGACAGTGAAAAGAAGAGATAGGATGCCTGATGAGGTTCTCTGAGTCCAAATTCAACTAACTTTTTTACTGTATCACTCTCTTTGCGTAGTGACCTTCCAAGGCACTGAAACCAATATCTAGCATTGCCTCTGGTTTATGAAGAGCAAAAAGCCCCAAATCAGTTTAACACTATTATAAAGAGCCTGGGCTCTGGAGTTGAAGAATCTGAGCTCAAACCTCACCTCAAGTTCTTTGTACTTGTGTGACCCTAGGTAAATCACATGACCTCTCTAATTCTTAGAATCTCCCTTGCTCAAGTGAAGAGACTGAACCAGAAGGTGTAACTAGCTTTCTTTTAGTTGTCATTCTATCATCATCATCATCATCCTCATCACCATCATCATCCTAAGATTCTGAAGTCTACAATGTGGAAGTTGGAAGAGTATCCCAAATTTTCCAAAACCAACCATCTGCATTTGCTGAGCTCTCAGCCAGCCACAATTTCTGTACCATCAGAAATCTGCTATTTTCCTTTTCCGATTATGTCATCCATTCAATTTATTGAAACCAATGACCTGAATATTATTGTGCCTTTTGTATAGAATTTAACCTGACAAAGCAGCAAATTGCTTGCATTTGGAGTTTAGAGAAACGTAAGAGCCAATTGTTTTCTTTAGCGCAGCCAGCACGACATACTTCCCCCTTAATTAAGTTCTCAGACGTCGCCTGATTCCACATTAGAACAGTGATGTTTGCAAACTAAACAAATGGATCAGCTGGCACCGGCCATTAAAATATACTGTCGGCTAGGCTCCAGTTTGGCAATAAGCCCGAGAAATTGCAAGTGGGCCATACGTATATTTAGATGAAAAACTGCTGATTAAAATAAAGAGTGAAAATGGAAGATGCCGACAGCTTTGTTCCTCTGTGTTTTTGGTTCAAGTGAGGGACCGGATAGATTGTTAGGGTTCAGTTGTCATCCTCACCCCCTAAAAGTGAGAAAAGAAAAATAGAGAAAATTAGTATCCTTTGTGCTGTAGAGATGATGGCAAAATTGCTTCCTTATTTTCTTTTCTGTGGATCTTTATTCTGCCTTACGGCTATTATGTCGTCATCCCTTCGTGTCAAAGGTAGAATTTCAACACCAAAGACATGTTTCTCTGCATTTGTTAACGTATTTTCTTCTTTTTTTTCCTCCAGTAACGTAACACCTGAAGGCTAATTGTTTTCTAATTAAAATCAATAATTAGGTCAAGGTGAACCAACCCTTCCTCTTTAAGGGAAACTCACAGCTGTCCTCCAGGAGAAAGCAGAGAAGCAGAAACAAGGAGGAATGAGAGGAAAGTATTTGAATAGACGAATTGGTAAAGAGTTTGACTCTCAATTTGACTCTGGGTCTATAGATGAGAGCTTCTAATGGAAGCCTGAATCCATTTACTGTGGTTACAATATGTGATTTGATAAGGGATCACTTCAGAAGCAAGACAGAGAACATTTATAGGTTGATCAACAGACTAGGAAAATGGCACTGCCATGGAGTGAGGAAAACCTGAGTTCAAATCCTGCCTGAGATGTTTTGTAACTGTCTTATCTTGGGTGACTTATTTAACAGCTCTAGACTGTTTGACTTGACCTCTGCAGTCCTTTCCTGTTCTAAGTATATTATCCTATGATTTTATGACTTATGCTTGGAAACAGGGGCTCTTAGCTACAATCCATCTACCACCTCCAATATATAATATCTTCTCTAAGTCTTTCCTTGCTGGGTCCTAGAGTTGGCTTTGTTCCCCTCCCAGGAGAAGATTGTGATGCAAAACTCTCTGGTCAAATGTACCTGTTCCAGGAGAAGGGGAAGGCCTGGAGGACCTTGACTTTAGTACACATTACTAAGTACACATGCTGTACTGTTACAACACAAGCAACTACCCTAGCCCAAAGAGGGAATAGCCATGGGATATCCTTCCAGTTCAGCTGATAAGGAAGGATTCAGAATCAGGCCAGTACAGGGGCAAGACTTCAATCAAGTTATGGAATATGTGAGTGAGGAAAACTTTCTGTTCTAATATCATTAGGAAGGGGGATGTTTGTCTAAGATATCGATCTATTTTATCTCTGAAAGAATGAAGTTGCTCCCTAAAGGCACAGGGAAAATGGTCACCATTTCTGAAGTACATATGGTTGCTATTTACATTTTCCCCTCTTTTTAGTTATCTGTGTGACTCTGAACTCTCTAGGCCTTGTTTTCCTCATCTCTGAAATGGAAAATTACCAGCCACCTTATATATATGTATGTATGTATGTATATATGTGTATATATATATATATATATATATGTGTATATCTGTATATATCTATATAGATACATATAGATATATCTATCTTTCTATCTCTGTCTCTGTCTCTGTCTCTCTCTCTCTCTGTTTCTAGAGACAAAGAGAGACAGAGAGAGAGAGAGAGAGGACGGATTAGAAGAATTGCTGAAGAATGGATAGCCAGAATCACCTAGAGACAGGGTAGCAAGGCGGTATAGAGGTAACAAAGGCCTGAATACAAGCCCTGCCTTTGACCCATCCTGACTGTGTGACCAGTCCCAATCATCCAGCCTGGTGAAGTAATGGATGATGCTCAAAAGCTCTATATTGCCAAGCAGCTTCTAGACTGCTTTAGCAGAATGGGATTTCTCCTCCTAAGTTCCCAATAATAATGAAGTAAGATTCCATAAAAAAAAAGGAAAACAAAAGTCTCTTAGTTAGATCAGTTATTATTAAAGCATCAATATCATTAACAGTGGATCAATATTATTTTAACAGCATATCCGTATTCAGCAACTTATCCAGGAACCATTTGAAGGGAGAACTGACCTCAGAGTCACAATGTCCTCTGTCAAAGACCTACATCTTCATACTGGGTGAATCATTTCACCTCTCATTTTTTTATGCAATTCCATAGTATTATCAAGTTGTGACATTAAAATAAAAGGAACAATTTAGAGCATGAGATCCCTAAGTAAAATTAATTTTCCCAGTGATTTTTAAACTCACAGATTCTATTGGTGTTTGTTTTGCTTCTTACCATCTCTCAAGTGAGTTTCCTTACATGTTTTCTTTGGAAGTCAAATTCTTCTTAAGCATGTATGTTGATGGATGCTGTCTCTGCTTTGTAAACTCAGCCTTGCTAGAAATATTGTCCTGAATTTAGGGTATAGGAAAAGAGTTCTCATCGTACAAATTCATCTTGCTACAGATGATATTGCAGTGAGAACATAAATGATTTGCCCAAGATCATACATATACTAACAATCCACATTCTAATCCACTTGTCTCTATGACTTATTGGAACTATTCTCTCTGCCTGCAGGGATCAGAACCATGTTTGATGGGTCTGCATTTCAGAGGAAAACATAGAGAATGTCCTGGGGAACTCTCCAACCATGAGAAAAATCTGAAATTTGGGTGTTGCTCCAAAAAGTTCCCCCTACTAATGGGTCCTCAAACAAATGCTGTGATGGAGAGTCACTTTTCAGATATGTCATAGTAGAGATGTTTTTGTATGCCTTTCTAGTTTGAACTTTAAAATAAGTTATACAAACCTGTCTGTGTGTATTTTTGTGGGTGTGTATGTTTATATATACATATATATATATACACACACATATATATATATACATATGTGTGTACATACACACACACACACATATATATATATATATATACATTGTATTTTATTTGATTTCCTTTCTTATGCCATATATTTTATTTTATGCATGATTCTGAGAAAGGGTTCGTATGTTTCATCAGATGATTTAAGGCAATTTTTATGCAAAAAGTTTAATAACAACTGCATCAGTGTTGAATTGGATGACTATTGAAGTCTTTCCAATTTGAAACATTCTGTGATTACACAATTTTGAGACTGCCAAGTATGCTTTTGCCATGGGTCTTCTGTAGCCTCCTTGGTCACCGGCTCAGAGCTAAATGAGAAGATAAACACGTAAGTCATCACTACCTTCAGTTACCCTGAATGCTAACTTTTAGGCTTTCTTTGAATAAATTCATTATCTTTACTGCTGAAACTAAAATCCCTCTCTGCCTTTGTTGCTATAAAGCTGAAGTAGAGAATCTCCTAATATCGTCTACACTTTCATTCCCCACCCTCCTGCCCTGATGATTTTTTTTTCCAGTGATGATTTCTATATGGACCAAAATTTCTATTACCATAGCCACTTACTGCTTATTGCACACTTTTAGCTAAACCACTCTTACTTCTTTCTCCTACCTAACATCAATAAACCATGATCATTTTAACTATTTCTAAACCTTAAGCAGATGCTACACAGTGAACCTCGAAAGTTCTATTAACTGAACTTGGCTTTGAAAAGAGGAAAATTTTCTTTTGAATAACATGCGACTTAATTTGAACATAAAAGGACCTGTCATACACAAAAAATAATCTCAAAGTGTCTATGCTTTCTCTTTATAAGGTCACCTCATAAAAATAATTAATTAAATATTTAATTTACTGAAAGTACTCTGTTTAAAACGGCATGTGCTATTACTGTACACATTTGATTGTTTTTATGTGGTGTTTTATCAATTTTATTTAATATTTTTCTTTAATTAATTTATTTATTTTTAGTTTCCGCAAGATTTTGAGTTTCAAACGTTCTCTCCATCTCTCCCCTCCACCACCCCAAGACACTATGCATTATGATTACCTCTTCCCCCAATATGCCCTCTTTTCTACCGCACCCCTCCCTTCCATTATTCCCATCTCCTCTATTTTCTTGTAGGGCGAGATAGATTTCTGTACCCAATTACCTGTATTTCTTATTTCCCAGTTGCATGTAAAATTTTGTTTTTAAAACTTTGAGTTCTAACTTGTCTCCCTTCCTGCCTCCCTACTCATCCCCATTGAGAAGGCAAGCGATTCAATATAGGTTACACATGTGCAGTTATGTGAAAGACTTCCATAAATGTCATGTTCTCTCTTTTGACCTTATCCCTCACTAAAAGTGTTTACTTCTAATTATCCCTTCCTCCCATTTCCATCATCACTCCCACATCCCAGTCATCCTCTTCGCCCCAACTTTCCTGTGGTACAAGATAGACTTTCACTCAAAATTGAGTGTGTATGTTATTCCCCTTTTGAGCCAAATGTGATGATAATAAGCTTCACTTTTTTCCTCTCACTTTCCCCCTTTTCCCGTCCATTCAAAAAGCTTTTTCTTACCTCTTTTATGTGAGATAATTTGCCCCATTACATTTTTCCCTTTCTCCTTCTAATATATTTCTCTCTCAACCCTTAATTCTATTTTTAGATACTTGTTCACCTCACCCTGTGCCTTCTGTCTATATGCATATAATTCCTCCAACTACCCAAATACTGAGAAAAGTCTCAAGGGTTACAAATATGATCATTCCATGTAGGAATGTAAACAATTTAACTTCAGTAAATTCCTTATGATTTCTCTTTCCTATTTACCTTTTCATGCTTCTCTTAATTCTTGTGTTTGAAAGTCAAATTTCCTATTCAACTCTGATCTTTTCATTAAGAATGTTTGAAAGTCCTCTATATCATTGGATGACCATTTCCCCCCGGAAATATTATATTCAGTTTTTCTGAGTAGGGGATTCTTTATTTTAATCATAGTTTCTTTGACTTCTGCAATATCATATTCCAAGCCCCTCAATCCTTTATTGTAGAAGTTGCTAGATATTTTGTTATTTTGATTGTATTTCCATAATATTTGAATTGTTACTTTCTGGCTTCTTGCAATATTTTCTCTTTGAACTGGAAATTCTGGAATTTAGCTGCAATATTCCTAGGAATTTGTCTTTTCACTTCTCATTCAGGAGGTAATTGGTGAATTCTTTCAATATTTATTTTACCCTCTCGTTCTGGAATATCAGGGCAGTTTTCCTTGATAATATGATGAAACATGATATTTAGGCTCTTTTTTTTTGATCATGGCTTTCAGACAGTCCAATAATTCTTAAATTGTCTCTCCTGGACCTATTTTCCAGGTTATTTGTTTTTCAGATAAGATATTTCACATTGTCTGCTATTTTTTCATTCCTTTGGTTTTGTTTCATAATTTCTTGATTTTAATAAAGTCATTGGCTCTCCTCTCCTCCATTCTGATCTTTAAGGAATTATTTTTCTCAGTGAGTTTTTGGATCTCCTTTACTATCTGGCCAATTCTAGTTTAAGGCATTCTTCTCCTCATTGGCTTTTTGGATCTATTTTGCCATTTGGATTAGTATATTTTTAAAGTGATATTTTCTTTGGCATTTTTTCACTTTTTCTTTAGTAAGCAGTTAACTCCTTTTTCATGGAATTGTTTTACATCAGTCTCATTTTTCTTCCCAATTGTTGCATTTCTCTCATTTCTCTCATTTGATTTTCAAAATCCTTTTTGAGCTCTTCCATGATCTGAGAGCTATTCATATTTTTCTTGGAGGATAGTTTTCTTCTTTTTGTATGCTTTTGTCTTCCTTTTCACTAGAGTAAAATTCTACACTCTGATT
Source organism: Potorous gilbertii (assembly GCA_028658325.1). Lineage (NCBI taxonomy): Eukaryota > Metazoa > Chordata > Mammalia > Diprotodontia > Potoroidae > Potorous > Potorous gilbertii. Next base: position 531,822,488 of record CM053771.1, on the reverse strand, counting down.
CTTTTTTCTGATTTTTACTATTCCCCAGTAATATACTTAACTTTTGAGCTCTTTGTCAAGGTAGTTCTCGCTTCCAGTGGGAAATGTGTCCTGTCAGCTGCTCAAGTCCCTCACAATCTGTGGGACTAGTGCTCCAGAAACAGTGACTGTCTCTGCCCCTGCTGCAGCTCTGACTGCTGCAGGTTCTTCTGCTTCCTTCCCCCTCTAGTGCCCTGAGGCTGGATCCAGATCACTCCACTCTCCCACACTGGTTCCACAGGCTTTTTCCACTGACCTTCAAATTTTTCCTTGGTGTTTGGGGTCCTGAAATCTGGAAACTGTCACAGGTAAGAGAGATTCTGTGTCCCCAAAGCCTGCTCAAATCCTATCTGTGCCTGGTTGCCCACGTTGGACTACACCATACCCTCTGTTTTGCTCAGTAGACACTTCCCAGCGACCTTCCAGGCTGTCTCGGGCTGAAGATTTGCTTCACTCCATAATTCTGTAGATTCTGCAGTTCCAGAGCCACTTTTTATAGGTATTTGACTCCTCTTGTGGGCAGCACTCTAGAAAGTGCATGCTGTTATTCCACCATTTTTCTCTGCCTTTATATTAATAATTTTACGAGAGAGAAATTTAAATTCATACTATTTCTACTATTGCTGGTCTAAAATGAAATTTTTCTGGAGGAAAAATGTTTTTAAATTCAAATAACTACAGAATCATGAATATCCATTTTCGAATCCCACCTCTCCCACTTACCAGTTGTAAGATCATGGACAAGTCATTATGACTCCCTAAAATTCAATTTTCTCATCTCTCTAATGGGGATAACAATACCTTTATTACCTATGTCACAGTTTTCTCATGCATACATGTATATACATGTACATATATAGATACATAGACATATTAGATACCTAAATATTCCTACATACATGGTATTTATATGCTTTGTTTTATATATATATATGCACACACACAGACATGTGTGTGTGTGTGTGTATAATTGTGCATTTTTGGAAGCGAGTAGTCCAGAGCTATGATTACATTGGTGTCAGAACTCTGTTTAACAACACCAAATTCCAAACTTTTTACAAATTTATAACCTTAAAAATTTCCTAGGACACTGAGGGTCTTGCCCAAGTTTTCCCCAATCAGTCTGTATCAGAGACTACTGGTAAGTTCAGGTCTTCCTCACTCCAGGGTCAGCTCTCTATTAACTGTGTTACACTGGCTCACAATTTACTATAATGTCTGTTATTAATATAATGTAATAATCTAAATATGAAACTTGATTATGCTTATTGACAGGGATAGAGGCAATATGACAAAATGAATAAGGAGCTATTCTTGGAGTTATTAAGAATGAAATTCATATTGAACCTCTGATATCTACTTGATGAGTGACTGACCTTGGGTAAATTACTCAAATTCTCAATAAACTAGAAAACCAAGACATCAATAAAATAAAATAATAAAATATAAACTATTGATGCAATAGGAATTAGAAAATTGTTGAAAGATTACTAAAAGTTCTTCCTAGCTAGCCTGCATTCTACTATTCCTGCCTCCTGAAATTTATCTTACATACTAGTTTAACAAATCTACTAGATGAGGTCTCAGCTGCCATTTCTGCAGTCCATAATCTAACTCCACATGACTTCTCTTGTCTTATTACCACAATTCCCCTCTCCCCTCCAATTTTACTCAGACTAGTCAATTAACTATCTCATGAATACTCCATGCACAATTCCTATTTCCCTGCCATCACTTAAACTGTTTCATACTCTTTCTCTTCCAGCTGTAACAGTCATATCCTTTGTCAAAGTCTGGTCAAGTTCCATGATGTTCTTTTTGAATACTTTAGATCTGTGCCAAGTTATAGGTAATAATGGATCAGGTTGGAGAAACCAATTGAGAAGTTTAGCATAGGGCACAGGAATTAGAAAGTGTTTCCAATAACCCTAATAAGTGCTTTAACTTCCTCTTCCACCCTGCTTCCATCCTGGATAAAGGGGCAATATAGAAATTGGATATAAAAACAATAAAATGTTGTTCTCTCTACAATTTTCCCAGTGAATAGTCACAGAGGCAATGTAAAGTCAAAAATCAGGAGTAATGGGGTATTATTAGGAGGAAAAGCAAAGAAATCGCTATTGTGGTGGAGCAGAAGAAAATACATTCCTGGATTTCCCTTTCTATCACAAATTCTGGGAAACTTTCCTCTAAATCTCCCATTAATTCTTCATTAGTAATTATTTATGTGAGTATCAGCTGTCCAAGTCAATTCTTCCAAGTCTGGGATATTAAATACTAATAAACGCAAGCCAAGAAATTATTGGCTACTATGCTTTTGGAGAAGTGTGAGGAGGGAAAAAGAAGGGAATATATCAGGAGTTATCTGGATAATTAAAATCTATCATAACCGTTGCACATCTCTACAAGGCATTTGATATGTTTTCTTCATTTTTCTCTCCAAGTTGTCATTGAATTGTCTGATGGTATTAGTTTACACTGCAATGGCCATGTTGATCTTTACCCAAATTCCTTGATGATAAAATTTTTAGTTGTAACTTTTTCCTCTAAAATAGAGCCTTGCACAATAATGAGACTTACTAGATGTACAATGAATATCTTGTTTTTGATTAGATGTTTATTTTATTTATATAAATGCAGCATTTGTCGTTGTATCTCTGTTTTGTGGTTATGTTTTAATCTTTCACATATATGTGTGTGCATGTGTGTATGTTTGTGAGTGTGGAAAAGAAATAGACTTTCACACACAGTTTTACCTTTACATTCCAGTCACAATTTCTGACTTCCTAAGGGCCAATACAATAAAATAAAATGCATGTTACTTTCTTCCCAAGGTCTTTCTATCCAACTCTCTAGGCTTCCTTACAAATTTCCTAGGACTTGGGATCCAAATTTAAGCATCATTTAAAAATATGCCTCGTGTACATTCTAATTTAGTGAACCACAGTCACAGAATCCAAAGAATCAATATTTTGCAGACATAATGCTACTTATCCTTATCTTAAAAAAAAGTAAAAACTTATCTCAGCAATCAGTGTCTGATTGCAGTTACAATATAAATGGCCATAAAGTTGCCTTTTTAAATAGGCTGGTATTTGGAATATAAGAGGTAAGGATAAACAACAGAATGAGAGACTGCTGCCTAATCCCGATAAATAGTCCCCTCAAATCCTGGTTCCCTACGTCATTTATATGACTAGTTGACTAAGCTTGCAAATCTGACTAGAAGTTCTATTGAAGTGGCAAAGCCCCCTTCACTGGCTTACAGACTTGGGGCTAGGAAGAATGTGGCTGGGTGCATTTCAATTTTGATTATCATCAATGCTCTCAGGCTCTTGAGGGAAAAAATAAAAGGTAATTGTTGGAAAATACCATGATTGAAATTTGCAAGTTAGGATTCACATTCAAAATTTTTGAGTCTGGAAATAAGGTTTAACTATTTTTACTCAGAACTCATCAGAGACCATGCGTCAGCAAATTAAATATAATTCCTGTGACTCACACAGTCTTAAATGTGCAAATAGCTAAATGCATATTTGTATTACCTGAAGACTCATCTATGTCTAAGAGTATCCATACTTTCTTATTGAATACTTCAAAGTCTGCTACCAGAGAATGGGAAAAGTTGATAAAAGACAGAAGATCCACAATCCTGTGCCTAAAATGTTATTTTGCAGATAATTTTTAGATTTTGAGGGCAGTGTGGTTTTATATTTCATTTTAATAATTTAATTGATGATTCTTTTAAAACATACATTTTTAAATAAAATCTCTCCTGAAGTAAACTACAATAAAGCAATAATATATACTCATTCAGTTAGCCAATCAACAGGCAGTTTCAAAACACTATGTGCCGTGCACTGTGATAAACTCTGACATGTAAAAAAAGACATTCAATTCATGCCCTCAAAGGGTTTACATTCTAATGAGGAGACATAATTGGTTACCTCTTAGAATCTAAACCTGATTGCAGACCTGTGGTTCACCAATTCTCAACCATAAGGAGAGAGGTATACCTTATAGTCATTCCTATGACCATGGGAATAGCATTAAGACATCTTTGAGCAGAGTTGGGACTCTTCTGTCTATATCTTTTGTAAGAGCATGGTGATTACATTTTCTTCCTGGTTCTGTTTGATTCACATTGAAATATCTCATATATCTTCCCAAGTTTCTCTCAATCTTCATACTTCATGTTTATTAGAATATGATCATGTTCCATTCCTCCATATGCCATTCATATGCCATAATTTTAGTGGATACCTAGATACCACAGTAAGTAAAGAAGAAGACTTGGAGTCAGGAAGACATAGGTTCAAATCAAGTCTTATACATTTGCTAAACGTGTGACATTAATTGTTACTTTACCTCCCTTTACTTCAGTCTCCTCAATTTTCAAATGGGAAACACAATAATATTTAATTCACAGGGATTTTGTGAAGATAAATTGAGATCTTATTTGTGAATTACTTAGCATAATGCCAGGCACATTAGTGGTTGTTTCACAAATGCTTCTTCCACCTTTGATTTGCATCATCTTTGTTTCTATATCTTAACTACCCCATGAAAGTGATAGTGTAAATATATTCTACTGTTATGAATAACATTATTTTTTCTAATTTATTTATTTTTAGTTTTCAACATTCATTTCCACAATATTTTGAGTTTGAAATTTTCTCCCCATCTCTCCCTTACTCCCACCTCAAAACACCGAGCATTCTCTTTAGCCCTTCCTCCAACCTACCCTGCCTTCTATCACACCCTCCCTTCCCTTATCCCCATCTTCTCTCTTTTCTTGTAGGGCAATATAGATGTCTATATTCCGTTGCCTATACTTCTTATTTCCCAGTTACATGCAAAAAAAATTCTCAACATTGAGTTCCTACTTCTCTCCTTTCCTTCTTCCCTCCCTACCCATCTTCACTTAGAAGGCAAGCAATTCAATATAGGCTACATACGTGTAGTTTTGCTAAAAACATCCATAATAGTCATGTGAAAGGTTAACTATATTTTCCTCCATCCTATCCTGCCCACCATTTATTCTATTCTCTCTTTTAGTCTTACTCCTTTCCAAAAGTGATTACTTCAAATTACCTCCCTCCTCTCAATTGTCCTGCCTTCTATCACCTCCTCAAACCCCACTTATCCCTTTATTCCCTACTTTCCTGCAGTGTAAGATAAATTTTCATACTAAAATGAGTGTGTGTGCGGTCTCCTTAAGCCAAATGTGATGGGAGTAAGCTTCATTTTTTCTCTCTCATCTTTCCCTTTTCCCCTCCACTGAAAAAGCTTTTTCTTATCTCTTATATGAGAGATAATTTGCCCCATTCCATTTCTTCCTTACTCTTCTCAAAACATTCCTCATTCATCCCTTAATTTTATTTTTGTAGATATCATCCCTTCCTATTCAACTCACTTTGTGCTCTCTGTCTCTATCTATCATCTATCTATCTATCTATTTACCTATCAATCTATAGATCTATATAAATAGATATATCTATCTACATAGATAGATATCTATAAGTGTGTGTGTGTGTGTGTATGTAGAGAGAGATGTATATTCCCTCCAGTTACCCAATACTGAGAAAAGTTTCAAGAATTACAAGTATTATCTTTCCATATAGGATTGTAAACAGTTCAACTTTAGTAAGTGCCTTATGATTTCTCTTTTCTGTTAACCTTTTTATGATTCTCTTGATTCTTGTGTCTGAAAGTCAAATTTTCTGTTTAGCTCTGGTCTTCTCATCAAGAGTGTTTGAAAGTATTACATTTCATTGAATGACCATTTTTTCCCCTGAAATGTTATACTCAGTTTTGCTGGGTAGGTGATTCTTAGTTTTAATTCTGGTTTCTTTGATTTATGGAATATCATATTCTAAGTAATTTGATCCCTTAATTTCGAAACTGTCAGATCCTCTCTTATCCTGACTGCATTTCCACAATATTTCCACACATATATACCCTATATTTAATTGATTACCTTCTCAGTGGGGATGGCTGTGGAGAGAGCAAGGGAAAGAAGTTGGAATTCAAAGTATCAAAAATGAATTTTGTGAATTGTTTTTGTATAAAACTGGAAATAAGAAATACAGGTAATTAGGGTGTAGAAATCCCTTGCTCTAAAAGAAAAGAGAGAAGATAGGAATAAGGGAAGGGTGGAGTGTGATAGAAGGGAAGGTATATTGAGGGAAGGGGTAGTCAGATTTCAAGATATTATGGGATGGGTGGAGAGCAGTGATGGGGAGAAAATTTGGAACTCAAAATTTTGTGGAAATTAGTGTCGAAAAGTATAATAAATTAACATTAAAAACAGATTGCAAAGAACTGTGAAATTAATAAAATAAAATATTCAAATTATCTCTCCTGGTTCTATTTTCTATGTCAGTTGTTTTTCCAATGAGATTTTTCACATTGTCTTCTATTTTTTCATTTTTTTTTGTAATTTCTTGTTTTCTGATAAAGTCATTAGCTTCTATCTGGTCCATTCTAGTTTTTAAAGAACTATTTTCTTCAGTGAACTTTTGAACCTCCTTTTCCATTAGACTAATTCTTCTTTTTAGAGCATTCTTCTCCTCATTGACTTTTTTTGGGCTCCTTCTGAAATTTGAGTTAGTTTATTTTTGAAGGTATTAATTTCCTCAATATTTTTCTGCATCTCCTTTAGCATACTGTTGACACATTCTTCATGATTTTCTTGCACCACTCTCATTTTTCTTCCAAATTTTTCCTCCACCTTTCTTACTTGATTTTCAACATCACTTTTGAGCACTTCCATGACCTGAGACCATTGCTTACTTATCTTGGAGGTTTTGGATGCCGAACTCTTGACTTTTAGGTCTTCTTCTGATGTTATGCATTGTTCTTCCTCATCTGAAACGATGGACGAAAATATCTGCTCACTAAGAAAGTAACATTCTATTCTCTTATTCTTTTTCCATTTTTTGGCATTTTCCTAGCCAATTGCTTGAGTTCTGAGTTCTTTGTCAAGACAAGGGTACTTCTGGTGACTTGTTCTTGTTAGTTCTTATTTCTAACAAGGCACCACAATCAATGGAGAGGAGATTACTCCTCTCTTGACCTGTGCTCTGCTCTAGGAGCAACTACAAGCACTCTTTTCTGGGAATAGTATTCCTTTTTCAAATCCTCCACTGGCATCATCAGCCAGTGCTCCTCCTCACAATGGGACCACCACTCAGGTCTGAGACACAGATCAGCAGCTCAATTCCCCCAGGGTCTTTAGGTCAGCGCTCCAACAATGGAAGCTGCTGCCAGCTGGGGCCTGGGCTAGACTACTAGGTTTCCTTCTCACCCAGGTGAAAGAACTTTCTCACTAACCTTTGATGTTGTCTTTGACTTTGTGCATTGATGAATCTGGGACCTCCAGCTGCTGCTGGTGGTGACTTGGGGTCAGTTCCAGTCCTGTCTTTGCCATAGTGCAATCAAGGCTTGGCTGCACTTTGTTCCATTCTGCACTTGGTGCAAGAGACCTTTCTTGTTGACTACTGAGGCTGCCTTTTGATGGAAATCTCTCTTACTCTGTCGTTATGTGGCTTCTGGTGCTCTAGAAATTTTTCAGGGTCATTTTTTACAGGTATTTTATGAGCTCTTGGAGGAAAGCTTCTAGATATGCATCCTTCTACTGTGCCATCTTGGCTCTGCCACCCAATATCATCATTTGTCATGAAGATATTCCATATGATTTACAAATCGGGTGTGAAAAATCCAGACATCCTTACCTTGCAAGATGAAAATTTGATTCTTCATACGAGATTTAGCATAAAAATTCCTTTATCAAGTGATAAAGTTTTCCATTTACCAAAACATGAGAATTACTTGATTTTTCAAGGAGAAATGTTATTTAGAAAACTGAGAAGCATCAAGGTATAGCATATAGGGAATGTTGCTGTTGGGGACAGAATGACCTAGGATTGAGTCCCACCTATGACACCCATTGGGTATATGGCTCTGAGTAAGCCAACTAAACTGTGTGTCCTAAGGGTCTACTTAATAACTAGATGTCACTCTGAAGTTGTTCAGCATTTGTAGGCAATTCTCGATGAGGAAATGTCCTTTCCAAATGATGAACAGTGTGTAATAGGTTTCAAGTAAGCCACTTGAAGAGTGCTACTTATTAAATGAATGACCTTTGTCAACTTTGCTGAAGCTTTCATTTACTTTACCTTAATTATTTATTTGTCTGTCTAGCTATGTATGTAAGTATCTATCTACTATCTATCTATCTATCTATCTATCTATCTATCTATCCATCTGTCTATTTTTATTAATGAGCAAGTTGGGCTGGATATCCATTAAAATCATTCCATTCCTATCACCTATATTTCAAATGTGTTTTATCTCTGAGACAAAATGCCCTCATGAGATCCATCTCTAGCTTAGACATTTATCCCAAAAAAGCAACATAACATTTGCACAAAATACCAACCATTAAAAATTGAAACCTTTAGGTAGGCACATTTTCGTGGGAGTTAGTTATTGATTCTGCTTCTAATCTAAAAGGTAAATTCTATTGCCTCTCTTTCAAGGTAATTGTCAAATTCATCAAATAGACAATGAAAGATTCCTAGGTTTCAGCCATCATCCCCAAAGTATATGGAAACCTTGACTACCCAGAAGTTTGAGAAAGGGATAATTTCTGTCAGCACTTCTGAGTTTTACCTGACATAAACAAGTTTTTTAAAGCCTACTTTTCCTTTAGTTTTTGGAAGGATGTTTGACATTAGTGATGCGAGAAAATCCTTTATCTCAACTAACATAATATATAGGGATGAAATGAGATGAGATATCCAGTAGATAAATATGAGCATGTATATTATGATGTTTAGTTTCAGGTCAGGTATATGAGGAAACATGAAGTCCTCCTCTGACCAGCTGATGTAAGGGCTGCGTTTGGGGTCACAGACTCAAGGGGGTATGTGTAAGATAGGGCGGGGGAGCGGGGCTGGTTAAGTGTTAGCTGCTGTCCAGACCCAGGGAATAACCCAAATCGAAGGATGCCTTGGCAGCTACTTAGATCAAATTGCGGGGATATTCTGGCTGCTATGATTAAATATTGTAGTTTCTTCTTACGTCAGAGGTAGAGAAGATGTTTTCAAAATATTTGAATCACAAATGAATCACAGAATACAAGAATTTGAGAGTTAGAAGAAATATAAAAACCTATTAAATCTTGTCCATACCACTCTGGAAATCGCCTGAAAATCCATAGTGAGGTACAAGTAGACATTCACTTGGAAAAAGCAAAATAAAAGAAACTACTGCCTCCCCAAAATGCTTCTTCCACTTTAGGACAAATTTCATTTTTTAAAAGTCTACACCTTTCTTCACTAATCTCAAATCATTTTTGTTTTTCTTTTATATCTTCCTTCCACAGCCTTTGAGTTCTTTTGGGTCTCTCTGGAACCAATTTAAAAAAAAAGTGTAACTTCTATTCCATATAACAGTTCTTCAAACGTATGGAGACATATATGTATTCAATCCATGAATTTTCTTTTGTGGGATTATGAATAGTTCTGAGTTTGGGGGTATTTGAAAGTAAAGATTTAAAATATTGTTATAATGTTCCGTATCAATACACGATTTTGAGGGAGGCATATAATCAATTTATTCCTTTCCTGAAAATAAACAAAATGCCTACACCATTATGAAAGCATGATTCTAAAAATGATTAAACATTATAGCATTGTGCTACTAGCCCATTTTTCTTTAAACAATGTTATTTCAGATCATTGTTACTATTATTTCATCTTCTTCAATTCTTCTATTATCTATTCATTCTCCAAAGTTAAATAATATTTCTTAACAGCTAACTTGATATTTTAATTCATAACTCTCTGTTTCTTTTTTTGTATTTGGTTTGGTGTTACCTTGCTCCTTATTAAAAAAAATCATCATGTTATCTGGATGCACAAATACTTTCAAAAATTCTTTAAAAAATTATTCATATAAATACCATGTAAGAAATGGACCAAAGTTAGCCTATGTATCTGAGAGCATCTGCCTAAAATTGAATGAAATGGCCAAGTCCATGGTAGCTAATAAGTTCAGTCTCTTATTTGAAACTATCAAACATTTTCACTATTGCAAGTATCCCAATTAATCTTTCTTCTCCTCTTTCCCTCTTCTCCCCTCCTTTCCCTTGCCTCTCAGTTTATTTTCACACAGGTTACACCGATCACTTAAGTGTATCCTTTAAGGGGCTAAGTGTTGACTTCTTGAAAAAAAAATAAAAAGGTATTGGTTTTAGTGGGGATTAACTTATTGAAAGAATTGTATGAAAATGCTACAGAATCATCCAAAGGTAGACAATGATACAAATGGTAGAAATGGTGCAAAATGATACGAGAAAATGTTACAAAAAATGGCACAAAAGAAATGGTACAAAAAATATTCCCTGGAGCAGAATAATGAACAAAACTAAGAGCCTGGGGGTGGGGGGGGTGGGGGGTGGGTGGAGAGAGAGTAGATTATGTAAGAAACTTATGGCTACCAGCAGTCACCAGGAAATCTGATAAAAATTCATAATTTTTCTAGAGTTCGACTATATTTTATGTAGTGACAGACTTCTGGACATATATTAATTTTTAATCTGGTACATAAGCAAAATGTGTTTCCTGAAAAGTAACTGTCATTTCATATAAGTATTTTTCCATGGTTAACATCATTTTTGCATTATTTTTAGTAGTGCTGAGTGTTCTAATGAACTTAAAGACTTAAATCATAAATACATATTACTAATTTTCCAGGTTTGCTAAATGGGTAGAAAAACAGCAGTGAGACTAGCCAAGATTTCTGTGTGAAGGAATAACATTGTTAAATATTGTGTATTTTCTAAGCTAGAAGAGACTTTTGATATCTTTTAGCCTATATCTATCATTTAAGGGAAGTCTATACAAGGCAACTGATGTGCTGAAAGGTAAAATCATTAGTTGAAGATCATATGGTTTGTTAACAGCAAAGCTTACTCTGGATTACAGATGTTTAGATGCCAGGTTGGGGTCATTACTACTGGGCCACCTTGTCATTCTCACAAAAGAGATTCATGATTAATGAATCAAATGAAATTGAGATTTTCTGTTTTGATTCGTTTTTTTCTCTTTCAGTAATCTAGGCTTATCTGGGTATTTCACTTGTCATAAACTTTTCTTATATAAAGAATGTTTCTTATATATGAAATGGAAATTGGGGGTTGATCATTAGCATATTTATAGTTTTAGAATTTCTTAATAACTCTTGGATTTATGTGCTGTATATAGGATATTATATCAAGAATGCTGACCTGAAATCTAGAAAATGCATTTGACAAACTACCTGATAACTTCAATAGGAAATATATATGTATATATATATATATACGTATATATATATATATATATATATATATATATGTATATATATACATATATATATATACATATATATATATGTATATATATACATATATATATATATATATATATATTTACAGGCCAATAAATTCAGCTCTGTTTACAGTTCTATTATCAAGACTAGTAATTGGTTCCTTTTAAGTATTATCTTCATAAACGCATTGGTTCTCATGAATGAGTAAAAATGCTTTTACATTTTCACAAGCATTTTTGAACTTATTCTATCCGTCTTGAATCACACTATTCTCAATACAAACTCATTCATAATATATGCATACTTGTGGATTTATCTATGTTTATGTCTTTACCTTTACTTCTATTTCTATCTATACTTATATTTATATATCTTTATCTATCTATATATCTGTCTGTCTATTTATTTATCATTCTACCTCTAAATCTATATTTAGAATTTCATCTCTATATAAGTGTATCTGTTTCCTTCTTTGTCTCTATATCCGGGTCCATATCCATATATATATTTGTACCTATAACTGTACCAATGCCTATATTTTTTCCCTATTTTTCTATCGCTTTCTTCATTGCTAATGCATCTACCTATAGATCTTTATCTGTAAATTTGCACATGTGTGTGATGCATTATATATTTGTATGTCTATGTATATAGATGTATAGGACATATTCAATATACGTATACACATATAAGTCAATGTTTACTTATGTGCACTCATGCATTTGCATGTATTCAATTAATTAAATAAATTAAACTAATGCATTTTAATACTTCCTTGTAGAATTATAAACTAGTACTTACTAATTAAAAAAAAATAATGGCACTAGCCAATGTTGATGAAACTTCAGTCACAATGTGTCCAGTTAATACCTACCCAAGATATAGTTTATTTGCTAATTCCCCAAACGTAATAAACTCCTAATGTCAATGAAGTAGTGACAATGACTAGCTTCCAGTTGCACAACGTTTGCAACATACCCTGCGTGCACACAGTAGGTGCTTAATAGATGTTTATTGTCTTGACTTTTCACACAGTCCCGTTGAAAGGGAGGAAAAGCCAGTATTATTGACTCCACTTTCCAGATGAGCAATTTAGGTCTGTGAGAAGATTTACCCATGTTCCCACAGGATAAGGATACATAAGTGTTCTGGTGCTACAGGAAGACTGCAAACTCTGCAGATAGGATTTGGGATCTAATCCTATCATTGACACTTGATCCCTTTTAGTGGCACATGAAACTGTTAAAAAAGAAACACCATATGAGATTATGGTGTTTACTTTTATCATGAAAAGCAGTTAATTAGAAGTATTATATATATATATATATATATATATATATATATATATATATATATAATGTATATATAACACATATATAACATATGTAAATACATAAATTATAATTAAAAATTATAATAATAAATAATTATAAATAAAATGATTAGGGCATCATTTTGGCAAAGGGAAAACGTGATGAGGAATATAACAACAAATTTATTTTTATATTGATCAGTGAAGGTCAAATGACACAATGAGATAGGTTGCTGTCCTGCTTCAATTTATTTTCATTCATGTTCTAGAAATCCATGATCTCAAACTCAAATAGTATAAGCTCCACAGAGGCCCCATATTGATTTTAAAACTGCAAATTAATATTATCTATGTTTTATTTTATTTGTATGGTTTTACCATTTCCCAATCATCTTTTATTCTAGTTTGTGTGATAGAAATTTTGCCCATATGTGCATCTGTGGCCTCATGTGGGTGAAATTTGACAGGAGTAGAAAGAAGATAATGTTGTTGTTGTTTTACTGGCGTAATTGCATTTGGTTGTAAGGTTGTTTGCGGTAAGTTCATTGAGAGCATCCTCAATAAGGTTATAGTAGCAGATATGATGATAATGATCATGTATATTCCTGCTCCTTTACTCATGTGTCTGTGTGTTCATTTAGAACAGTTCATGGGTTTCTAGGGATTTAAAGCTTAGAAAATGCTTTCCTAAATTTCAAGAACAGAACAAAAGAGATTGAATAGCAAATAGAGAAACCACATTTTCAAATGGGAACCCAAAGGTTGAGGAGTGTTTTTTTTTTTTAAACTACAAATGTTATATGTAGTCATTTGATAATGGCGAATCACTGAAGAATTGCATTATGTTTTTTTTCTGCTTCTTCTATATGGGAAATGATCACATCATGTGATCTGAATGGTAAGTGACAAAAAAACAATCTTTTCCAGAATCTTTAAAGCAGATGGCAGTCGTATTAGACCAATTAATTTATAGCTGGATGGGATCTTGAATGTCATTTAGCCCAACTACCTCGTCTGTAAGATGAGAAAACTGTGATCCAAAGAAGAAACAACTCATCCACCGTTACAAAGGGAGACAGCAGCAGAGTCAGGTATGCTAATAAGAAATACAACATTTTCCCACTGTACAGCACTGTTGCAACTGTAATTGTTTAATTACTTTCAAGTATTAATTTTATGAAAACCTTTATTCTATTAGTCTTTTTTTGCCATGTTTTTCTCAGCATTATCATTGATACATACATACATATACATATATGTTTACACACATATATATGCAATGTATATACACTCATTCATATGCATACATATGTGTGTATCTATGTATATCTATCTATAGTTATAGCTATCTCTATCTCTATATAAGTTACACAGTTTGTTTCCTAAGGAATATTTTTTCTAACCCCTATTTTGTGAAGAAAATCAATAAGAAACTTTCATGTGAAATCCACACACATATATTTATATACTCACACATATGTGGGTATATGTCATGTTTTAGAGGCACTAAAAGTTTGTGACCCCTATAGGGTCCCAAAGCTCGTGCTTGTCAAAGGCTTGAACTGAACAAGATCTTTCTAAAATTGAGGCAATTCAATAGGAGCCACTTTTCCATGGTTCCTGTCAATAAAATAGATTTATAAATGCATATATACCCAAACATACCATGTTCATACTTATATACACACATACAAATACAAATATATGCACACATATACTTGTATAAAATACATACAAAATACATACTTATATATACACACATATTTACAATATAGGCATACCTGTCTTATATGTGCATACCCACATGCACACTTGTACATATACACGTACATTGCATTACAAATACACATAGACAGACATCTATATAAGTCTCTGCCTTGTGCTTTTCCCAACACCTAGCACTGTAGTATAGACAGATCTTTTAAGTTGATGTGTTTTATAACTGAGAAAACTGAAGCTTAGAACTTTAAATATTCGCTCAACCCCAGTTGTTAACTCTGCAGGAAGGATTTGAAAATAGGTTTCACTCCTCACCACCAAATAGCTGCTGGTTTCTAATGGCACCTCCTCTTAATAGAGAGGGAAAAGTAATTCACACTCAATTAGCTAAGTATACTTATTTCATATGAGGTATCATAAAGCAAGAGTTTGTTTAGACTATTGCTCTTTACTGAGAATTGTTGGAAATATTGTTATGTTGGTTTTATTTAGTTGTACTGGACTACAATTCCTAACCATGAATAGTAATTGATAAATACTAAGCAGAAATTCATGGAATTTCTTGCACATACTTCCTATTTCTCTGCAATAGAACTTTTTAATTTGAAAGTGAAAATAACCTTGGTCACTGGACATTGAGAAAGGCGGAAAATGGAAATATATTTTATAGACAAACAGCTGGGAAAAGTGGCTCTCTGTTTGATGTAGCGATAGGAAGCATTAGTTCAAGCTCAGCCCTTGCCATGTGTGGTTTTTGTGATGCTTTAGAAATCCCTTTAGGCACCTTAAAAGCTCAGTCAGTTCCTCTGACAACTCTAATGTGCCTGGCACGCAGTACGTACTTAATTAATGCTTCTTGAATTGATTTGCTTAGAAGGCTCTTGTTTGCTCCAGATGCATCTATGAAATGTATGAAAGAGGAACTAAATGACAGGGATGGTATAATACAATGAAAAGAATGGAGAGATATGGAGTCAAAGAATCTATGTCCAAATACTAGCCCACCTGAAAAATTTGCTTTACCTCTTTGCGCCACAGTTTCCCAATACGTAGATAGAGGGAGCTAGTAACACTATGGAAAGAATTTTGAACCTAGAGTCAGAAAGAACCCAAGTTCAATTTCAGCTTCAGACACGTTAGCTGGGTGAATTTGAGCATGTCACCAAACATCTTTCTGCCTCAGTTCCTCAGCTGTAAAATGGAGGTAAAATGATACATTTTCCCCCAGACTTTTGAAGGACCAAATCAGATAATATTTGTAAAGCACTATGAAAAAATGTACAAAGTTATATGGAAACACGGACTATTATAATCACTACCATTATATTATTAATTATTATAATATGCACAAAATACAGATGGGTAGATTAGAGGACTTTAATAATGCTACCAGTTCTAAATCTGATTTTAAGAATAGTTTGTTGCACACTACACCTCCTTATCTGTAGATCTCCCGTTAGATTTCTGTGTGTGTGTGTGTGTGTGTGTGTGTGTGTGTGTGTGTGAGTGTGTGTGTGTATGTGTGATATTACATTTAGGCTAGATGTGCCAAGTCATCTTGAAGTAGATTTCAATGAGTTATTTATATATTCGCATGAACCATTAGCCTTTCTTTGTATGCAGGTCTGTTCAAATGACTGTAAGGTGGCTTTCCATAATTGTCATTTTGAAAAGGGAAAAATGTAGTACTTTATTTCATATTCTTCCCATAGCAGGACAGAAATTTATGTATTCATGGTATCTTTATGATATGACCTTTAATTACCTTGTTAACCTAACTATTAACATAGAATTTGTGAGTCATAAATTTAACCTCCAAATTTACATCTGGGTAAAACAAAAGGAAATTATTTTTCAAGGAATGATGCTGGTTCATATACTTAGGTTTTATAATTAATCAACTTAAGTCAATTCAGCAAACAGTCATGAAGGGCTCATTATAGATTCACTTTTGAAACTGAAGCAATAGACACACACGTATATAGACACTTGTACACATACACACATATACAAACACACACGTACACACACATCCCCCTGCCCTCAAGGAGCATAATTTCTATTGGAAGATTAAAAAAAAAAAGGTACATAGAGAAGTCATTACAGTGTTGTGAGGAGATCTTCGGTGAGATGCGAAGAAGGAACACAAACACACAATAATCACAAGTCAGACACTATTACTCAGTCATGCCAGTAAGTGGCTCCCCAGCCTTTCTGTCCCAAGGGTAGCATGAGAAGTACCTCTGATGGGCATGCAGTGGGCTGTATCCCATCCTGAAAAGCTTCTTATAAATATCTGCTAAATTGATTATTTTCAGTAAAAATTTGCACACCTTGGCTTAGATGAAGCTAGTTAAACTACTTATTTGCTGCATAGGAAATACTTTCTGAGACATAAACAAGTCAGTCTGTGTTCAAACATAGATTAACTTTTGTAACCTATGAGCTTACAGTAGGCTAATCCTCATAAAATATCGGAAAATATTTTGTCAATACTTTGGAGAAATTCATTGTAATACATAAATTATATATACAGTTTTGAAAAGTGTTTCAATATATATTTTATTTATACCTGTCCTGAATATTACAATATTGTAAAACTTTTTAATTATTGCTCAAAGAAAATGTATACTTGCTGTATCCTAATGAAAGACAATAAAACCAGATTAGGACTAAGGTGCTTTTGTTTGGAGGGGGAGACTTTGTAATTAATACAAGACTATCATTCCCAATATTTTGGGGGGAAATTTCAGAAAAAAATATTAAATGTGCCCATTCTTTCCATTTTCCATGTGTGTGTATGTATATATGTGTGTGTATATATGTGTATTGTGTAGAATATACACACATATACACATAGACAAATATATCTATATATTGTGTGTATGTGTATACACTCATGTATATATGTTTATATGTATATATTTGGGTATGCACACACACATACACAAGGTCGACCTTATTTTTTTAAAGGTATGAAATGCATTCATGGAGTAGTAATGTGTGAGGAAACTATGATGCAAAGAAAAAGAATGACCTGGTACAAAAAGTGTTGGACCTGAAATCCTTATTTTTTCAGATATACTCTCTGTTCTGCTTCCAAAATATCGAAGGGTAAGCTTGCAGACCATGACAAAGCACTTAAGGATTTATAAATAAGGTAGAGGATCTTTTGGATACTTTCCCTCAAAGTATGGCAGATAAGGTCACAAACAACACCACTGAATGAAATGGGAGGGGTAAATTAAAAGCAACAAACACACAAAACGCAATTCTTGAATCTCAGATACTGATTTCTTAATCCTTTTCTATCACTGCAACTTACAAAAGAAAATCTAGTCTTGCAAAGCTATGCCACCGTTGAAGTAAGAACAAATTTGACATACGTAGCTTTGGTTTCATTGATTTGGGGATGGGCATAATCCAACTGATGTTGGAATATTAGTGGAAGCTATTACCCCACTCCACCAAAGTCTTCCTCCCATTTTTGACACTTAAATCATTGGAATGGTTTTGTAGAGGGATCAAAGAAATATAAAAGTTCCTATGTTAATGAATCTTCCACTCCGGGAAGACAAGATATGTGCAGATGAAGAATTATTTATCAAGTCTCCATATAGATAGATAGATAGATAGACGATAGCAGACATTAAGGTGATTTTAGGCAGTAAGATCAGTATCAGAAAGAAATATATGCACACATAGATACATAAAAACACAAAATCTCTTTAGTTTGTATTATAAAGGACAAGTCAATGTGGCTAAAGCAAAGAGCATATGTGAATTATAATGGAAATGAGACAGAATAAAAGTTAGATTTAAATTATGAAGGACTGTTTGCAAAGCTAAATAATTCAGATTTTCTACTTTTAGTAATCAAGAGCCTCTCTCTCTCTCTCTCTCTCTCTCTCTCTCTCTATACATATATATATATATATATATATATATATATATATTTGATTTTTGAATGAAGAAATGAGCTATTTAAAACTACTTAAAAATTTAATCAAGTAGGCGTATTCTGAATATATTTAGATAGGAATGCCATTTTCCTAGAATATAGCACAATATCTTGTTGTTACTAAATATTGCTAAAACGAAATAAAAGCAGAGACATCAGTTAAGAGCTTTTGTGATAGTAAAATTATAAGTTGTCAGTGGCCTGGATGAAAGCAGTATTGATATGAATGGAGAGGGGGAGGGGAGAGATTCTAGGGATACGCTGAAGGATAAACAGATTTAGTGAATAGCTATGTATAAATGTCAAGGTAAAAGAAAGACAAAGTTGATTTAGTTCTGGAGCCTGGGGAACTGGAAGAATAATGACACTATTACTTTCAAGAGAAGGATCATGTTTACATATAAGATGGCAAGTTCAGATAAAATATGTCATAGGTAGAGGGAAATAAGTCATAAGGATTGGTCTATTGCTAAGTAACTTCATGTTGACCTCAGATTAACCCGCTATATGCCAGTTGCAAACCTCTCCTGGTTACTATCAGTTAGCAAGTTTATTCTTTTCCAGGTATTCAAGGTTAGTATATATTCCTAATCACACCGTGGTCCATAAGAGAGTGCTTTTAAGAACACCTCCTGGCAGTCTGATCATGTGCCCTCTTCAATTCTTTCCCTATGAATATTCCTCACAAAACCAATCAGTATAAGGAAAAGACCCAGAAATCTGGGTTCTTGATCAGGGAATACATCCCAATGTATTTCTGAGTCATCATTCACTTCTGTGCCCATGTGACTCTTGGGCTGGAGAGATGCACAATTACATATATAAAAGTAATAAACTACCCCACTCATACATTAAGTGCTTACATTCCTTCTCAGTTCCTCCCCATTCAAGATCCCTTTACCCAAGAATGAACAGATTACTGTATAGATAAGTAGTCGATGCACATAAACACACAAGCATTTTACATATTTTTATGTAAATAATTGTTGGGGTCAATTCTGTAAACCAATCAGATTATTCCATCCCATTTAAAGAAGTTTTGAGATGGCAAGTCCTTATATATTTATTTAGTGAAAACACATCTAGGTAAGTCACTAGTCGTGAGCAAGACCTGGACATCTCTTTGAAATAATTAAGGAAAATTTAAATTTGGTGAAACAGGAATTCCATTCTGATTGGATTAAGGACTTGATCACTGCATAGGGAGTTAATAAAGGAGAAGTAGCTATCTGAGAACTGACATAAGATTTTGAAGGTCTGTCAGTGGAGAGGAGGGATATGAGGAGTGTAAGAAAGTACCAACAGCACAGTCAAAATCCATCAAAATAAGAAAGATCACAAAGGACCGAACTTGCAGAAGAGAAGGGAAAGACTGAGAATAGCCAACAAACTTATCTGGAAGACAGGAAGACTCAGGCTGAAATTAACAGTTGTATATTTGAAGATAAAGTGACAAAAATCTACTTAAAGAAAAGTTTAGAGAAATGTAATGGTTTCCTTGTTTTTTTCTTTCATACAAATTCAATAAAGCATTAGAACAGGGGACCCTGTACAACTTAGGGGCTATTATATTTTCTCCAGTATTAAAGTGAACTACTTATTGAAACATGGTACTATTCCATTATTTGTAATTATAGGTAAGTAAATAGCTAGTTATACACAGCCTCATATATATCAATATGTACCGTATGTATGTGTGTGTGTTTGTATTTATGTGTGTATGTATGTGTGGGTAACATATAGGCATCTCCAAGTGGAAGACTCAGGCGGAAATTACCATTTGACTATTTTAAGACAAAGAGACAAAAATTTATTTATACTCACACTTATACTCATATATACATAGATATACATGTGTGAGTGTAAATGAACAACCTGGAGCAAAGTATATGCATGTATATGTGTATGTATATGTCTGAAAAATGTTTTATGTAAATATAAACTAAATAGACACATGCACGTGCACATACACATATATGCACAAATATTTATATAGCAATCTTTAGATTTGTATTCAAGTGAATACTTATTTTTTTTTAAGAAAGGATTTTACAAGGTATGTTATTTAATTGAGAAATCACATTACCTCTCATTTAGTACTTCTGGTCCTTTGGATGAATATCTATTTGGTTTAGGTAGACGCCTCATTAGCCATTGTCATATATAAACAGATTGTTAATGGTGAGTTGTTTTGCTCACGATTTATATGTTTAGAGTTGTTTTTTACTTATTGGATGGTTCACTGAAGCTGTGGCAATTTGCAGTTTAGTACAATACATTTTCTAGCAGTGCTCACCAGAAAAAAAAAAAGTACATATGTATGTTTACTTATTAGAATGCACTGGCTCCATTCCCATGGGTGTTAATCATTTGTCCATATTGAATACTGGTGAATCCCTGAGGGAATCAGTGTAGGGAATGTTCCTACTGAGGAAAGATAAAGAATCTTAGCAGCTCAAGACTCTGCCTTTATTTGGGTTAAATTCAGTTTGATATTAACAAGCATTTATTAAGCATTTAATTTTTTTCTAGAGACTCAGCTAGTCTCTGTAAATACAAAGATAAAACGAAGTTTAATACTATGCTGTATTGGTTATAAGATGTCAATAACAAAAGAATCAGTTGATTAGAACATATCTCTTCCAAACATATTGCTTTTAATGGGATCTCTTACGGCAGGCTTCATACAAAGCCCCGTTGTTTGGTATGACCTATGAAAAATATCAGCCTCATGTATTAATTCAGCTTTTTAAGAGCAACTCCAGCAATAATTTCCCCTTTTGGTGTTTAATTGCTGAATAAGTGGAAAATTGACTCAATTACTACTTACACATTCAGGATATCCCTCATTATTTTGTCGTTATAGATTTACAATTAGTAGATTGCCCTTAAATTAGCCCTCTCCATGACATATAATGGTTTGAGGGGAATCTGTTTTCTCTTTTACTCCCCACCTGTATTAATATGTATTTGTATTTTTATATGTGCATATATAATATACATATATACTTATATACATATATACACATATGTATATATCCTAGACTTCATATTTGTTTTTAAACTTAAAATGTTCCTATTTTGCAGAAATGAATTAACCAAATCACTTGTTTGTACATGCTCAAGGATCTTAAGATTCTAGACTTTATTTGATAATATTTATACAATCCTTAAAAATCTGGAAAAGTGCTTTATATGTGTTATTTTATCCTCAAAAGAATATTGTGAAGCAGGTGTTACTATTGTCCCCCATGTCATAGGGTAGAAAATGGAGGCAGAGAGGAATTAAATGACTTGCTAAGGTCATGTTTCTATTCTGGTTGAGCCAAAATTTCTTGACTTCAAGCCCAGTCACATAGAAATAGAAGACTTCAGAGGTCATTTAATGCAAGCCCTTCATTTTAGAGATGAGGAAATTAAGACTGATGAAAATTTAACTGACAAGATGTGTCAGGTTGCTTCCACAAAAGCTTTCCTGACTTATAGGATCATAGATTTAAACTGGAAGGGAATATTGAGTTCCTATAGTCCATAGTCTTTATTTTACCGATGAGGAAAATGAGGCCTCAAAATCTCGTAACTTGCTTAAGGTTACGCAACTAATAAGTGTCAGAACTGGAATAAATCAGGTTCTCTGATTTAAAATACAATATTCCTTTTAATGTACCACATGTCCCCATAATTCTTAACTTTTCTATTTTATTTTCTCTTTTTTTGCCTCCTCTCCTTCTAACTAAATGTTAGTAGTCCTTAGTTGTTGGGTTCCTAACAACTAATGTGTGTGTATACACACACACACACACACACACACATATATGTATGTATATATATATATATATATATATATATACATATATATATCCATACACATATATATCGATTCTTACTTGGCATTCCTTATCCATTCCCAGAATTCATTACATCTACATCCCCAGGCTTACATTTTATACTATCTGATAGAAATTTCTTTCTCTCCTTCTCTCTCTGTCTGTCTGTCTGTCTGTCTCTCTCTCTCTTTCTATGTGAATGTGTATCTCTCTGTGTCTCTGTCCATCTATATCTCTTTGTCTTTGTTTGTATCATTCCCTCTCTGTCTCTCTTTATCTTTCTCTCTCATGATGGTGGTATCCCAAATTCATCCTGCCCATAGCTAAACTTCCAAACTCATCATCTTCCTTCTAAACATAATTCAACACACCTTTTAAATTTTCTATGCCTACAGATAGTACAATTACCTTGTTTTAAATCTACTTGATCCTTTCATTATCATCATCATCATCATCATCATCGCAATAACTAGAACTTATTTAGTATTTTAAGTTCTGCAAAGCCTCATAACTATCAAATATCTGAGTCTAGTCAACCAGAAGTTCTCAACATTTTTGGCACTCATTTCTTTGCCCATTTTTTTTGTTGTCATGAAACTTATTTGCTTTTGTGTGGACCCTTGTGATAATATTTTTATTGGCCCTTCTGCTTTGTCTCTGTTCCAACCAAGGGATCCTCTTCACTGTTGCTGGAGTAATTATTTCAATTCTTTTGAGACTAGTTGATTTTTGTTGCTTTCATTTACATTATCATAGTCATTTTATATATAATTTCTTGCTCTCTTCACTCTATAAACAAGTTTTTGTGTATTTTTCCTTTAAATTCTTCATATTTTCCCTCCTTTGCATCATAATAGCACATATTACATACAAATACCCTCACATCTGCTCATTGATTTGGGAAATTCCAAGTTGTCTTTTATAGCACTGCCTGCCCCCTGAAAATCTGCAAAATGTAAAGCATTTTCTGTCTATATGTTAATATATATATACACATATGTATATATATATATATACATATGTGTATATATATGTATCAGACATTATGCTAAAGTTCAATTTCCAAATCAAAAAATGAAGCTAATGCTACCTATAAAATCAATTTCAGAGGTCTTTGTGAGGCTCAGACAGGGAAAATGCATATTAAGAAATTTGCAAACATTCAGCATAGAAATTATTTTATAGTGTGATTCTGAGCACTTGTTGGCTCTCCTGAAACACTCTTTATAACTTCCTGTTGGCAATTTATTGAAGTCCAACTTCCTTAACATGGCACTTCATAATATCTGTAGTTGTAACCCACTGTATTTTCTTAGACCTTTTTCCCTGGACTCCCTTTCTCACAGTTTCAAGGCAGTTTCAAGACAGGTTGAAAGACTCCAATCCCTCCTGTCTTTCCTGACTCCCACCTTTTACCCCGACAGCTTTGTAACACTTCAGAGTGCTTCTTTTTTATTCTCTACCCCACCCCAGCATTCCCTGTAGGACTTCCACATAGTTTCCAGTTCATTGCAAATACTATTTTCCTCCTAAGTTTTCCTGATCCCTCATGTCTCTGAATTCCTTCATTCATTCTACTTGTATTTTTCTTATCTCATTTGTAATTTGGGTATTTATATTCATCTCTCCTAGAGTGCAAGTATAATGAGTGGAAAAAGGAAATATTTTACTCATATGTAGATCTTCTCCCTAAAATGCTTAACATAGTACTAGGTGTAAAAAGAGTGCTTATTTTGTGAAGGAAAGAAGGAAGGATAATGAATGGAAACAGGTTTTTCTCTCCCTTCTCTAGTTCAGTTATGTAGCATTTTTCTTTGCCCATAAAAAGGGATGTCATTACCTAATGATGCTCCTTTTGAAAAAGGAAGAAATTTAAAAAGGTTGCCATGTAACTACATTCCTTGTACACTAGCATAACGACACTATGGGGCAAGTACCATGGTGCTGCCAGAACTGTGGATTACATTTCTGCCTGAGGTGATTTCCACACCAGGACATGATAGGATCTAGCTGATCACATAGAATTTTCATCCTCCTTGAATATCTCAGGATTACAATGAGATAGAAAAAAATATATATCACATGTGTTGTGCCACTCTTCTTAATTTTAACCAGATTTAGAAGCAAAAGAGAGAAAAGGTTTAAGATTACAGTTAGCATACACACATACACATGCACACACACAACCAAGTGTCCATGAAAAATGATGAAATTTATAGTTTTAGGAGAAACTGGTAAGATGTTTAAGGAACTGATGGAAAGGGAAGTGATCAGAATTAGAAAAATGATTTTTGTAATGAGTTTGTAAACATAAATTATCTTTAAAGATTTTAAAGCTCTAACAAATAAGAATGTTAGGACAATGACTGAAGATGAAATGAACTACATAATTCCTTCCAGAAAAGAAATGGAGATGTACTTAAAAGTTGAATAAATCATGTGTTTTTTCAACATAGCTAATGTGAAAATTTGTTTTGCTTAATTATGACTATTTATTATTAAGAATTGATTTTTCAATGAAGAGAAATTTCAGGGATATAAAGTAGATGCAGGGAGTATCCTCTTAATGTAAATTTGTATAATACTCATATGTATATAGGCATATACACATAAAGATATGAATATGCCTATACATGCATATGTAGACATACATAGAGGTAGGCATATACTTGTATTTGCGTACATATGCATAAATCTAGTTTAAAAAGGGGAAATGCTTTCTATACTGTCACAGAATTTAATAATTGAAGGAATTTTAATGGATTCCTGAAATTCAACCAATATTTTTTAAAAGCATACAATTCTAACATGTAAAACTTACATATTTTATTAGAATATTAGCTACTCTGTTAATTCCTTAATGATAAAAACTAATTTTGGGGGGCTTTGTAATCTCAATGCTTAATACAGTATCTTGCAAAGAGTAGACAGTAATAAATGTTTGGTTATTTACTGGCCAAGTAGTTGAAAGCTTCCAGTTAAGGGAATGAAGCACATTGCCTCCCGAAGTACCACATTCTACATTTGTATAGAACTGAACAGGGGGAAGATTTTCTTGAAAAGTGTAAATTTTTCCCTCTCTGCAACTTCTATCTTGTTCCTGTTCTAGTGCAAAATAGAACAAATCTAATCCCTGATACGTAGGAAAGTATTTCAAATATTTAAAGTCAATTTATCAACTCCCAATTCCCCTCTCCCAAGCTAAACTTTCCAGTTCTTTCAGTAGATTATCATAAATAGTTTACTGGTGCCAATCACTATACCCTTTCCTTTCTCTGAAAAGGTTCAAAGAGAAGAATATCCTTCCTAAATTTCCTAAATTAGTTGAGGATGATTGGAAGGAAAATAATAAACAGTGATTAAAAAAAAGGTAAAGAAAAGAGTCAAAGGGGGAAAAACATTCTATACATTCAGCTGAGGATATATGAAAAAAATTCTGTATTAAATGGAAATGGAGGTAAGTCTTGAAGTTGGTAGTCCATAGGGTAGGGATGTGTATGGAGTATATTCATAGAACGAGCAGTGGTCAGTTAATAATCATAAAAACTAAAAGTAGATTGCTTTAAGTATATAATACACAAAAGCGGGGAAGGGGGTGGCTTTGTTGAACCATAATTAGTCATATATAGTAGTGCAAAAAATGTAGTTTGAAGCTGGGGTTGTAAAGGACACTACAAAAAAAACTTAAGATTTTATATTTTATCATAGAGGGAATTGGGAGTCACCACAGTTTGGGCACAGGAGTGAAATGTTCCTTTAATCAGAAGTGTACCTAAGTCAAATCACTTTGGCAATCATCCTAGCATGTACCCATACACATAGATACATATTTACACACACATACACGTATATATGTATATACGTGTATGTGTGTGTGTGAAAAAAGTCATTGATGTGTGATAAAAGTGACACTTTCATAAAGTAATA
This sequence comes from Potorous gilbertii, assembly GCA_028658325.1. NCBI lineage: Eukaryota > Metazoa > Chordata > Mammalia > Diprotodontia > Potoroidae > Potorous > Potorous gilbertii. Next base: position 531,796,345 of record CM053771.1, on the reverse strand, counting down.
TTAAGATTTTTTTTAAAGATCAAATATATAGAATGAAATGGTTGATATAGATTATTAAGTCTGGGTATATTCTCAAAGAAAATGGAGGATGTGAGTAATGAAGGATACATTTAAAAAATACTACAATAATTGACAAGTTCATAAACACTCCTTGTGGGACAAAACTTTATGGCACTATGTTTGTCTTCTCATTAATTCCTGATTGGTATATTCAAAGTTACACTAGATTTGCTTAAGCTGGAGAGAGTGCATTTGTGAAATGTTCCAGTTTGATTTTTCTGAAATCAGCATTAAACATTTAGAGATCTTACCTGTCTCAGACCATTCCATGTTCATCTATGGTGTGAATAAATCATATCTTCTGAGTGTTAGTTAAAAATTGCTTCAGTTCCAAGTTCTGGGTCATGAGTGGTACTCAAGTACAGTAACAAGGTAAAAGCAAAAACAAACAAAACAGACACAACACACTCCATATCTGTGTGTGTGTGTCTTTGTGTGCTCTATTGATGCTTTGTACATTTTTAGTGAACCTAAAGGTATATCAAATTTGGATGTGCTATTGTTGTTGTTTAAGGAGATCCAAAATAAGAAAACTGTAAAACAGGATAGAAACCCTTTGGAATGAAAAATCGTAAATTTTGTCTTTCTTTCTAGGCTACAACCTAAATAACTTAGAAATATGTCCACATCAACAAATAATGTTATTGTCATTGGTGTGTGCATGCACACACAAAGACACACATACGCACACTGAGTAAATGTCACACCTTAAAATTGTAGAGGATAATGTCATTCTCGATTATTGGAATGATAGTTATTTCAGTGACATAGTATATGTTGAATTAGGTGTATTCCATGTTAATCAGGATATAGCAGTAAAAAAAAAAACTGCTAAAAGTTTAGATCCATTTAAGTGAGGGCATATCTTAAGTTCTGAAGAATCGGTTTCTGAATTAAATGACTTAACAATAGCTGAAGCAGAAGAGATTTGTGGGAGTCATACACACTGATGGTAACTCCCAGAGTCATTTATGTGCCTTGGGGAACAGAATGAAACTCTATCCATCTTTATTCAAATCATTCTACACTAGGTTTGAAACACTTTCCAGAATCTAAAATCAATACTTGTATGTCCTAGTTAGAAAATAGTGACTGAAATCTTGTACTGACACTTTAGAAGCCAGAAACAGACAAAAATGATGTGACTAATACATGTACTATTTGTATTTTCATGTGACTAACTTGGGAAAATGGAAGGATAGAATATTATTTCTCTACTCTTTTCCAGTTATTTTGTGTACATGAAACTAGCATATTTTTCAATAGGAAGTTAATTATTCTGTGTCAATGTATTTTGTTCTGATTATTATGTTTAAATGATTAGACTAAAAATTGCAAAGCAAGTATTTTCTGGCAGAGAGTCAGTGTCATCACTAGATGACCAAGGAAATCATGGCTCTACTTTTCATCCATCAAAAAAAAGTTGCTTAATATCTTCATCTATGTGCTAGATTACAAATCTCCTCCATTATAGTGGAATGAAGGGTAAAGGACTTTTAAAGACTACTCCTGTGGATCTCAAGATCTGATAGATGCTACCATTTGTGGGAGGCTTCAGTAAGTACCCTGCAATTGACTTTATTACGGCCATTTAAGGCCATTTTAGTTAAATGTGGAGAGATTTGTCATTCAGTTGGTCTTTGGTGAATATTTAAGACATTATTGTTCAAAAAGACATCAGTTTACTAGAAGTGTAGACCAATGGCAGCTGAAATTGAAGTCAGAAAGACCTCCATTCAAACCCTGACCCTGATACTCACTGGAGAGATAAGGGAAGCATTCACTATGTGTTTTACTATGCTGTTGAGTGCTGTGCTAAGTGCTGGGAATAAAAATGCAAACAAAAAGGAGAGATAATGCTTTTCCTCTAGGAGCTGGCATCCTAATGGAGGAAGACAAAGCATAAATGGAACCAGAAAATAAAGGGAAAGGGATCTGGAGGAGAAACCTAGGGAAGAATGAGCTAAGAACTGTTTGACATATATGTGGTTAGCAAAGTTTCCTCACTCTGTGCTTTAGTTAAGTCATTTTTCCTCTCTGAAACTCATTTTTTCTCATCTGTAAAGTGGAGATGATAATGTTTATACAAGCTTTCTCTTTATTATTGTGAGGGAAAAAGGGAAAAAATGTTCTGTAAAACTTCAAACACTATAGTTAGGAATCTACCAGTTTGGGAATACATCCCATTAGAATTTGAAGTCCTTAAGAATGAATTCATTAATCCCTTCCCCCACTTTTTATTTCCTGTTTCTTTAAGTCTCTCTCTCTCTTTTTTTTGTTTTTTCCTCTTCTTTTTTTCTTTTTATATATAGTTTTATTCTTTTTAATACCTTTCTTCCCTCTTTCTTCCTTCCTTCCTTCCACCCTTCCTTTCTTCCTTCCTTTCTTTCTTTCCTTCTTTCTTTCTTCAGTGCTTAGCACAATGTCTGGTACATAAGAAGTACTTACATATTTGTTGACTGCTTGATTTATTTGCTAATTAAATCATTGAAGAATATATAATATGCTTACAAATAACAATCCTCCAAATTTATCCAGCCGTATAAACTGTACAAAGTCATACACACTGCATATCATTTTCCCTTTGTGGGGTTAGTTTTATTTATAGAACTTTAGAAAGAAACTGTATTTTTCAATGGAATAGTGTGATGAAAAAGAAACAAAAACTTGTAAAGTAAATTCTAGCAAGAAAGCAACACAATTAACCATACAATGAATTGTGATATGCTGAAAATAATTCATAAGATAAAAGTTCATGAGGATCTGCAGCACTAAATGATGCAGTAAATTTTTCAACAAGTAGATTAAATAGTAGGTGTTAAGATGAATTTTATCAGGTGAATGTCAGATGGACAAATGTCTTAGGAAATCCATGATTTGTGTTGTGACATAGTCTACTAAGAATAATAAATTATTTAAAAATCACTAGCTAAATATTTAAATTATGAATATATTTAAATATTAAAATATACTCAATCATGCTTCTCTACATTTGTATTTCATTTGGAATGGTAAATATTATCATCATCATAATTATCCTTTTTATTCTACTGAAAAACAAATGACATAAATTCATTTATTCCCATTTTTTGGTCCTTACATTTGATTTTATGCAGCTTTCTTGAATGAGCGAGTTAACTGACGGTATGAAGGAAAAAGAAATCAGTCTGGCATAGCTGTTCTTTCTTCCACTTCCAATAATGTTACCCTAGAAGGTAGACTGATGTCTAATAATTAGTCTAAAATATTAATTTTACAAGTGAGAAAACTGAAATACAGACAGGTGATTTGATTGAGTCATAAAATCATAGATTGAGAAATGTGAAGGTCTTTAAAGTCCATCTAATCCAAATCTTGTGTTTTCCAATTTGGTAAACTAAATAACAGAAAGATAATGTGACTGGAATCAGAGAATTTCTTGGATTCTAAAATCAATGATCTTCCATTATACCATGATATTGTCCCACCCCAGTTCTTACATTTGTTTAGAATTTATTTAAAATAAACAGAATGTTCAGAAGCTGAATATTCTGAATGAATAAAATAGTTGACCCTATGAATGTTTGCATTTTACAACTATTTAGAAAAATGGGATAATTGAGGGTAGGGAATTTATTTTATTTTCCATTTGATCTATGTATCCCCAGAGCTTATTAAAGCACATGGTGTTTTATTTTTTTTCTAATTAGTGATTACATTGGTATAGGGAAGTCCCAGAAAAGAATAAGAATCATCTCTACAACGTCCTTGACAAATATTTATCCAACTGATGCTTGAGGATTTTAAAAGAAAGGTAACCTATTTACTTGTATATCATTTTATTGTTTACTTTTAGACAGTTCTAGTATAGTTTCTTTAATTTCTATTAGATCTTAAAAAATGCTAAAATATCTCTTTTTATTACTTCACTATCACTGGTATTTTCTTCTCTGAAAGTCAAACAGAATACATCTAATTTTGTTTCCATGTGACAGCTCCTTAAATAATTGAATACAGATATCCTTGTCCCTACTGAGTGTTTTTTCCAGGCTAAATATCATCAGTTCTTTCAGTAATTTTATGTGTCATGATCTTGATCATTCCCTAACCTTGGCTGGTCAGTCCTGGATAACTTCCCACTTGGCAATGTCCTTTCTAAAATGTGCAACCTAATTTTTAACCTAATAGTACAAATATGATATGGTGAGAGCATTGTGACATTTTACCTATGTGACTTGCTCTATTTTTCAGCTGAAGCATAAAGCGTCTCCCTAAGATGCTCCCACTAATAGTAGAGAAATAGCTTAGTTGAGTTTCACCTGATTGCATCTGCATGTCTGCTGAGGCATTGACAAAAGCCAAAGAAGGGGATATATGAGACAGAAGCAGTTTTTGCTTATTTGTTTTAGATCTCACTGGCACGTCCGTGTTTCAGGTGGATCGTGTCTTACCAAGAGCAAACCCAAACAATAAACTCTTCAGGGTACCACGGAGGAATCCAAGTGAGTGTCTGTGGGGTTTGTCCTTTTGTAACTTTCCCTGTATTGACATTGTGGTGAGTGAGGAATTTTATGGATATTTGTGTAGGTCTACGGTGATGAATCTATGCAAAAACAATGAATAAGACTGCACCAGAATTGGGAATGTAAGCAATGATGCAAATGCATTCCATTTCCTCTTTATCGGAATTTTACATGCAATTTTGCCTCCTCAATTCCTGTCCCTAATGAAGGAGGCCAACAGTGACTATTCAGACAGGAGGGAGCATTAAAATTCCATCAGAAATTGTAAAATCAGGCTGCTCGTTTTTATAAGTTTTCAGTATCCTGGACGCAATACTGACTTAGTGAAGAGTACTGCATCACTGATCATTGTCTGAACCCTAGCTGATGCTTCTGTCTCAAGATGAAGGTAGAGGAACTCAGTAAATATGCTACTGACATGATGAATTTAAGTCTCAGTGACAAATTTCAGTGGAGCTCCATTTGGATCACTGGAACTGACCAATAACTTCACCAAAAATCACAAAATATAATTTTTCTATTTTATAAATACTTGATATAATAATAAATAGGTAGATAGGTAGATAAATAAATAAATAATGGAAAATTATCAAGACCAGTGAAGAAAAGATCTTAAGGGCCATGAGTTTGAGCCCGTGATGTGAAATTGAAAAGAGGCAATACAAAATTGGCAACCAGAGCCTCAGTTTCAAAGACGGGCAGGATAGCAGTGCAAATTTTCCAGTCTATACAATTGACATGGTTTCTACTATGTTGCTGCTGATGCTGATGCCTAGTATTATTAATTCATTGCTCTGATATTTGCAGAGAACTTTAGATGCCATCTCTGTGATTCTTAAGTTCTTGTGTGGTTTTCCACTTCTTTTTTCTCTCAGTGTCCTTCTTTTCACCTTCTCTGAATCACTAGTGATCATACACATGCCTGTCTTCATAATCTTATTCATATGTCTCTCTTTTCCCAAAACCATGCAGAGACAACGTTCAGGAGCTATCTATAACCAAAACTTGTGTGATACCACAAGAGGGGCTCAAAAGGATGCTAAGTGTTCTGTCTACTGAATGTATAAGGCAATCTCTTTTTCTCTCCTAATCTCCTGGAAACTGACCTACATGAGGCTCAGTTGAAGGAAGTGAGTAGGTTCAGCTTGGAAATGATGATTCCAGTCCCAATAAACTGTCTCTAAGTCATGTAGAAGAGGGAATAGATTTTGGTCTGTTTTTCTTGGGAAATCTGAACTAAGAGAAATTAGTGAGAGCTACCAACAGGTTGAAGTTTGAGGAAAAGCAAAACCAAAAATAATTAGAAATGTCCCAAGTACAATGAGCTGTTGAGAGATAGTGAGTTCCCATTCATTGAATGTCTTTTGCTCAAGTCTGAGTGACTTTATTGAGTGTGCTGCAGTGGCAATTCAGTTTCATTTATAGGTTGAACTAGACAGACCCTGTGAAACTTTTTGACCCTCAAATTGTGTGAGCCTGTGACTCTGTATTGCCAGAACAAACCAACTGTATCTGCAATATCTTTACTTTCCATATATTCAGAATAAAAAAAAAGCATTTTCCAAACACGTTTCAAAAAATGTCTATATTTACTTACATATTGTTAAGCACACACACACAAGATCTCATGTAAAATTCCAAATATAACTGGTTTTAGGAGCAACCCACTAAAGAAAGACATTCTGTTGAAATCAGCATTTGAAACGACAGGGGGAAATCATCCATGACCGGAACAGATACTTTTCAATTATTATAAGAGATAATGATAATTTGTCAGCATCCAGGAAAAATATTGAGAATCCAAATATTTTGCTATGAGGCAGTAAGCATTTATTAAGCACTTAATACATGGAAAGTCCTGTAGTAAATCTTTGGGAAACAAAGAAATATTAAAGAAAATTACTGCACTAGAGGGGATCATAATCTAATGGAGAGAGAAGGTGCAAACCAAAATATACACATAAGCTTCATACTAATATGTGCTCATACATGGTAAACAGGTCTTGAGATAAAGAAAATAAATATTTTATGTTTCCTTATAGGGAAGAAAAATATATGGGTGTATATGTATGTGTGTATTCATATATCCCTATCTATCAGTATATGTCTACACACACGCACACGTGTGTGTGTGTGTGTGTGTGTATTTCGAGCTGACATACATTCACTGGCATGTCTTATTCACTTCATCTAAGATTTAAGACATGCCTGTCTAAGGGACAATTGAACCTACAATTAATATTTTGTTTTAATGACTATGACATGCTTTGCTTTAATAAATACATATTTGAAATGATAATTTTAAAATGGAATTAATAATAATATAAATGATTATTTTTAAATATATCTCTTCCTAATTCTAGATTAATCTTCCTTGTTACTAACACAACATCCCTTTCACTTCACACAAACTGTAAATGTTTACACACATATATATATATATATATATAATGCATAGGAATATTACAAAGGAATATATATATATATAGATATAGATATATATGCACTATGCATATATACTTTGGGATATGCAGAAATATACTTGTGTGTAAATATGTATATTTGAGCAAATATCTCAGGTTATAAACTCTAGAGGAATTGCTGAAACACATCAGAGAAAGGACCTCTGAACTAGTGTTTTTTGGACAGCAATAACATCACGAATTTTTATGCATGGACACAAATTTTGAATGTACACAATGTTTCTTCATAAGCACAAATTTAACTTTAAGAAATATTCCAGTGCACTATTTACAGGACAAGATGATTCATCCTGATTAGGCTTCCTGATGGGACTGAGTGGTTTTAATAAAATGGGCAAATCAATGACTGGCCATTGAGGTATAATGGGTCTGAAATGCTATACCATAATGAGGCAGCAGTGGGAGACCATTAGAATCAAGTGGATTGGCCATCAACAGCATATAAAATAATTTATTAAAAAGGCTAATGTTTAGATGATACAGTCAACTAAAAGTTTGCTGAAAAGCTATACAAATAACTTCTGAGTATCTCATCACCCTCTTGTGCTTCTAAATTTGAATTTAGGAGATTTTTCCTCAGTGTGTATGTCTCTCTTTCACGGGAGTCACAGTTCATACGAACATAAACGTATGTATAATTTTAAAAACACTTCCTGTGCAGTTGCCTTCCCTTCTTGAAGGAGAATTACTTTTCTTAATGAAAGAACCAGCTGAGTTTTTGTAGCTGGTCTGGGGACAGGGAAGAAAAAAAGAGGTTGTATATATTTTTACAATTAAGATGTTAAGCAAATGATTAGATTTGGGGGACATTTATATCTAAGTGTCTCAGTGGGGGCTCACTGCACTTCACTCTTAATGATTATTACCAAACAGCATACTTTATTGGTGAGAAAAAAAAAATTGGAGAAAAGCTTTTTGCTATTATCAGCCTGCAGCAAGAGTTGGGCCTTTATATCTTCAACTAGGGAACATATTGAACACTTTTTTTCTCAAATAAAAAAGAACTATCTGTCATTCTTATTATTTTTATAAACTTCAAATGACATTTTAACATATGATTTATAAAGTAAACTGTGATCTTCAAGATACTGTGGATAAAAGCCAAAACTATATGAGGGCTATTTTTTTAACTAACCAGTATTAGTCAAGGAAAGATTTTAATTAAAGTGGGATATTAATAAGTCATTCATTGTTTTTCTTGTCTTGTGGAATCTTTTTCCAATGTCTCTACTTCAGAATGATGAATATTCAGTGCAATTATTGTCTACTCAGTATCATTTGTATAAGATCAGAAATAACTAATTAACCAGAATTGACTCTGGGAAGACTCCATGTGCTAATTCATTTAGCTAGCCATCCTTTAAGTATTGGATCAGAATTCTCATTCCTGATTATCAAAAGCAACTATTTAGCCAACACCAGTGATGCCATGGGACTTTGTGATATAGTCTCTACAAGTTTATGCATGGGGACTTAACCAGAATCATTTAACATCTGAGTGCCCCAGGCAACTCCAGAGTCAGACAATGAACCAAAGGCAGGAAATGACTTTGTCATAGTAAAATATATTAAAGTACGATTAAAATTAATCCAACATAACTGGAAATGCACTTAAATTAATGTTTAAGTCTTTAGGACTGTATATTAAAAAGTTACCACTGTTCATTTTCAATGAATTCATTTTAATTATGATGATGAGATTATATAATCAAATACTTAAAAAGAGAGATCCTTTTTTTATTCTGTAGCACCATTTCTTCTTTCTTTTATGCTTTGATTATTTTTATTGATGAAACAACTTGAAACATTTATAGGAGTGAGTTCTAAGATGCTTTTCATTAATCCAAAAACCCATTGATCTCTTCTCATCTTTTCTGATTTTCACTGAAGTTACTTGGTATATTTGAAAAGCATTTTCCTTCTGTCATTTAAATTGTTGGTCTATGCATGTTTTATTGAGTCTGTTAAGGAGAGAATAGAATAATATATACGATAATCTCTTTAAGAGTACACTTTTATTTTGTGTCACTATTTCAACCTGGACAAGATGGGGATCAATGTTTCCATGAACAGTTCTGTCATTAATACCAACTATTGTCACGAGATTGACAAATAATGTCTAAGTGGGAGTTTAAAGGTAATCTAGTTCAACTTCCAAATTTTACTGATGAAGAAATTGAAATACAGAAGTTGAGTGACTTGCCTAAGGTCACATACATCATCAGTGGCAAAGCCAGAAGGGGTCAACTGACTGCAAATTTCACATTCCATCCACTATATCACACTGCATCTCAGTCATACACAAGGCTTCAGGATGATTTCACTGGTCATTTCAAGGTGAGCACCTTCAGCCTTAACCTATTATGTTTTCAATAGGCATTTAATCATACCTGCTATTAATTATTTAACAGGTTAGAAGAATTATTTTATCATTTTCAGATAACTCAGTTGGTATGTGAGTGTTGCTATTTATTTTAAGTGTTTGTACCATTCTCCTCCTTCACTCCCTCTTCCATTATACCTGAAATATAATTTAATTTACCCAACAGTTTTTCATTCTTTCCTAGCTACCACTTCCAAAAATATTTTTGGAAGTTTCTATGAAAAAGATTTGAAATGTAGAGAAATGTACTTGTAAAGTTTCATGAAATAAACCCAATTAAAATTTAATGTGATATGACTACCTATGTAATTTATTTTAGGGAAAAATGTGTTACTAATAGGTTTTCATTTATTTCTCAAATAATGAGAGAAGAAAATCACTTAACTTCGTTCTACCTAGGAAAAAAATGTTAAAGTTACCAAATTGCTTTGGACTCACTTTCAATAGCAAATCCGTGTTTGGGTCAATGTAATAGTATAATGGTCTACACTTTCTCTGATACCTCCTTAGAGTAGAACAAGTTCCTTCCATCATATTTATTATACCTGAGTCTTCCACAGTTGCTTGAATTTCAGATAAGTTTAGTGAACTGAGACTAAGGCACAAATTATTTACCCACCATTTCAGAATTAATGAGTTCAAAAGAAAGGATTTGCACTCAGGTTTTCCTGATTCTTAGCAACTCAAATTATGTCATGGTACCTCTTATTTATATACATTTATTAAAAATCATTCACCAAAGACTATAAACAGAAAATAAGCACTCTTCTTTGCAAAGCAATTGCTCTTCTTGGATTTAGAATATAGAGGTTTTCAAATCCAATATCCTAATTTCCATGTATGGAAAGTGAACCTCAAATAATTTAAGTGTTTGGAATATGTGTGTGTGTGTGTGTGTGTGTGTGTGTGTGTGTGTATAGTAACAGGTAATCATCAAAGAAGGAGAACATAGAGAGATTTTATTACTATTCCATTCAAGCTCTATATTTTGATGATGAGGAAAGTGAGTTTTCCTTGAGATGTCAACAGAGACTGTGATCATCAAAAGGAATTTGAATGCTGGTCTTCTGATTCCAGCAGTTAAACAGTGTAACCAGGCCTGCAGTCGAGAATAACTGAGATCAAATCTGGTTATACTTACTGGCTATGTGACCCTGGACCAGTCACTTAGCCCTGTTTGCCTCAGTTTCATGATCTGTAAAATGAGCTCAAGAAGGAAATGGCAAACCACTGAATCTTCTTTGTATAGAAAACCCCAAATGGGATCATGAAGAATGCGACATGACTGAAATGACTGAACAACAACCTCTGATTCCACAGTAAGGACTTCCGAATAATGTATGGCCAAGCTCATAACTGAAACCAAGTCCTTTGACTCCACAATTTTATTAATGACAATAATTCACAGACGCATTTGAAATTCTTATCATCAAATGAAAGAGAATCCAGAAAGAAATAAGAATCATTTGAAAATTCATAACTGAGTAATGCCTTCTTAGATTTCCAGTTAGTTATTACTAATATTAACATAAAGACAGTAGGAAATAAATGTTTTTTTTTCTCAGTCACTGAAATTTAAAATATACAAAACATCCATTTAACTATTTTTTTAAATAAATTTATTTAACTTTTTACATTCATTTTCACAAGATTTTGGGATCCAAAATTTTCTTCACATTTGTCCCCTCCACCCTCCCCAATACACTGGACATTCTAAGTACCCATATCACCAATCTGCCCTCTCTTCTA
>CM053771.1:531768978-531784668 GCA_028658325.1 Potorous gilbertii | reverse complement strand
GATGATGGAAGGGAGGGCAGTGGAAGGAGGGAGCAATTTGAAATCAACACTCGGGGAGGAACAGGATCAAAAGATAGAATAGAAACAATGAGGGGAAGGATAGGATGGAGGGAAATATAGTTAGTCTTACACAACACGACTATTATGGAAATCACTTGCAAAACTACACAGATATGGCCTATATTAGATTGCCTTCCTTCCCAAAGGGAATGGGTGGGGTGGGAGGGACGGGGAGAAGTTGGAACTCAAAGTTGTAGGAACAACTGTTGAGTATTGTTCTTGCTACTAGAAAATGAGACAAACAGGTAATGGGGAATAGAAAATTATCTGGCCCTACAGGACAAAAGAGAAGATGGGGTAAGGGAAGGGAGGGATGAAAGAAGAGAGGGCAGATTGGTGATATGGATAATTAGAATGCTCCGTGTACTGGGTTGGGGGGAGGGGACAAATGAGGAGAAAATTTTGGAAACCAGATTTTGTGAAAATGAATGTAAAAAGTTAAATAAATAAATTTATATTAAAAAAACTACATTACTATTTTTAAAAGTAACTAGAGAAAACACTGAATAGTTTTACCACATGTTATTTGTGTCTTGCCAGTAGGCATGGTATTTTAGGCGTATCCTCTTACCATTCAGAGAAAATCTAGCCATGATATTGAGGTTTCTTAATTTTATGACATAGGAGAAACTCAAGATGTTGATTTTATAGAACAAAAGCCCTGTGAATTCATGAGAATGTCCTTCAAATTTAGAAAGGCCTACAATATGGAAAAGTAATCAATTTTATTTGGGTTGATCTCAGTGGGCATAGTTAGATCCAAAATTTAGAAGTAACACTGGGAAAAATTTCATTTTAAAATAAGGAGGAATTTTTCAATTCCAAAAATAAAGTTAGTTATCTTAGATAACAATGAGTTTCCATTTTTTTAAGGCTCTACTATTTTTGCTAAAGATGGACATTTGTGGAGCAATATTGTAAAGAGGATTGTTCTTTTAGGTCTAGATTGAACAGAATCTTCTGCAAATTTCATTATCCAGTACACTCAAGTGTTTCCTTTTTAACCATATATTTCTTTTGCAACTATCATAAATCAGTTTTACCTTTATTACATAATTGTATTATATAATTTCCAAGGTTGGTTATCGTTCTTTTAAGCCACAAGTCCCCCAGCCTTTCTATACATTCTTTTTTTGTCTCATCTTTTTTCTTACATTTTATTTTATTTTTTTATAAATATTCTACAATCACTTTCTCAAAATTAAGATTTTATCCCCCCCCACACCTTCCCCCCGCTACCCCCCTCCCTCCCCATGACAGTATATAATTATGTATAGGTTCTACATATACTTTCCTATTGAGCATATTTTTCACTATAGTGATGCTATATCTTGAGCTATGAGGAAACAGCAGTCTCTATGTGAGTTTGACTAGCTTAGACAGGTGAAGGAATACTAGTAGCACTAACTGTATTTGCCTACCACATTTGAATTCACCATAGGTTTCATGCATTTCTGTACCTCTATCCTTCTTAGTTGTTTTTATTCCAAATCTTTAATGGAATAAGTATTTTAGAGATCAATTTCTACGTAATAGTGAGATTGTTTTGCCTTATGGGAATTATGTGGAGTGCTTCATTCAATTATCCTTTGGGCATAGAATTATCCTTTCCTCTGGATGAAGTCTAAAGTAAGTGATCATTTTCCCTCTGCTCTTTTCCTAATCATCAAATCAGCAGCGAGTGTGATTGATCACGTATGTTATCATGGGCACAACAAAAGTAAGCTGCTTGAGGATGCACATGGAAATTTTTTTATCTTGGCAACTCTACTACCTTGTACATAGTAGACACTTAATAAGTGTTTATTAGACTGATTCAGTCTAATTTTGATAATACTTAATTTTATCTAAGACTAAAAATAAGAAATCTCTAGTTACTTTTATCTGCAAAGTGATCCTCCATACAATGCATTGTCAAACTTTGAGTTAAAAAAAATACTACATACCTATTATGTGTCAATCTTTGTGCTCAGTGCTGAGGATACTAATAGAAGAAAAAAAACTAATTTCTCATCTGAATAAATTTACATGTTAATGACTCAAAACAACACAAAAAATGGGATTTGAAAAGTTGAGCTCAAAAAGAAACTGCTGATGAGGAGGCCCAAATAGGGATTTGATCCCATTCAGGAATACAACAAGGGAGAGATAAGGTTCCAATATGGTAGTATCCTGAAATGGGTAATGATACTCACAATATATAACCAACGTGATAGTGTATACTATGTTTTGATGTACTTGTTTGCTTTTTTTCTCTTTTTAAAACATATTTTTACTATTTTCTTTGTAAATTTTGAGTTCTAAACGTTCTCCTTCCCACCCTCTGAGAAGTCAAGCAAAATTATATTAATTAATTATATATGTGGAATGATGAAGAAAACATATCCATATTACTCACATTTTAAAAAAAAGTGACATAATTATAATTCAATTTTCACTCAGAAGTCATCAGTTTTATCCTTGGAATTAGATAGCATTTTTTCATTATGAACCATTTACAATTGACTAACTCCTTCACATTTAATCATCATTACAATGTTATTTTTACTGTACATAATGACTTCCTACTTCTTACTTCACTTTATAGCAGATAATATAGTCTTGCAATGTTTTGTTTATTGTTTCCTAAAACCACCTCTCTCACCACTCCTCATAGCACAACCATAATCCATCACAATCATGTGTCACAACTTGTGCAGCCGTTTCCCAAATGATGAGCATCCCCTCAATACCTAGTTCTTTTACATCATAAAAAGAATTGCTAAAAATATTTTTGTAGGTATAGGTCCTTTTCTTTTTATCTCTTTGGATTACAGATCTACCATAATGGTATTTATGGGTCAAAGGATATATACACTTTTATATCACTTTGGTCATAGTTCCAAATTGTTCCCCAGAATGGTTGGACCAATTGACAATTCCATCTGCAGTTTATTAGTGTACCTATTTTGCATAATCCTCTTCAGCATTTATCATTTCTAGTACGTATGAAGTAGTAACTTAACTATTTTTCAGGCATTTCAGTCATGTTAAATTCTTTATTGCTCCATTAAGGGTTTTTTGTCAAAGACTGAAGTGTGATTTGTCATTTCTTTGTCCAGGGCATTTTACAGATGAGAAAATAGACATACAGGGTTAGTTAACTTGACCATAGTCACATAGCTAGTAAGTATCTGAGGCCAAATTCGAACTTAGGTCTTCCTTACTCAAAGACAAGCACATAATCCAGTGCGACACCTGGCTGACCCATTTTAATTTAAATGTTCTGCTGAAAGAGTGATTTCGAGCTTTTTTATACGAATATAAATTGTTTTGATTTCTTCTTCTGAAAACAGCTTGTTCACATATTTTGAAAATTTATTAACTGGAAAATGCTCTCATTTTTTACAAATTGTATTCTGTTTTCTATATATTTGAAAAATGGGGTTTTTATCAGAGAAACTTGCTGTAAATTTTTGTTTATTTTATATATTTCTTCATTGTCTACTTTATCTTTTATCAAAATGTAATCTCCCTGACTGTTTCCTTTAATAAGTCCGGTTTTTTGCTTATTATGTCTGAGATTGTGATGGCTGCTCCTATTTTTTTTTACTTTAGCTGTAGCACAATAGATCCATTTCATTCATATACCACAATTTATTCAACCATTCCCCAATTGATGGGCATCCCTTTGATTTCCAGTATTTGGCCACCAAAAGAGAGCAGCTATAAATATTTTTGTACCTGTTGAGCCCTTTGTCATTTTTACGATCTCTTGAAAATGCAGTCCTAGAAGCAATATTACTGTGTCAAAGGGTATGCAACTTTTTGTAGCTCTTTGTGTATAGTTCCAAATTTCTCTCCACAATGGTGGAGAGCTCACAACTCAACTAACAATAAATTAGTGTTGTAACTCTCCGACATCTTCTACAACATTTAGCATCTTCCTGTTGTGTCATGTTAGTAAATCTGATAGGTGTGATGTGTTACTTCAGAATTGTTTTGATTTGCATCTCTGTAATCAGTAGTGATTTAGAGCATTTTTCCTATGACTATAGAAAGCTTTAATTTCTTCCACTGAAAACTGCCTGTTCATATGTTTTGACTACTTATCAATCGGGGACTGAGTTGAATTCTTGTACATCTGACTCAGTTCACTATATATTTTAGAAATGAGGCCTTTATCACAAACACTGGATGCAAAAATTCTTTCCCAGTTTTCTGCTTCCCTCTTAATCTTGGTTGCATTGAGTTTAGTTGTGGAAAAACTTTTCAGTTTGATGTAATCAAAATTATCCATGCTGCATTTCATAATGTATTCTATCTGTTGTTTAGTCAAAAATTCTTCTTTTCTCCATAAATCTGATTAATACAGTATTTCTTGCTCCACTAATTTTTTTTTGTAGTGTCAATCTTTATCCCTTGATTATGCACCCATTAGAACTTTCTTCTTGTGCATGGTGTCAGGCATTGATCTATGCCTAGTTTCTGCCACACTGTTATCCAGTTTTCCCAGCAAATTTGCTGAACAGTGAGTTCTTATCCCAGAAGCTTGGGTCCTTGGGTATATCAAACAGTAAATTGCTATATTCATTGACTACTGTGTCTTGTAGTCTAAACTACTCCACTGGTCTACCCTTCCTTAGCCCAGTACAAAGTGGATTTGATAATTTTGATAACTGCTGCTTTACAATACAATTTGAAACCTGGCAGAGCTTGGCCTCCTTCCCTAGCATTTCTTTTCCATAGTTCCCTTAATGTTCTATACCTTTTGTTCTTCAAGACGAATTATGATATTAGTATTTTATAGCTCTAGAAAATAATTATCTGATAGTTTTCTGATAGAAAATAATTATCTGATATGACATTGAGTAAGTAAATTCATTTAGGTAGGATTTTAATTTTTATTATATTGGCTCACTCTGCCCCCAAGAAACTGATGATTTTCTACTTGCTTAGATCTGACTTTGTGCGAAAAGTGTTGCATAAATGTGTTCATATAGTCCCTGGGTTTGTTTTGGCAGTTAGACTCCCAAATATTTTATAGTGTCTACCCTATATTTAAATGATATTTATCTTTCTATTTCTTGCTGTTAGACTTTTTAGTAATATATAGCAATACAGAAGATTTGTGTGGGTTTATTTTGTAACCTGCAACTTTGCCAAAGTTGTTTATTATTTCAAGCAGTTTTTTACTTGATTTTCTGGGATTCTCTAAGGATATTATCATATCATCTGCAAAAAGTAATAACTTAATTTCTTCTTTGCTATTCTAATTCCTTCAGTTTCTTCTTCTTCTCTTATTGTTACAGCTAACATTTCTAGTACCATATTAACTAATAGAGGTGATAATGGACATCCTTATTTCAACCCTGATCTTATGGGAAATGCATCTAGCTTATCTCCATTGCAAATAATGTTTGCTGAAGGTTTCAGGTAGATATTTATTATTTTATGGAAAATTCCATTTAGTCCCGTACTTTCCAATATTTTCAATAGGAATGGGTATTGTATTTTGTCAAAAGGTTTTTCTGCATCTATTGTGATAAACGTGGTTTCTGTTAGCTTTGTTGTTGATGTGATCAATAATGTTAAAAGTTTTCCTAATATTGAACCAATTTGCATTCCTGGTATAAATCCTACAGGATCATAATGTATTATTCTCATAATTAGTTGCTGTATTCTTTTTGCTAAAATCTTATTAAAATTTTTGCATCTAAAGTCATTAGAGAGATTCGCCTAAAATTTTCTTTCTCTGTTTTGACTCTTCCTGGCTTAGGAATCAAAACAACATTTGTATCATAAAAATTATTTGGGAGCATGCCTTCTTTCCCAATTTTCCCACGTAGCCTATATAGTATTGAAATTAACTATTCTTTAAATGTTTGATAGAATTAATTTGTAAATCTATTTAGCCCTGGAGATTTTTTCCTAGGGAATTCATTGATGCTTTGTTCAATTTATTTTTCTGAGATGGAGTTACTGAAGTATTTCAACTTCCTCTTCTGTTATTCTGGGCAACATAACTTTTTAAAATAATCGTCCATCTCTTTTAGATTTTCGAATTTATAGGCATGAAAATGGGCAAAGTCATTTCTAATCATTGTTTTAATTCATTCTGCATTTAAGGTGAGGTCACACTTTTCATTTTTGATATTGGTAATTTGGTTTTCTTCTTAATCAAATTGACCAAAGGTTTATCAATTTTACTGTTTATTTTGATAAAACCAACTCTTAGCTTTATTCATTAGTTCAATAACTTTCTTAATTTCAACTTTATTAATCTCTCCTTTGGCTTTCAGTATTTGTAATTTCGTAATTACTTGGGGATTTTCAATTTGTTCTTTTTCTTGCTTTGTCAGCTGCATGCACAAGTCATTGATCTCCTCTTTCTGTATTTTATTCATGTAGGCATTCAATGATAAAAAACTTCCCCCAAAAAAGTGTTTCTTCTGTATCTCAGAAGATGTGGTAATTTGTCTCATTATTGACATTATCTTGAATGAAGTTGCTGATTTTTTTCTATGATTTGCTGTTTACCTCATTCATTCTTTAGCATTAGCTTATGTATTTTCCTATTAATTGTTGGTCTATCTTTCCATGACCATGATATGTAATTTTTATTGCATTGTGATCTGAGATGGATGCATTTACTATCTCTGCCTTTCAGCACTGGATTGTGAGGTTATGCCCTAGTACATGTTCAGTTTTTGTATATGTGCCATGTACCACTGAGACAAAAGATATATTTCTTTCTATCCCCTTTCCGTTTCCTCCAGAGATCTGTCATATCTACCTCATTCAGAGTATTATTCACCCCCTTATCTTCTTACTTGTTTATTTTGAGGTTAGATTTATCAAGTTCAGAGATAGAGAGGTTGAGGACTTCCACTGGTATAGTTTTGCAGATTATTTCTTTCCGTGACTCTCTTTACTTCTCTAATATTTTGGATGCTACATCACTTGGAGCACATATGTTTGTGAATATATTGCTTCATTGTCTGTGTTTCATTTTAGTAGAATATAGTTTCTGTCCTTATCTCTTTTGATCTATATCTGCTTTTGCTTTGTCTGAGATTAGGACTGCTACCACTGTTTTTTTTTTTACTTCAGATGAAACACAATATACTCTGCTCCAACCATTATCTTTGCCCTATGTGTATCCCTCTGTTTCAAATGCGTTTCTTGTAAACAACATATAGTTGGGTTGTGGTTTTTAATCCCTTCTGCTATTCTGATATTTCATGGTAGATTTTATCCTTCTAATATTCGTGGTTATGATTGCTCTCTATGTCTTTCCATGCATCATTTTTCCCACTGTTTGTGCTTTTAGATCTCCCTTCACTCTTCTTGTCCACAATAGAGTTTTAATTTTTGTCCACCACCTCTCACACTCTTCCCTTTCTTATTTCAGCCCCCCTCCCTTTCATTACTGTTTAACCTTACTATTTCTTCCCTCCCTTTTATCCTCCCCTCCGGTTTTTTCCCCCTTCCCCTCCTACTTCCTATGAAGCTAGTTATATTTATATTTTTAAGTGTGTGGTTCCCTCTTTGAACCAAATCAGATTAGAGCAAATATCAAACAATTCTCATTTCCTCACCTCTTTCCCTCCACTGTCATATAACTTTGTGCCACTTCCTGTGATGTAATTTATCATTTTCTGCCCCCTCCTTTTCACATGTTCTGTTACAATTCCTTAGCACCCTTCAATCACATTTTTATCATTACAACATTTATTATATACCTGCTCCCTCTGGTTATGCATATCTCTTTTATATTTCATAATAAATATGCAAATATGAAGATTAACATGTATTATCTTCCCTTATAGTGATGTAGACAGTGTTCCCATATTGAAAAACAACTACGTTTTTTTTTTCCCCTCTGAGCTTTTTATGCCTGGCTTGAGATGTGTGTTTGAAGATTAAATTTTCTGTTGAGTTCTGGCTTTTTTATCGGGAATGTCTGGAAATACCTTATTTCATTGAATGTACATCTCCTGGCCTGAAACATTATGCTCAACTTTTCTGGGTAATTGATCCTTGGTTGTAGTCCCAGCACCTTAATCTTATGGAATATTTTATTGCAGTTCCTTCGATTATTTAACGTACAAGTTGCAATGTCCTGTGTGATCCTGACCGTGGCTCCTTGTTATTTGAATGGTTTCTTTCTGGTTGCCTGAAGTATTTTTTCCTTCACTTGATAGTTCTGAAATTTCACAAGGATATGCCTTGGTGCTTTTAATTTGGGATCCCTTATGGGAGGTAAATAGTGGATTCTTTCGATGACTATGTTGTCTTTTGGATCTAGGATTTCTGGACAGTTGTCCTTGGTGATTTCTTGGAATATGTTGTCCAGGCTCTTTTTTCCTCAAGTCTCTCTGGTAGGCCAATAATTCTTAGATTTTCTCTTCTAAATCTGCTTTCCAGGTCAGTTGCTTCTTCAATTAGATAATTTAAACTTTCATTTATCTTTTCATTCTTTAGATTTTGTTTGACATGTTCTTGATGTCTCATAGAGTCATTAATTTCTATTTGTTCAATTCTATTTTTTTTCAAATTGTTTTCTTCCGTTAACTTTTCCATCTCCTTTCTCATCTGTAGAATCATTCTTTCTAAGGAATTATTTTCTCCACTTAGTTTTTGTACTTCTTTTTCAATTTGTCCAACTTTCCCATTTAGATTTTGTGCTTCCTTTTCGATTTGTCCAATTTTCCTTTGTAAGGAGATCTTCTCTTCAGTGAATTCTTTTTTCATACTTTTTAAATCATCGTCCAGTTTTTCTTCTATTTCTCTCATTTGGCTTTTAAAATCCTTCTTCAGCTCTTCCAAAAGTGCTCTTTGTGCTTGCAACCAGTTCATAGTCCCCTCTGAAATTTAAGTTGGGAATACACTCTCCATGCTGACCTCTGGTATTCCCGTTTTGATCCTTGTTTCTATAGAAAGATTCTATCATCCTTTTCAGTCCTGCTTTGCTTCTTACTCATTATGATGGGTCTTTTTTGTGTTGTGACCTCTGGTTCTTTCAGCTAGAAGCTAAAGTACTATGGCTTGCATGCTATATGAGCTAGCTGATATGAGAAAGCAGAGGCCAGGTGAAGTCTTTTGGTGTTTCCCTGAATTTACCCTGGAGCTACCTTGTTAAGTGTGGGGGTATGGTAGTCTGGCCACAGGACATGTCCTCTGCTGAGGTAGAGCATAGGCAAACTTAGTAGTTGGTGATGCTGGATACCCTAGTGCCCTTTCAATTCCCCTGGGCTGCTGAAGCATGCCTTATGGCCTGGTGTTGGTGGGTGCAGAGCTCCACACCCCTGTGGCTCATGATCTCCTCCAGGTTTGCTGAGGTAGATTCTAATCCTGCACTGGTCCCTTTCCACCACAAAAATAGGGATCCTGCTTAGCGATTTTCCTAGCCTCACATGATGCAAGATGGTTTGCCTCTTCTGTTGATACCACTATTCCAGAGTTTTTATTGGGAAGTATTTTACAGTTCTTTAAAGGTCAACAAGGGGAGCGAGAGAGAGCATTTACAGATTACTCCACCATTCTGGCTCCTGGAATTTTAAGTAGGTGATTAAAAGATATTTAATCTGTGTATTGATAGTCTCATGAGCAGGTGCTGTAGATACCTGGGCCTCCACTTCTCTCACTCACTCAATTCTGCTGGTTTCCTGTCTTTGGCTGATATGCCCGAGATTGTGCAGTGCAGCCAATACCTCAGAGAGCCTAACTCTTCCTGCTCAGCCCTACTGCAGTGTGGATGTACTGGTACAGCCTGTGTTCTGTGTGATCCTCCATCCCTGTGGAACAGAACTTTGCCAGAAACCTTTCAGTCTGTCTTGGGCTGTGACTCTGTCACAGTCTGTCTTTTATTGGATTGTGCCCCTCCAAAATTTGGCCAGATTCTCTTTGTACAGGTATCTGAAGGACTTTGCCTAGAGCTTAGATGAATAATTGCTCTCACTGCCTAGAGCACTAAATTTTAAACATATATAATTATAATTCTCAGCATGACATGTGCCTGAAAGTAATGCAAAATTTTCTCCTAAGAGAAACCAAACTATGTGCTCCATCAGTCCTGTGATTTCTTCATATAATAGTAAAATCCTAGCTTCATAACTGTAAGGTACATTTTGATTCACAGAATTAACTTTCCTATTTTATTAATAAGGTAACTGAGGCTCATAGAGCTTAACTGATTTTCCCTGTGTTGCACAGCTAGTAAGTAGCAGGGGTACTTTGAGCTCAAGGTTTCTTGATTCCCAGTGTGATGCCCTGTTATATTATCCAATATGACCATTTTAATCGAACATACATTAAAACAAGGACTGAAACAGTTTGAGTGTACATATATGTAAAAGTGTGTATATATGCATATATACATACAGACACACACATAGATACACACATATATGCCTATTCATGCACATGCACATGCATAATATATGATAATGCATAATTATATCCCTATCTGCATATGAATTATTTCAACATCTGAAACTTCCAAAGAATTTCTTTCTGCCCCTGGAGTGCAGCACTCATCAGTCATACATATTTGCCTAAACTCCAGCACCAACTGAATTTGTGCTTATTTAATAATTTATTCTTAAATTTTGTTTTAAGTTAAGGATAGAATTTGCCTATCGATCATGATGCATTATCTACACCCTGGAAACAACTCAGCAGTTTGTATCTCCTGTGCTGTTTCTAAATAATTCAAGAAGTGAAAAAGTTCGGCTTCTTTCCATTCACTTTTTTCCCCCTTTCAAAACTGGTAAACATCCTACAATTGAGTCCGTCTGTTATATGCTCAGGATTCCCATTGTGTCTTCCAAGTTTAACAACCCCTGATGTTACCTCTCATCCTTTATATGAAGCTTGGATTTAGGGCCACACATATTCTTGTGCAAAGACCCTTTTCTTCCCTCTCCCTGCCTCTGAGACCCAGAGTGCCCATACAACCGTAATTACTTGACATACCTCACAATTATTTAAAAAGGAATAGTGAAGTGAAAATTCAAAACAAAGGCATTAAACTAAGCACTAAGATCTCAAAGAAATCATTTCACAGTCTAGGGGTGGGAAACCTGTGGCCTCAAGGCCACATATGACTCTCTAGACCCTCTAATGTGGCCCTTTTACTGAATCCAAACTTCAAGTATATGTTCAATAAAGTTTGGATTCTCTCAAAGGGCTGCACTTGAGAATCTAGAGGTCCACATGTAACCTGGAACCATGCTGTCCTACTCCTGCCCCATTCTGATACCTTGTTTCTATGTCACGAAAACATGGTATATTCACAAAAAACCCTCTGTCTTCCACATCCACAGGGAGGCATCAGCCTATTTTCAGTCGCATATTAATCATTTAGATTTGAATCTGGAAACAACTATCTGAGATCATTTCCTGAGAGAAAATTGGCAAAACACAATGCAACTCCATTTTTGTTTGCTGTCTCTCTATTGCTATTTGCAGTTGCTTCTATAAACGAACGTCACTTTAGGAAGAAGGTACTAGGACAATTTGCATTCCTCTATTGAGTGTTTGTTATATGCTGAAAATAGTAACATTTTCTAGGCAAAATATAAAGTGAAATAATCTCTGCCCTCAAAGAAATTATACCCACACTTGATTCAGATGTATGTCTAGTATATGCACACATAAACATACATCTATATATTAATACATGTAAGTATAGAATTGATAAATAGATGATAGATACATATGTAGAAAAACGGAGGAAGGAAAGAATGAAGGAAGGAAAGAAGAAGAACTTACTTGAAAAGTTGGTATGTCCTTTTGTTTTTTTTTAAGGAAACTGTATCTGTTTATTTTTTCCTTAATGAAAAATATATTAAATTTCAATGAGTCAGAAATCAGTGTTCTTGAATAAATTTTCCTCTGTTTGGCCCAGCATTTCATGTCACAGAAACAAAGCTCCATATTCATTTGATTTACTATGACTTTTGCTGGAAAATATATGAAAAGATCTGATGACAGATAATGTCAAAGAAGTTCACTCATTCTTTTCTTTAGATCCTGATGTCAGTGAATTAGCAGATGTTCCAGCAATGACCACACCTATTTCTAGCAACAGATTCTATTGAGGTGAACCAGGACAGCTAAAGTTGATACTATTTTCTAACTAGGAGCCTTCAAAAATATTCTAGCCATCGAGATATGATAAGCATATCATAGGGGATGCCTTTGAACTACCATTCAAAATTGGCTACCTCAGGATAAGCAAATGAGTTTCCATTTTTTTTTTTTGGCATGGTGACAATAGTATCAAAAGTCTCAGTTATGCTAGATTTTTATCTTCTTATATTCCAATTTGTCATGCTTGAAAATGAAGTCTTAGCCTAATCATGATTTATGTAGAGTAGCATTTTACTCACTCATTTGAGGTGAACTAGACATGACCCAAAACCTAAGGATAAAATAATTTGTCATTGAGGAAATTAGGTGAGGTAAAGAGGTCCTCATTCTCATCCAATCAGAGCATGGATTCTCTTAGGACTGAACCTGTTCTGGACTGTATACATCCAAGAAGATGGGTGAGAAGGACTCATAGCACTAAAAAAATGTGTTTACTGTGCCTGACACTGGGCTCAATCATATTTCATCATGATGCTCTCTTAATGACATATCATATTTTATAAGTTATTTATTTTCTTTCTTCAACAAGCTAAAAAAGGTTACTGACATTTGTAAAATATGGGAAGAAATGATTGATAAAACTATTTATATACAATAATAGTATTTTAATTGAAATTTGCAAGAATGCTGAACTATTATTTATGAACCAGTTAAATTTTCACCTTGTGAGTCATATATTAAGACAATGAAGAAAAGCATTTTTGCAACGTTAGTTTTCAAATTTATATTTATCAGTATTGTTGAAGAATGGCAGCTCTATTCATTTCAATTTAAAAACATTGGAATTTTCTAGCTTTTATATAATCACAGAGAAAAGGGGAGTTCAACTTGAGGCCTTAGTAAATTATTTATGGTTGTGTTTAACCTGACTAAGGAGTATGGCCTTATTAGTGCTTATCTCCATAATGTCAAACATCCAAATAAGAGATGGAAATTTCTGGGAAAATAGAATTCCTAGCAACCAAAGCAACAAAGAAAGTGACTTCCAAGGATTGGAGTCAAGACGATTAAGTAAAACCAGGTACTTTCCAGAGCTCTACCCTCAAACCCAACTAAATGCCTGTAAAAACTGAGTCTAAACAAATTCTGGAGCTGCACAACCCACAGAATGGTGGAGTGAAGCAAATGTCCAGTCCAGGACAGCTTGTAAATTGATAGGAAGTGTCCATTGCACCAGGCTGGAAGCAGAGCACAGTCCAATGTGGACTGCACTGACACAGAAAGAACCTTGAACAGGCCGCAGAGGACTGAATTTCTGGAAACTGTAGCAATTTCCAAACTTCTCGACCACAAAACACCAAAGAAAATTTGCAAAGTCAGTGGAAAAAAACATGTGAGATCTCTGTGAGAGAGAAGAGTGGCCTCAGGACTGCAGAGGCATTAAAAGAGCCCATGGCAGCCACAGCAACTGCAGTAGCACCTACAGTCATAGCAACAGCAGCAGCAATGGCTATTTTCTGGAGCTCTAGGCACACAGAATATGGGGGTATCAAGCAGCTGACAGTACCCAACCAATTGGAAACAGAGAGATACTTTAATTAAGAGCTCAGTAGTATCTTAGGGGCATAATTTAGCTTTCTGAGACATCTAATTATTTATTTCTAAAATGAGGGCATTGGGACAGATAGCCTTTTGATCTCCTATGTCTCAAGAGTTGTGATCACCTAGTATGTTACTGCCAAGAGTAAGTAGATATGCAGATAGGATCCTGGATACTTTCTTTAGGGAAATGTTAAAAAAAATGTAGCTGATGTAATTAAAAGTAGGAAGGAAGAAAAGAATAATGAAAGAAGAAAGAAAGAAATCTGTTCTTATAAACAATTATAATGTAACCTTCAGATTGTCAGCAGGGATGTGATAGCCCATAGCTTTTATACCTTGTCATTTGTTAGATTATTGATTGCTTATATTGAGCTGTTCCATGTGTAGCTGGGGAAAATTTCGTTCAAGTACTGGAAATTTCAAATAATCTAGTATTTGCTATCAATAACATTGTTTTTTAATATGTGTTGGTGAAGAAGAGTTCATAAGTTTAATTAAGGAACAGTGAAAAACATAGAAATGAATTAAAAAATATTAACTCTCACAATTGCAAAATATGTGATGTATTCTGAAAGTATAAATTATGTATGTATGTATGTGTATACATGTATATATGTATGTATGTGTACATATATATATATATATATATATATATATATATATATATATGTATGTATGTACATTTGTATATGCTGAATATAAACTGGAAGCCTTTTAAGAGAAGGACCTCTCTTCTATTTATCTTTGTGAGCAATCTGATCACTGGGTACAGTTTCTTGCACATAGTGAATTCGCCTCTGAATTTTTGTTGCTTTGTTCTCTGGTCTATTAAGAAGTCCTAAAGCTGTGCTATACATATTTTTTTTATTAATAAATTTATTTAAATTTTTACATTCATTTTCACAAGATTTTGGGTTCCAAAATTTTCTCCCCATTTGTCCCCTCCCCCCTCCGCAATACACTGGACATTCTAATTACCCATATCACCAATTTGCCCTCTCTTCTATCATCTCTCCATTCCCTTACCCCAACTTCTCTTTGGTCCTGTGGGGCCAGATAACTTTCTATTCCCCATTACCTGTATTTCTTATTTCCTAGTAGCAAGAACAATACTCAACAGTTGTTCCTAAAACTTTAAGTTCCAGCTTCTCCCCATCCCTCCTTCCCCACCCATTCCCTTTGGGAAGGCAGGCAGTTCAATATAGGCCATATTTATGGAGTTTTGCAAATGACTTCCATAATAGTCATTTTGTGTAAGACTAACTATATTTCCCTCCATCCTATCCTGCCCCCCATTGTTTCTATTCTCTCTTTTGATCCTGTCCCTCCCCGAGTGTTGACTTCAAGTTACTCCCTCCTTCCATTGCCCTGCCTTCCATCATCCCCCCCAACCCTGCTTATCTCCTTCTCCCCTAATTTCCTGTATTGTATGATAGGGTTTCATACGAAAATGATTCTGGATGGTATTCCTTCCTTTAGTCAAATGTGATGAGAGTAAACTTCATGTTTTTTTTTCCCTCAGCTCTCTGTTTCCCTCCATTAAGAAGATCCCTGCCTGCCTGATCTATGAGAGATAATTTATCCCACTCCATTTCACCCTCTCTCCTCCCACTCCATTTCTCTCTCACCATTTACCTTGATTTCTTCTGAGATATGATCTCATCCCATTCAATTCACATTGTGCTCTGTCTCTGTGTGTACATGGATGTGTGAATGTGTGTGTGTGCACGCCTGTACATGTGTATGTGTACGTGTGTGTATGTGTGTGTGTGCAATATCACCAACTTCCCAGACACTGAAGAATTTCAAGAGTTACAAATATTGTCTTTCCCTATAGGAATGTAAACAGTTCAACTTTGGTAAGTCGCTTGTGACTTCTCCTTGCTGTTTACTTTTTCATGCTTCTTCTCATTCTTGTGTTTGAAAGTCAAATTTTCTTTTCAGCTCTGG
>CM053771.1:531733294-531760052 GCA_028658325.1 Potorous gilbertii | reverse complement strand
GAATGCTTTCAAAAGCAGAATTAACCAAGTGGAAAAAGAGGGGCAAAAGCTCATTGAAGAAAATAGTTCTCTCAAAATTAGAATGGAACAGATGGAGGCCAATGACTTTCTGAGAAACCAAGAAATCACAAAACAAAACCAAAAGAATAAAAAAATGGAAGAGAATGTGAAATATCTCATTGGAAAAACAACTGACCTGGAAAAAAGATCCAGGAGAGACAATTTAAAAATTATGGGACTACCTGAAAGCCATGATCAAAAAAAGAGCCTAGACATCATCCTTCATGAAATTATCAAGGAAAACTGCTCTGATATTCTAGAACAAGAGGGCAAAATAAGTATTCAAGGAATCCACTGATCACCAAATGAAAGAGATACAAAAAGAGAAATTCTTAGGAACATTGTGGCCAATTTTCAGAGTTCCCAGGTCAAGGAGAAAATATTGCAAGCAGCTAGAAAGAAACAATTCCAGTATTGTGGAAATACAATCAGGATAACAGAAGATCTAGCAGAAGATCTTCTGGTTTTTCAATGAAAGTGAGGACTTTCAAGCATTCTTGATGCAAAGACCAGAGCTGAAAAGAAAATTTGACCTTCAAACACAAGAATGAGAAGAAGCATGAAAAAGTAAACAGCAAAGAGAAGTCATAAGGGACTTGTAAAAATTGAAATACTTAAATTCCTCTTGAAACTTTTCAGTATCTGGGTAGTTGGTGGGATTAAACACACACATACACACACATAGACGCACACACACATACACACATGCATGGACAGACACACACATGCACGCACATACAGAGACAGAAAGCACAGAGTGAAGTGAATAGGGTGGCATCATATCCTTAAAAAAATAAGGTAAATTTATAAGAGAAATATGTTGGGAGGAGAGAGGGTGAAATGGAATGGGGCAAATTATCTCTTACAGAAGAGATAAACAGGAGACTTTTTAGTGGAGGGATAAGAGGAGAGCTGAGGAAAGAAAAATGAAGTTTACTGTCATCACATTCGACTAAATGAAGGAATAAAATGCACACTCATTTTGGTATGAAAACCTACCTCCAATACAGAAATTGGGGGAGAAGGAGATAAGTAGGGTGGGGGAATGATGGAAGGGAGGGCAATGGGAGGTGGGAGATTTTTGAAGTCAATACTCTTGGGGAGTGACAGGATCAAAAGAGAGAATAGCAACAATGGGGGCTAGGATAGGATGGAGGGAAATATAGGTAGTGTTAAACAACACGACTATTATGGAATTCACTTTCAAAACTACACAGATATGGCCTTTATTGAATTTCCTGCCTTCATAAAGGAAATGGGTGGGGAGGGAGGAATGGGGAGAAGTTGGAACTCAAAGGTTTAGAAACAACTGTTGAGATTTTTCTTGCTACTAGGAAATAAGAAATACAGGTAATGGGGAATAAAATGTTATCTGGCCCTATAGGACCAAAAAGAAAATGGGGACAAGGGAAGGGAGGAATGATAGAAGAGAGGGCAAATTGGTGATAGAAGAAAGTAGAATGCTGTGTGTTTTGGGATGGTGGAGTTGACAAATGGGGAGAAAATTTGGAACCCAAAATTTTGTGAAATTGAATGTAAAAAGTTAAATAAATAAATTTGTATTAAAAAATAAATAAAAACAAATTTAAAAACTTACCATCTAGCAGTACAAATAGGCATAATTTAAACAAACAAATATTTATTATTTATTTTATCAAGGCTTTGTTCATGACTCTTATTTTTATATGACAGTCATTGTGGCTGTTCCCCCCTCCGTTCACCTAATAGACATTTGCATATAAAAATGAAAAATGTTTAAGCAAAAGCAATTTTCAAACCTACTATGTATGTCAGTGTGTTTAGCACTCTATGCTCAGATTCCTCCAACTCTACCAGGCCATGAATGAAGTATTCCCTCACGAGGGAAGATAATACATAGATACAACTTAACCAAATTGGACAGTTGCTTTTCCAATGAAGAAATCAAAACAATTTATGGTCATATAAAAACACTCTAAATCATCATTGATTAGGGGATTGCAGATTAAAACAACTTTGAAATGTCATTTTAGCTAAAATAGCAGAATGGGAATGTGACAAAGGTGGAAAGACTATGGAAAAACTGGGATACTAATTCATTATTGGTGGAATTATAAAATGATTGAACCACTTTCAAGAGGAATCTGAAATTATGACAAAGAAGGTATTAACTACACATATCTTTTGATCCAGTAATACCATTACTTAATCTATTTCCAAAGATAATTACGAAAAAGGAAAAGAATCTATATGTTCTTCAATGTTTGTAGCAGCTCTTTTTGTGGTGACAAAGAACTGGAAATTGGAAATACCCATCAATGGGGAAATAGCTGAACAAGTTGTGGTATATGATTGTGATGGAATAGTACTGTGCAATAAGAAATGAGCTTAATTATTTTAGCATAACATGGAAATACATGCATGAAATAATGAAGAGCAAAATGAGTTGAACCAAGAAAATAGTGCGTATAGTAACAGTAATATTGTTTCAAAAAGGACTTTAAGCAAGTAACTTATTTGTCTACTATACATACCGAATTTAACTATAAATGACATGAGATAAAAGCCAATATTTGCATCCAGAGAAAGAACTGACAAGTAGAAGTACGTATATGTGTATGCACGTTTCTGTATATGATATATGCATGTGTGTGTGTATATATATATATATATATATATATATATATATATATACCCATTTATGCCTAAAGGTAGCTATCTCTAGGGCAGAGTGGAGAAAGGAAGAAAAAAAACAATAAATTTACAGGTTAATTTTGTTGAATACGTGAAAGGAAGAGCAATTTTTGCATAGTAGATTCGCAGTTTCATGTATAGTCATCGATTTTATTGTCTTATGTTACAGAAATGCTTTTTTATTCCATAAGTTAGTACACACACGTAGGTATATGTGTATGTATATATAATACATAGGTGCATTAGAGAACTATACCAGGATAACAAATGAACATTGTTACTCAAGGAGATTGAGAAGATGAGGAATCACAGGAATACTTCATTGGAAAAGTGTTAATTGATTTGGACTTTTAAAAGATAAGCAAGATTTTTGTGGTGAAGAAAATCTTAGGGATGTTCCAAGTGTTGTTAGGCTATGTCTCCCAAAGAGACAGGATGAAATAAGAGATATAAGTAATTAATTAATAGAGCTTAACTTGAGCCTATCACTGCTCTCTCTGTTGCTGCTGCTGCTACTGCTCCTACTACATTACTACTACTGGTGTTATTGCCACAGCTACTGCTGTTGAAAGTTACTCATTGTTCCTACCCCATTAATAACTCAAACAATGTTCGGAAAGTATCTAGTAGGGAAGGAAACACAGATTCTGCATTTTTAATTCACTTTTTTAATCACCTGCTCTTTTTCATATACTTCTACCTGTAAATTGTCACATCCTCACTACCTTGAGTAAAACTGAGATTCAAGGGCCCACTCCCACCTCTTTTGATGAGAAGGACCTATCTGGATTATCTTAAAGGTGTCCAAAGAAGCTCGTTTCACTTTGAAGTTATTGCTGATCTTCAATGGTCAGTCTGTCTACATGCTGCTACTTTGATGTAATTATAATAAAATTCTTTTATTTCTCTTTGTTTTAAGTTTCATCTCTTTAATCAGAATGAAAACCCAAATGAAGAATTTTCCTTTCAACATCACTGCTTCTTAACAAATTTTATACCAGAATACACTTTAAATTTTCTTAAATCTTTACCCTTATTCATGTTGCATATATTAATACCATTCTTATTTTATTCCATTTCTCTCTACTCCTTATTATAGGTCTATTAGTTCTTTTTTTCTTTGTCTTATTTTCCCTATAACCTTGGCTATAGTAACAGCAATTCTGTGCTCTGCTTCCTGGTTAAAATTACATTTAAAATTTTCCCTCCGCTTTTTTTGAAAGATACAGGGGGAAATAATTTTTCTTATTTTCTTACTAGTTTGCTCCTAACTTTTATCATACAATCATAAAACTATGTTTGCTCTTTGTTTCTGCCATCAGTTTAAGTATTTGTTTAATATACTAGTTGATGTTGTTTGGGGTTACAGGGAATTCTGAAGATGTGGTTTGGGGTTGCTAAGAACCCCAAAATATCAGAGTACAGGGCCAGTCTGCCTGGAAAGAATTCAAGAACTCAAACCTTCTTTCAGTAAAGGTAGAAAGGTTTATTTTAATGCCAATGGGAAAAGACAGTGTTCCTAGTGAGTCTTCTCCTTGATAGGGGTAAGATTTATTCTTATATACAAAAAAAAGACAGTGTGAAGACCTGGATGGAATTAAGGAATGGTAAATAGGCTGTGATTGCCCAGGTGTAGTCAAAGGAGTTTAGTGGGATAGAGTGGGTGGAAGAACCACAGTAAAAGGACTTTTGAATATCTATATGGGCTAGGATGGGCAAGATGCCTCAGGTAAGAAGTCAGTGATCCTGGCTACTGAATGTATGGGAAAATTCAAGGACTAGTTTTCTGAAATATATGGGAAAATTTAGGTTACAGGTCCTATCACCCCATGCTAGTGACTCATGCTCACTCATTCCTGATATTGGATTCCCTGACAAGAGTTGAGAAATAACCACTCTTAGTCTTCTACATGTCAATAACCAGAAAAAAATTGCCATGATGGGAAAAGTTTTGACATCTCAACCTATTGTCGCTACTGGCATCTTAAAACTTCATATTAAATCATGTGTCAGATTTTGTTGTTGTTGTTGTTGTTTTTGTGTGAAATAAAGTATGTGACTAGTTACCTTCTTTTCTACTTCCTCCATCTTGTTCTGTTGTACAGATTTGAATCACCATAAGCAGTCTGATGAGACAGGGATACAGTGGCACAATGCAATGACTCTCAGGCTTTCTCCAATTACCAGCTCCATCAGTGGCAATGGGCCCAGATGGTAGCATAATGTAACAACATGTAGAGCATCACGTAGGCTTTCTACATAGGAATAATTCCATGGCACAAAACTAGTTGCTGTTACGGAATCTCTCTGACTTTGGTACTAAAGAATAGCATGATGACAAACATATTAGAAATAACTCTCACTATACCTGTCAAGAAATATTGAATTTTTATGAGTATTAGAGTTTTGACTATTTCATTTCACATGATTTATAATGACATCTAATAGATGGTCAACTAAACCTAGGCTCAGGAGATTTGTAGGTTTCATTCTGTCCTATGACACATCCTCTCTGTGTGATTCTAGGAGGAGTAGTAACTGAGAAGTGTTTGTACCTGGATAAATATAACACGTTCTGCCTAGATACACAACTTCTGTCCTTTCCAGTTCAAGGAGAAAGCTAGGAAAATGAGATAGTAGGTGACCAAGAACTTGTATCCATTGGCCTTATAGCTTCTTCATTTTACTTAAGTAAGCTTTCTGAGAGAGAGAGTAAAACCATATGACTTGAGAGTTGGCCTCAAAATGAGAAAGACATACTGGATTCAATACTTGCCTCCAGCATGCATTTGGGATTTGACCTTGGGCAAGCTGGTCAGTGGTTCTCTTAGTAACTTTAAGTTTTAAAATTATATAAGAATTGCTGATTTGCTTTGTAGAGGGAGTTTCATAATAGGAAATCTCATACATAAATGAAATCACAGGTTGGATAAGAAAAATGATTAAGAACAAATTTTTATTACAAAGGTGCTAAATTGGATTGTTTCCATGCCTCTACAGGAATGAAAAAGATGTCAGTGTCATCTAGGAAGAAAGTGCCCTCGGCTAACTTTTCATCTGACCTAAACCTAAATGTACTCTTACCTTCTTACCCTTACAAACTCTCTGAATATCAGTCTCTTCCTCTTTAAAATAGGAATAACAATGTCTGCAGTCTCTACATACCTTAAAGTTTTGTTTCATGGACTGAATGAGATAATGTATGGAAAGCACCTTACCTATCTTAAATCGTATAAAATATTAGCTATTAATATTAATATTGCCTAAAAATTTTCAAGAAAAAAACTTAAAAGGTAAATACATACCTAGCCAGGGATGAATGTAAGCATGGTTCACTACAAAGAGCTGATATTGATTCTATCACAGGAGAAATTCCTAGGGTGAGTTCATTATTCTTTCTTTAACTGTATTTTGGATTGCACAAAATGACTAGTTTAGTGTGCATTTAGAGTAAAGCAGAAAGCAGAGCTGAAAAAAAGTGTTTGTGTTTTCTTTTTCACAGCCAACAGGAAGCTCTGTACAGATCAAAACAGAAAAGAACAAATTAAGAGACAGCTCAGGAGGTGCTGGAAGGCCTTGGTACCATAATGTCTGGGACCATGTCCCTAGTTTGTCAGCAACTATAAAAACAGATGCAGTTCATTTTAGACTAGAAACAAACCTGAAAACAGCAAAAGTGGTCTTTAAATTGTTTTCGTGTGTGCTGAATATCCAAATTCCATGCCAAATGCTCTCAAATAATTCTTAATTCAATTGCTGATACGTTTTCCTCATACTGTGAATAAAAATGTAATGAAAACAAAGTTTTTACCTTTTTTATAATCAGGGCAAATATTGTATAAATTATTGTATATAAGTATGGCTAAATAAGAGAATCGTAAAATTCAAGATATGGAAGAAAGCTTAGAAATCATTCAGTCCTATGCCTTCTTTTTATAGAGGCTTGAAGGCACAAGATAATTGGCAGTCAAAGATTTTAAGTAATAGTAATTCACAGTAAGTTGACCTAATTTTAATGTTATTTTATACAAAACATACCACTAATGGAACTCGTACCCATGCAGATAGTATGCAAGATGGGTAGGTTAGCTCCCATACTGATAATTTGGACTCATTTTTGATCCTTCTCAGAACTCCTTTGAATAAGGAAACCCACTTACTTCTACAGCTGATTCTCAGAAAACTAACTCCATTCAGAAAATTCTAGATTCTGGTTAGCCTATGGATATTAGGGGAATGGAATTCATCATATATCTAGGAGGAAAAATGGGAGATGGATATTCTATCCTATAATAAAGAAATCCAAGCCAACTCTAAAGCATACAATCATAAATAAGTCAATTGAACTTAAACAGGGTAATTGATAATCTTTGGAGTCAAAGCCTATGCTCATGAATAGTTAGGAAAATCTAGCATTTTCTATTTGTAAGTATCCTTTCTTTCCTTGTGTGAAAGTCTGCTCCTCACAGACTTCATCTCCAGGAGGGGAAAAGTAGTTTACCTAAGTTCTCACAGCAAATTATTAGTAGAGACTAAACTCAGAAGATGTTCCTTTGAGTCTTCTACTTCTAAAGGGTTCCTGACTGAGTCTACCTAGTCAACAAGCACTCAACACTCCTTTAATAAACAGAAATCTAAGTGTTCATGACACGAAGAAAGATAATAACAGTCCTTAATCTCAGGAGCTCACATGGCATTGGAGGGAGACAATATGCAAATACTATATACAAATAAGATGTACAAAGATTACATTGGAGATAGCCAGGAGAGGAAATGCCCAACTTTTAAGAGGATTTGAGAAAAGGTTCATGAAGGAGGTAGAAATTTAGCAGATACAAGAAGGAAGCTGGGGAAGTTGAGGGAGAGAGATGAGAAGGGAGAAAGTTCCAGGTATGGGGGACAAAGGTAAAAATGCCTGGAATCAAGAGATAGAGTGTCTAGTGTGAGTTTTAGGAAAGAAGGCAGGGTCACAGGATAACAGAGCACACGAAATTGAAAGATATCAACAACTGGAAAGGTAGAGAAGAATTAAGTTATTTATCATTTAAACACCAAATGAAGGATTTCATATTTAAATCTTGTGGCAATAGGGAGTGTGTGCAATTGATTCAATTCCAGGGAGAGAGCTGGCCGGTCAAACTTGTACTTTAGGAAGATCAACTGGACAGATTAGTGGGGGATGAACTAGAATGGGGAAAGGTGAATCAGGGTAACCAATGAGGAAGATATTTCAATAGTCCAGGTGTGAGGTGATGAGCACCTGGACCAATGAGGTAGTAGTGTTAAAAAAGACAAAGAAGTATGTATAAGAGATGTTATGGAAGCAAAAAAAAAAATAAGAGCATTTGAAAAGTGGATTCCTAGAGTGAGAAAAAAATGAGTCAATGATGATATCTAAGTTGTAAGCCCAAGTGATCATAAGAATGGTGGGGTTCTCACATCAATGATATGGAAATAAAGAATAGGGGAAATTTTGGAAACAGGGACAAAAATAATGAGTTCAGTTTTGAATAGTTTTGAGTTTAAGATATCTATATGCTTTATGATTCAAATCGGAGAATAGGTATTTGGAAATACGAGACTATAAGTCAGGAGAGAAGTTAGGGTTAATTTATACTTATTTTTATATGGCAAGGAAAATAACACCAACTTTAAAGAAATCCCTGCAAATTGCTACTAATTCAGTGTTCAGTAAAGGCCCAGGGATACCTATACACAGTTAGAACTAATTATTGAGTAGAGAAATTGTGTGGTACAAAGGAAAATTATATCTGGATATATGTAAAAATAGAGAGATTGATAAATAGACATTAAATGTTTGAAAAAAAATTCCACTGAATTTTGAGGTACTGGGATATTTAAGCAGAAAACACCAAACATAGTATTTATACACACTATGTCCATGATCAACTATGACTATAGCGACAAGACTTTTAAGCTTTCTAAGGGCCAATTGCCTTAAAGGATCATTTCCTTTTTTTTTCTTTTAATTTTTAACTATGTCTCCTGCCCCTCATGTCAGTCTCAGGATACTGGGTCTTATTGGAAATAAAGTTTGGTTTCTTCCTCTGTATAATTATGTTCCTCTTCCCATGTTTCCAGAAACCATAGTTTAGCTATAAATCTGTATTAAAGCAATCACATCAGTGAATCAGTTTCCCCCTAAAGAATTTTCTAATGATTACCACTTTTATATTGTATAATATTAATCTGAAAAATATTGATATAGACACATATGTATAGATAAAAAAGAGATATAACTGCATCTGGTTCAAATTACCATGATAAAAGCCTTCAAGAAAAGGCAAAAATGGAATGGAATAGTGGAAAAAGTCTTGCTTCTGGAAGGAGGAGAAATCTGGGTTTGAAACATTTTTTCTAGTATTAAATGTACTTTGCCATTGAGTTTTTAATAAATATAATTTTAAGGGTCAATGATGTGTCATTATAATATAATCAGACAAGAAAGACAAATAATTAAAATAATGGATAGTTATATGCTTTTCAAAATTTCTGTGTATGAATATATATACATATATTATACATATATAGTATGTGTATATGTGTGTGCTTCTGTGTGTGTACAAATGTGTGTGTTTATGTCTCTTCCCTTTGAATCCTCATAACAACTCTGTGAGGGAAGTATTAAAGTATTTTCATTTTTCAAGTAAAGAAACTGAGGCTCACAGATTTTAAATGACTTGCCCATGGACACATAAATTATATGGCTATTGATTCAGTGCTGTAAATTTCCTTAGGGGTGATCAAGTATAATTCTATCATTTTACTTTTGCAAAAATTAAGGCACAGATTAGTCATGTGATATATTCAGGGTCATATATCTAGTAAGTATAAACTTTTAAGCCAGGATCCCAAATCAAATTTTACGGATTCCAACCAGAGCACTTCCTGCTAAAATTGTGAAATAAATTAGATATATGTAGACAGAAACAATCAGCTGTAATTTACAGATGAAACCATAGGAGTCTCCTGGCCCCTGTATGGACAGAAGTGGATACCAGTCTACCAGCTATCCAATTGGAAAAGTTGTCTTTCTTCCTTGAGTTCTACATCAAGGTACTCTTCAACCTCCTTGCTCTAATTTGGCTGGAGGAACTCATCCAACCCATGGGGATTCAGAGATAGCTTAAACAAGTTAATCTTATGTTCTGCTATTATCTGCATTTTGAAATGTGCTCATTATTTAGACTCTGGGCTGATATGTGAGTCCAATCACAGTACCAAAAACATTTATAGTGGAGCTTTCATTTGCCAGTCCTCCCACACCATCAAGCCAAAATCTTACTAAACAGATGGACTTCACACCATACCTTAAAATCCAGCATCCAGGTTCTGCAAAACCAAGAAGATAAAGTACCATGAGGTAGGGCCCACATGTTATATGCCCTTAAGGGTCATTACATCTGCCAATGGATGATGAATAAGTGCTTTATTTTTGATTTAGATAAGATAGTTCCTTTTTCAAAAATTGGAGAAAAAGTAAGTAAAAGATTCTAGGTCTTAAAATGCATCAATAAAACTAATACAATCATACTACATGAAGAGGATGTTTTTGTTTTTGTTTCTCTAGATAGCTACTGAATAAAGAACGAATGGCCACTCTGGTGTCCAGAATCCAATAGGAAAGGATTTTATCCCTCACTTGGGCTTTCAAGAAACTAATGAGTATGAAGTGGAGAAAGTTTTCAGAATTTCTCTGGAGGCATCAATCACTAGACAGATTTCATTCAATGTCATACAGTAGATAAAACTTTCCCAAAAACAAGGAAAAGTCAAAGGATGGCTCAGAATTCCTAATGAATTGGTAATTAGTTTCTGAAACTATGAAATGGGAGCAGGTATTCCCAGTTTTGCAGTACTCACCAGTAAAGACCAATATTGGCAGTAGGAAATTGGGGGAAAACAGCATCTTCATAACCATAGAGGGTATAGAAGTAAGTGGTCAGAGGTACAGGGCCACACAGTAGGACAGGTATAGGGAATGATTTAGGGAGGCAGGTAGCATAGGGAAGAAAATGGACAAAACATCACTCAAGTAGCCATGGATTCAAGTAGACAACATCCAACAACGTGAACCTAATGGAGATGAAAGGGGGTTGTGAAGAGAGATCTGAGGCATTTGAGGTCTCATTTTATAGGGTTTTGGGGGGATCGAACTAACTCTTTTCTGTGCCACCTTGAGATTAGTTCATTAACAGATCCAATTTATCTCAAGGTTAGCAACACCTTTTGATACTCTGCTTGTCTAGAACTGTGGAAGTCTGGAATATGTATGGATTTTATGTGTCATAGGACTAGAACCCTAACAACAGCGCCTAGATAGCTTCCCCTGATTCAGCACATCCTACCAGCATATGAATTTTGATTAATATATGACACAATTTGTAATTAGACTCCTTTGTTTTTTGGGAGGGTTTCGATATAATTTCTCAGTAACCCTATGTAATCTTACTTCCTGCTATTGCTCTATTATACTGCCTACTTACAAATCTACTTACTATGCTGAGTAGAAGCAAGGTGGTTATCGGGAGACCAGAAGAAGATAAAATTTTAAGATATCTAATATGTGAATTTTTAGAATGTTACTCAAATAAGAGAAGGCTTCGTTTGTTTTCTGGCTAGTCATTTACTGAACTCTATTTGCCATATAATAACAAATAGGAAGCCACATGTTTCTTATTTATAGAAAATTAGATTTAAGTTGAATAATTTAAAGCAATTTCTGGTGCAGCTTCTAGTTGGGAAGACTTCTCTAATTGTTCAGGACATTTCTGTATTACTTGAGATGTCATGTTTAGTGTAGTGATGATGTGTCCCACACATTACATGGTGGGGTCAGGAGAGGCTTTGGGGATTGGCATTTACTAGCATGGACTATTTTAAAATAGAACCTTTTGGACAATTTAAACACATTTGTGAGAAATAATATTGAGTATTTATTTGTGAGATGCGATTACTTTTAGGGATCATAATGGATTATCTGTTGTCATGTTTTGACAAGTAGTGTAATTTTCTTATGTCTTGATAAGCCTAAGATCAGAAGACTTTCCCTTATCGTGCATCCCTAC
This sequence comes from Potorous gilbertii, assembly GCA_028658325.1. Taxonomy (NCBI): domain Eukaryota; kingdom Metazoa; phylum Chordata; class Mammalia; order Diprotodontia; family Potoroidae; genus Potorous; species Potorous gilbertii. The sequence goes on along the minus strand of CM053771.1, from coordinate 531,748,230 downwards.
TAGCTCATATACATACTTAAATATGTTCTCCTCAACAAAGTTAAAGGAATTTCAAGAAAGGGATTATTAACTCTGCTGCTTATTTAGCCATATCCAACCATGGGTACTTACCCCAGAGTAAGCACATGGTGAGAGGCACAATATTTTATGATTCTCTGTGATTTCCTTAGCACAGTGAAGGTTGTATAAGTATTATGTACAGTAGATGTCTGCCAAATGATGACAAACTAACTATATGAGGAAAATAAATTTATAAATTAGGGTTAATCAACATTTCTTTGAACTGAATACTTTCTACATAAAACCTAGAATATAGTAGAGGGAGGAAAGCAATGAATTTGGGGTCAGCAGGCCTCAATTTCTGCCCTACTTCTTCTACTTAATAATTGTGTGATAAAGTACAAATCCCTTGATAATATACCTCAATCCTTCAGTTTTCTAATCTATTAAGATGTGAATATTCATTTACTTTACATGGTTGTTGTAACAATCAAATGGGGGACATGCATGTAATTTTTTTGTAAATCGTAATGAATTAGTTATTAGCTATCCTTTGGTACAAATTGATGAAAGAAATGTTGATAGGTAGTCAATAAAAATGCTGATAGCAATGACTATGAGCTCCTCTAATAAAAGATAAATGCCTCAGTGACAGATTCTGTTTCATTTGAAAAGCAGTAAGGTATAGTCTTAATTACACAGAGTCTATATGAGATCAATTCCACTTAAATCACTTACTATCATGGTTACTTAATATCTTAGTTTCAGAATTCTCATTTTCAAAATATTTGCCCCATCTCACAACATTATTGTGAACCTCAAATGAGACAATGTGCATAACGTACTATGTAACCATTAAAGTTATATATTGTCTATTACAGGAGGCAGCATGGCAGGATAACTGTGCCCAAAATCTAGAGAATCTAAGGTGAAGTCTTCTCTATAACTGATCCTAGTCATGTGATTTGGGGCAAATAATTTACCCTATCGATCTAGGCAGCTCTCTCTTAATCATTCGTATACAATTTCTTCACCAAGGACCTTCCTACACTAAAGACAGTACAGGTCTGTTTTTACTGTTTTATATCTGCAACCTTTATTAATATCATTCTTGAGGTTTCTTGTGTTTGTTTCTTTTACCTTTGTTTCCTAAGTTCCTACAATACTGTATTTTTATACAATGGCAAAACTTGTTGTAGAAGAGCATATAGAAAAATTTAAATTTATGTTGCATTGAATTGAATGTTGTTGATGACAAATCAATAATTAGTAGGAATTTTTTAGACAAAATCACAAATACTCTTCTTTCTCCAAACTGTCTGAGGACAGAAAGATTTATTCACCAGCTGGGAAATGGTTATCTCTTTCCCAAGTAAAAATGTTCTGTTCCATACTATGGTCCTGAATATAACAATTAACATAAATACATACAGAATAACAAGTAACATATTTGTGTAATTGAAAGTGAATTAAACTAATAAAATTATTTTTTATTTAGCCAAATTAACTTCTTATTTGTTCATATTGATTCTTCCAAATAATATTCCATAACTATTAAGTTTCACAATAAGAGATGAAAATGAAAATTTTGCCTATGAGAAAGTCTATAGAAATATTCTATTTTCTGCCTTTTTAAAACTGTGATCAAGTCAGTCTTCTTTAAAACATTAACATCAAAGGAAAATTCTGTGCAAGGCATACTAAGTTCAAGACATGACTTGTTCACTCTAAATAGGATCCATTCTACATCTCATATGAAGAAGGCACTAAGATGGGGTAAAAGGATACAGAGAAACAGTATCTATAGTCAGGAAAGTGATATCCTCTGGTGTAGTCCCCTTTAAGAGGTGCCTTCACTGAATCCTTCAAAAAAAGTAAGATTTAATCTGGGTGAAAAATTAGAACTAAGTTATTCAATTTATGGAAAACAGATTATAAAAATACTCAGAAGAATAAAGTCACCTCATATTTTTATTCTTCTGAGATTGAGATTGCACAGTAAATGATTTATTGCCTGATATGATCTCCAGAAAAACAATGTTAAGTTTTTTGTTGTTTTTTTGAAGGAAATAGCTTAAGTCTTTAATAAATGCTTGTTTAATGTATAATGGGTGATTACTAAAAATCAGGGAATGAGACGATGAATTTAAAGTTTAGTGTGAGAAAGCAATTTGAAAGAATCCTTTCTACTAATATTCAATAATTGAAATGTTATTTTTGAAAACAACGAAAATTAATTCACTGGAAAAATTCTACATTTGTCTTTTCTAGACATTTAATGTTAGAAGAGGACATTAATGATACAATAAATTTCAAAAGGAATTAATAAGTGACTTATCAGAAATTATGTATCATATGAGGAACATGCTAAACTGATAAGCTGAATTTCATGTTGTGGTTTGCACATAAAGAAACATTTGCCTTTTCTGATGTGATACACCAAAAATGAAGAGCAACATCCCTGACATCAATAGGCAACACATTTCCTCCAGTCTCTTTCATCAGAGGGGAACGATAGGCCACAGGCCAAAGAGGCTGGCCCTGGATTTTCAAGTAGGTGCCAATTCACTACAGAGTCTTATTCAAGGTTGTGATCATCAGCTATCAGCCCTTCAAATGACATGAGACTAGGATATCTGAAGAACTGATTTGTGATCTTCTTTACTCCCATAATCTCTACTAGGCTGGCATACACCATCAATCTGTTTCCAGAGAGCTTGGCAAAGGCTCAAGGAAAGACTCTCTCCTTCAAAAGGAAAATTCCCATTTGAATTCTGTTTTTCTGGTATTGAGACATTCAGGAAGAGATAGTAAGCACATGTCTTCTTTATAGTTGTCAACATATCCTTTGCTGCACTTCCTTCAAAAGACCTGGGGCTAAAATGACTAAGTGAGAAGTAAGAATATCTTCAGCTACTTTACTCATGCAGGAGCCTTGCAAAATCAAAAGGTACCAGAGTTAATATGAGTAGAAATTTATCAAAGCTAGTGCTCAAATGAGTTACAGAAATCCTTGATTATTTAGGAACTCATTAATCTATTTGCAATTGACCTCCTTCTGATTAACCTCACTCAAGTGTCAGTTCGTTATGTCTACTTAGACTTAATGAAAACATGCAGTCAGTGATGAAACGAACTTGGAGGTTCCTTGAATGTTTCCCATGTGGTTTACATTGTCTCTTCCCAGATAGATTTGAAGTTGTTTGAAGACCAAGGCACTATCTTCATTTTTCACATTGGGTAACATGTTATTTGTGTAACATTTAAACTATAATGTCATTACTATATTTCTGGATGTTTGCAAAGCTCCACTAATACAAAAGAAGATTTGAAAAATCCCTCCTCTGAAAGATCATACATTTCAATGGAGGAAACAGCATGTAAGTAACTAGGTCTTGCTGCCTAGATAGAAATAATTCCATGATGCCAGTCTTCCACACAAAGAGGCTGCTTCTTGGGTGTGTTGAACAGAGATAATACTTTTCTAGCCTTGGGAAAGTGAATGGATTTGACTGCTGGCTCTGCCACTTATTAATTGTGCAAACTCCATTTTTGCTCAGTCATTTTCAGTTCTGACTCTTTCTGACTCCACTTAGGGTTTTCTTGCCAAAGATACTGGACACTGGAGTGGCTTACCATTCTCTTCTGCAACTCAATTTGCAAAAGAAAAACTGTGGCAAATGGGGTAAAGTGACTTGCTCAGGGTCACACAGCTAGTAAGTGCCTGAGGCTAGATTTGAACTCAGGAAGATGAGCTTTCCTGACTCCAATCCTGCTCTTCTATCCATTGTACCATCCAGATGTCTAACTGTGCAGACTTCAGAAATTTACATTTTCCTTATCATACCTTACAGGGAGGCTGGGAAAATTACATGATTTAAAATATGTAATGTATCTTGTACATGTCAGTTATTGTTATAATAGTTATAGAATGTCAAAACTGGAGAGCATCTTAAGTATCATCTGGACCATATCTATTTTTATGGTGAGGATACTGTAGCCTGGATTAATGAAGTGATGTATTCAAATAAAAGACTTGTTTGCTCCCAAAATTGTATATGTATATGTATATTTGTATGAGTATGTGTATGTGTGTATATAAGCATACTTGTATATATTTATATGTGTGTATGTATAGGTATATATTTATATGCATATATATGTATACCTATATCACATCTATATACGAGATAAATGTGATTTTCCCCTCCCTTTAACACAGATCATAACCTCATGTCTCTGCTCCTTAGTAGAAAGTCTTTGTAAATATGATGATCATTTGTCTTATAAAAATATAAAATATATTTGTATAGATATGCTAAGTAACAAAGGCATGGGATAGTGATTATCTTTATCATTTTTCTATTGTTTAAAATTATATTTTAATTGCTTATGTGAATAAATGCATAGCAACTTTGACCATTGTAGAGAATATAAAAATTCAATTTTTTCCAAGTTCTAGAGTTTAGATATTTCCATTAGTTAGGAAATACAGTTTAATAAAATTTGCCAATGGGATTCCTAACATCCTTTAAGCCTTAGGCCCACGTACATTTCATTTTGTCATTTTCAAACATGAATATTCTTTCTAGAATCACATAATTAACACTATTAAATGAATGATAACATTCTAGTATTATGCTGTTTTAGTCTGACGAAAGAATGAAGAAACTTTGTATGTGCCTATATGCGCCATATAAGATCTAATTGGTAATGAGCATAAACCTTTTCTTTTAAAGTATCTCAATAAAATATTTTGCTGTGACTTTATTAATTATTGCTTTTAAATGGGGCATTGCTTCAGTTACTAATATGTTTTTGCAAAATGCTTGCAAAAGCTTTCCCCTCTTTAAGAGCATGAGAATTAGGATGTCAATATTCTAATATTTGTTAAATTTGTTTTTCAAAGTATATGGTTATGCACTAATATGGAAAATGATTTATTCTAAGGAATAAATACTTTGTTTAATATATCATATTACAGATATTAGGCATATTCTTTTGTTTAATTAACAGTATTCTTACATAAAATATCATATAATTGATATATTTCTTTTGAATTTTTATAATAAAATTATTTTTCTTTGGGTCTCAAGGATATTATTGGTATTGCCAATGAGAGAAAAACATTCTGGAATTTGTTTTATCAGTACATATGGGGGGACAAATTTCCTGCTAAGATGGAGAAGTAGTCACAAGCTCTAAGAGGAAAAAAAATGACAATTGGACATTTTTGTCGGGTTTTTGTCCTTAGGTTGTAAAAGATAATCTAGTGTATTATTTGACAGATGTCTTATTGGTTTTCAATCTTTAAGATAAAGTTAAAAGTGAAGAGGATGAATATAAAGAAACATAGGAAGATTCCCATAACCAAAGCAATTAAGTGGCATGAGAAAAAGTATGGCAATGGAAACAATAGCAAAAGAATTGAAATAGAATGTTGCAAAACTATTCTAATCAAACTTTTCCTCAAAGAGATATGGGAAAGAACCTATCCTTACTTCATTGAAGAAACATAGGACTATGAATGAAGAACCCCATGATAAGGCCTGGAAATGAGGGGAGAGTGTGACACCCCCACAAAGACTCAACTTCAGGGGCAGGTTGCCCAGAATGAATTCACGAACTCAAGCATTGTTGAGGTCAAGGTAAAGGTTTGTTACACTTTTCAATAAGAAAGAGTTCTTAGGGAACATGTAACCTTAGAGGGGTATAGGCCAAATTTATATAGGATAGTCTGTAGTGAAACATGGGCCAAATATGCTAACTAGGTGATTCAGGGCAGGATTACAGAATGGTTAGTTCTTAAAGGAATAAGCACTTTTAATATCTGCAGTATCTACTGTGCAGAGTTCATCAGGAATTAGCCCAGCATAAGGATACATTGAAATGTGGTTCTAGGCCTGAAACATCACTAAGTCAACTTATAATCAGTACTGACTAAGAAATACCAGGCTGTTCTCATCAATGCCTTGTTGGACAAGACAAATGCAAAGGAATGTACATATGTCTAAGTCTAGGATACATATGATGGTTGAGTGAGTAGCTTATGTCATTATGACAGATTACACAGCTCCTTCAGCCAGAACACAACTCGCTCAGGCTAATTGACTCTATAAGTGAAAGTGGCTATTGGATCAGGAAAAGAAATAAAAGTTTTGCTGGGGTAGGCTGTGTCCGTGGGCTGGAGAGAAACTGTCTGAGATAGTGTTTTGAGGCTAGTAAGAAATGTGATTTTTAGGTAGAAAGACTCACATATGCTAGTTCCAAACCTACAGCCCATGGATTTCCCGTAAAAAGAACTCCCAACAAATTCTGGAAAAGTGGAAGCCCTGGAAGAGCTCAAAAAGGGTTTTGAAAATCAAGTTAGAGAAGTGCAGGAAAAACTAGGAAGAGAAATGAGAGAGATGCAAGAAAAGCATGAAAAACGGGTCAATTCCTTAAAAAAAGAGACCCAAAAAAATGCTGAAGAAAATAACACCTTGAAAAATAGGCTAACTGGGGGGCGGAGCCAAGATGGCAGAGTAGAAAGACTCACATATGCTAGCTGCAAACCTACAGACCTTAATTGGCTATGAAAAGAACTCCCAACAAATTCTGGAACAGTGGAGTCACGCAGCAATGGGGTGAAGGAGATTTCTGTTCCAGAGGGCCCTGAAAAAACGACCCAAAAAGTCTGTGGCACACCAGATGAGAACGGAGCCCAGCCCTGCACTGCCCCAGCCACGTGGCACAGAGAAGAGCCAGCAGATCCAAGCAGGCTTCAGGGATGGAATCTCCATCAGCCGTGAAGGTCCCTCCACCTTCAGATGCACAGGTCAGTGAAAGAGACGTCTGCACGGGCTGAGAGGGGAGCAGTGTGTATCCAGGACTCAGGCCCCCTCGGAACCCAGTGGCAGAGGCAGCAGGTGGCCAGCAGAGGCAGCAGGCGGTAAGAGGCTACCAGAGCAGGGAGGAGTTCAGCAGGAGTTCCACTACAAAAAGTCTCTGCATACACCCCCAGAGGGAACTGAGCCTGGGAGGCGGCCCGCCCCCACCTGAGCACCACAAATTAAGCTCCCATTGAATAGCAGCTAGGGCTGCCGCCAAAAGCCCTGAGGCTGGAGAGTAGCATTTGAATCTCAGACCCCAAGCACTAGCTGGACAGACCTAGGCAGGTGTGGAGAGGACTCTCAGAAGTCAAGTAACTGGCTGAGAAAATGCCCAGAAAAGGGAAAAAATATAAGACCATAAAAGGTTATTTTCTTGGGGACCAGATGATTCAAACCTTCCTGCCTGACGAGGGAGAAACCTGCTTACCATCAGGTAAAGGCATAAGAGTCCAGGAATCTGTATCTAAAACATCTGAAATAGATATCCAAGGGGCTTAGGACATGCAAGAGCTCAAAAGGATTTTGAAAATCAAGTTAGACAGATGGAGGAAAAACTGGGAAAAGAAATGAGAAAGATGCAAGAAAAGCATGAAAAACGGGTCAATATCTTGATAAAGGAGACCCAAAAAAATGCTGAAGCATATAACACCATGAAAAATAAGCTAACTCAATTGGCAAAAGAGGTTCAAAAAGCCAATGAGGAGAAGAATGCTTTCAAAAGAAGAATTAGTCATGTGAGAAATGAGGGTCAAAAGCTCACTGAAGAAAATAGTTCTCTCAAAATTAGAATGGAACAGATGGAGCCTAATGACTTTCTGAGAAACCCAGAAATCACAAAACAAAACAAAAAGAATGAAAAAAAGGAAGAGAATGTGAAATATCTCATTGGTAAAACAACTGACCTGGAAAATAGATCCAGGAGAGACAATTTAAAAATTATGGGACTACCTGAAAGCCATGATCAAAAGAAAGAGCCTAGAGACCATCCCTCATGAAATCATCAAGGAAAAGTGTCCTGATATTCTAGAACGAGAGGGCAAAATAAGTATTCAAGGAATCCACCAATCACCACCTGAAAGAGATCCAAAAAGAGAAACTTCTAGGAACATTGTGTCCAAATTCCAGAGTTCCCAGGTCAAGGAGAAAATATTGAAAGCATCTAGAAAGAAACAATTCCAGTATTGTGGAAATACAATCAGGATAATACAAGATCTAGCAGCTTGTACATTAAGGGATGGAATGTTGTGGAACAGGATATTCCAGAAGTCAAAGGAGTCTAAAATCAAAAACCACCTACCCAGTAAAACTGAGTATACTACTTCAGGGGAAAATATGGTCTTTAAATGAAATAGATGACTTTCAAGCATTCTTGATGAAAAGACCAGAGCTGAAAAGAAACTTTGACTTTCAACCGCCAGAATGAGAAGCATGAAAAAGTAAACAGCAAAGAGAAGTCACAAGAGACTTACCAAAGTTGAACTCTTTATATCCCTGTATGGAAAGACAGTATTTGTAACTCCTGGAATTTTTCAGTATCTGGGTAGTTGCTGATATTACACACACACACACACACACACACACACACATGCATATGCACAGACATACACACATGCATGCACACAGAGATAGAGAGCACAGAGTGAATTGAATAGGATGGGATCATATCTTAAAAGAAATCAAGGTAAATGGTGAGAGAGAAATGTAGTGGGAGGAGAGAGTATGAAATGGAATGGGGTAAATTATCTCTCATAGAAGAGGCAAGCAGAAGACTTCTTAGTGGAGGGAAAAAGAGGAGAGCTGAGAAAAAAAACACGAAGTTTACTCTCTTCACATTCGACTAAAGGAAGGAATAAAATGCACTCTCATTTTGGTATGAAAACATATCTTACAATAGAGGAAAGCAGGGAAAGAGATAAGCAGGGTTGGGGGGTGGGGATGATGGAAGGGAGGGAAATGGGAGGAGGGAGCAATTTGAAGTCAACACTCGGGGAGGGACAGACCAAAAGAGAGAATACCACCAATGTGGGGCAGGATAGGATGGAGGGAAATATAGTTAGTGTTACACAACACGACTATTATGGAATTCACTTTCAAAACTACACAGATATGGCTTATATTGAATTTCCTGCCTTCCTAAAGGGAATGCATGGGGAGGGAGGGATGGGAAGAAGTTGGAACTCAATGTTTTAGAAACAACTGTTGAGTTTTGTTCTTGCTACTAGGAAATAAGAAATACAGGTAATGAGGAATAAAATGTTATCTCGCTCTACAGGACAAAAGAGAAGATGGGGACAAGAGAAGGGAGGGATGATAAAAGAGAGGGCAGATTGGTGATACTGGAAATTAGAATGCTGAGTGTACTGGGGTGCGGGATGGGACAAATGGGGAGAAAATTTGGGAACCTAAAATCTTGTGAAAATGAATGTAAAAAGTTAAATAAATAAATTTATATTTAAAAAAAAGAATTTTGCACTCTATTGGAAAAAGACTAAAAAAAAAAATAAAGGAAATTGAAAGTGAGAATGGCGGAGGAGGTGTCTGATGTGGCAGTATTATAGACAAATAAGTACTGATGCCTAGCGAGAAATGAAATGCTTGAGCACTTCTTTCTTATGTCCCTCAGGCCTGGTTACACATGATTTGCCTGAGCTAATCTCTTTCTCCTGTTCCTGAGTTCAAGTCTATCCTCACACATTTACTGGCTGTGTAACCGTTGGCAAATCTTTTAACTCTATTCACCTCAGTTACTCATCTGTAAATTGAGGTGGAGAAGGAAATGGCAAATCACTCCAGTACATTTGCCAAGAAACCTCAGATGGGATCACAGAGATAGACAGCAGAAATGATGAAGTAAGATGAGATAGTTTTCATTTTTTCAACGTTTTTTTCTTTTTTACAAATTTATCTCAGTTTCCTCTCTATTTGAGAAATGAGGACTCTATCAATGAAATCTATTGGAGCTTTCTCCTCCTAGTTTTCAGCTTTCCTTCTAACTTTGCCTTCATTGATTTTATATGTGCAATTTTTTAAAAATTTCATGTTATCAAAATTATTCATTTTTAATGGTAATTTAAATGATATTTTTCATATTCATTAATAGGTCCATGTGGCCTTCCTGAGTCACATGGAAACCTGAGTCACATGGAGCCTGTATTGGGAGGAATTTGCTGGAAAGGTGGAGCAGGAAGAGGTGGAGCTAGAGAAGAACCGAGAGGAACCTCGTTAGAGCCTAACCAGAGCTAGGAAGGATGCAGGCAGCTTACTAATGTGAGTGAAAGTGATTGTGATTTTCTTTAAGAGAGCCTGCTTATGATTTGTTTAATGGACTTGGTTTGTGGCAAGCCTAGCAGGGGGAAGGCTTCGGGCTGCTGTTGTTGCCTGCATTGCTACTAAGTATAAACTTTTGTTACTATGATGGATTTAGCTATAAGTATTTATATCTATATCCTACAGCTTTGCTGATTTTGTACCTTGTTTCACCTATTTCAGCTAATTCTCTTGGGATCTCTACCATAATACCATTTACAAAGAGTGATGATGGTTTTATTTTCTTGTTACCTCTTTTTATTCCTTTAACTTACTGTCTTGTCTTATTGCTTAAGCTAACATTTCTAGTATAATACGGAGCAATAATGGTGACAACGGACATCCTTGTTTCGCTCCTGATCTTATAGGCAAGGTTTCTAGATTGTCCTAATTATAGATAATGACTGCTCATAGTTTGCCATAAATACTACTTATCAATTTAAGAAAACTCCATTTATAGGGTAGAAGTTGTTTTATTGTTTTTTTATGCCCGCTAAAGTCGCTGGTGAATATTTGTTAATTGGCTTTATTTTGCCTTGTTCATCTCTTTGTACCTCATATTATGAAATACAAAGAGTCGTTGTATTTGTTTGGTTTTTGTCACTGTAATGATTGAGTTATCCTTCAAATGATATATTTTTTCTCATGACCCCCAGCTTGCACTCATCTCTGCCCCATAAAAAGCAGTAATTATGACAAATATCCGAAGGTGGCTACACCTCATAAAAAAAAAAAAATCATTGTAATGCTGCTCACTGTCTTCTAACCTCGCACTCAAGGCACTTTATAAGGCCTTTTATCTGTTCTAATTGCTAAACTCATTTCACATGTCCTTTTCATGTACTCTCTCTTCTACCTAAATTGAGCTAATCAGCATGCTTGTGTCATCATTGCTTTCCACAGTATGTGCCCTTACCCACATTGTCTCTTGAATGACTTAAGTATGCTTCCGTATTGGGGAAAAGTATTTTGAAATTTTCCCTGAAGTTTTATATATATATATCTATATATATATCTATATCTATATATATAGATATATATATAGATATAGATATATATATATATATATTTTTTTTTTTTCAAATAGGGAGCAGAGAAGGATCTACCAAAGGTAGAAGAAAAAAAAGCCTTCTCCTACAGGAGACATCTTCCTTCTTAAAAGAATTTGGTTGTAAAAATCACAAATAACAAAAGTTTTATTAAATATTAATTTCTTGATTAAATTAGAAAAAGAAATTCCCATATAGATAAAAGATAGTGAAACCATCCCATAACCACCACCACCATTATCCTTAAAATACAAATTTAGATATTTGTAATTGATAGTCCAAGTCTAAGGAACTGGCAGTGGAGGAAGAAATCATACCTCCGAACATGAATAAATAATGAATGATTGGGAGATTCATTTCCCTCTCACCATACCTCATTACTGCACATAGCTCCTAGAAGCAGAGCTACTCATCAAGATAGAAACATGAACCTAGTATCTGGAAAGTCAGTTTGAGTTAAATTAAAGCACAATTGAGGGAGAAATTGAAATGTGGAGAGAAGCAGACACATGGAATCCATACAAGTAACCAATCCAGCAGAAATTTGCATGTAGGAGGAAATTTTGTGGAGATTTCACAAGAAAGAAATGATTGAGTTTTTCTTTCCACCAATATTTTGTGTATTTGTAGGAACGGATTCTGAGTTTTATGCAGAAAATATTTTGTTGCTTTTTTTTTTTTACCATTTTCTCTCAAAAAAAACATTTCTTAAATAAGAGGTAGTTATGTCTATTGATGGATTTTTTAAGTAAAAGCACAGTAATGGGGGGTCCTGAGATATAGTCAGAGAAGTAGCAGGTTAAAAACAGCATCCTAGAACCTAGAAGGAGTAGTCTGCTAGGAACTCAACCCAGAAAACAATACAAGTTGAGGGATTAGCAGAGCAGGCATTACAGAATTTTAACTGATAATTATTGCCAAGTTGCTGATGAGTAGTAGGTACTGTAACGTCTTTCTTCCTTTAGATATCCTACAAGTAATGTCTTATTTGGCCCACCCTGGTTATGATTTTTCACAGCAAAGAAAAGTTTTTGAACTTGAAGGTTTGAAACAAACTTCCTCTGCAAACCATGCCCAGTAAAATTAGGTAATTAATGAAAAGGAGAAACGTAAATTGATTCTAAAATAACTGGAAATACCTCTGACTCATTAATGACTGAGATAAGTTATAAGAAATCATCTTGACTTGTGATTTCAGGACCAGTTTTAGAGGGTTGTCCCTGTCTGTGAGAGATAAGGGCAAACTTGGTTGTCAAGCCATGTTATTTGGGTCCATTCTTCTTCGCCCTCCAGTTTCATTGAGCACTACTTTCAATTTTAATGTTTCTTTCTTCTCTCCCTCCCCCCCCACACCTGGCCCCTTGGAGAGGATGGAACAATTTCAATTGTTTCTCCTTGTCAGGATGGGGAGTGCAGGTCTGTAAGAAATAGATCCCTTAAGCAGTGCACTGTTCTGTGTGTGTGTGTGTGTGTGTGTGCATATGTATATGTATATGTATGTATGTGTGTGTGTATATATGTATGTATATATATATATATATATATATATATATATATATATATATATATATATATATATATTTACACTTAAACTCATGGTTTTATGAGTATTTAAACACTATTCTAAATGCTACAGAGGGACCATTTAGAATAGGGAGGCATTTTGATATAGTGGAGAGAGAGTTGACTGGGGTCAATGATCTGAGTTCCTTTCTCACTTCAGATACTAATATAAATATGTGTCCTTGGATAAGTCTCCTAACCTCCTTGTGCTTGCCTCATTCTCCTCATTTGTGAAATGAAATTGCTGGAGAAGATGACCTCTAATGTTCCTGTTAACTATAAACTTATGATTCTGTGACTGTTACAAAAGAACTGTGACTGGGTAAGACTAGCCAAAGAAATATGTATTCAAGGAAGGAAATAAGTCAGCATTTATTAAGCACCTTATTTCTAATTTATCACCTGGCTGAATGACTTTGGGACTTCTGGCTTTTCCACGATGCTCCTGAAGTGGGTTCCCTCTCTGCCCTCCTCCCCAACACATGTTCTTTTTAGCTTCCTATTGTAGAAGAAACCGTCTTTTATTTTTCTTTTTTATCCACAGTGCTTAGCATAGTAAACTGGTACATAACAATGTTCAATAACTGTGGACTGACTGACTGATAAGAGCTCTACAAACATCTTCTTCAAATTAAATATTAATTTCAATTAAACAAATGACAAGTCAAAATCTCTTTATTACCTACTTTCAAAAACACACAAGCACACACATGTGAAATTTTGCTATAGATGAGGCCAAAACAAAAGCATCTCTAGGTCTTAGAGAAAGCAGGAAAGTTGTATTGTATACATATCCTTGGGTTCCAGAAGAACATACCATACTAGACCTTCCTATCTTCATAACCTGTCAGGAGTTTCATCTTCTGGAAAGAACACTTAAAGTCCATGGTTAACTCCTAATGTACTTTTTATCCCACATAATACTTCTCTGAAGCTTCACTCTCCAAATTCTCCCTTCTGGACAATCTTGTCCATTCTCACTTGCAAGCTCATATCACAAAGAGCTTTAAAAATGTGAAGTTGCACAACAGTTAATAAAGATTTAGGTTGGAAGGCAGAGCCAAGATGGCGGAGTAGAAAGACTTATATTTGCTAGCTCCGAACCCACACCCCATGGATTTCCTCTAAAAAGAACTCCTGACAGATTCTGGAACAGTGGAAGCCACGCAGAAACACAGTGAAGGAGATTTCCCTTGCAGAGAGCCCTGAAAAGCCGACCCCAGGGGTCCATCACACCGTGGATAGGAGTGGAGCCCTGCCCTGCGGAGTCCTGTCCTCCCCTGCTCTGGCCGCGCGGCACTGAGAGGAGCCAGCAGATCCAAGCAGGCTTCAGGAACTGTAATCTCCGGTGGCCGCGAAGGTCCCTTCATCCACAGACGCACAGGTCAGTGAGAGAGATGGGCTGAGAGGGGAGCGGGGTATCTCCAGGACTCGGACCCCCTCGGGAGGCGGCCACTGCAGCAGAGGCAGCATGGCCAGAGACTCCCAGAGCAGCCAGGAGCAACACAGCAGCTCCATTACAAAAGAACTCTGCATAAACCCCCTGAGGGAACTGAGCCTGAGAGGCGGCCCTGCCCCAACCTGAGCAGATAAGCTCCCATTGAATAGCAGTCAGGCCTGCAGCCAAAAGCCCTGAGGCTGGGGAGCAGCATTTGAATCTCAGACCCCAAGCACTAGGTGGGTGGTCCTAGGCTGGGGTGGAGAGGACTCTCAGAAGTCAAGTAACTGGCTGGGAGCATGTGAATCTCACACCCTAAGCAATAGCAGGGCGGATCTAGGCCAGGGGGTGAAGAAGACTCTCAGAAGTCAAGTAACTGGCTGGGAAAATGCCCAGAAAAGGGAAAAAAAGTAAGACCATAGAAGGTTATTTTCTTGATCAGATGATTGCACCATTCGTTTCTGGCGAAGAAGAGATCAGCTTACCATCAGGTAAAGACATAGGAGTCAAAGCCTCTGTATCCCAAATATCTGAAATAGATACCCCATGGACTCAGGCCATGGAGGAGCTCAAAAAAGATTTTGAAAATCAAGTCAGACAGGTGGAGGAAAAACTGGGAAAAGAAATGAGAGAGATGCAAGAAAAGCATGAAAAACGGGTCAATACCTTAATAAAGGAGGCCCAAAAAAATGCTGAAGAAAATAGCAC
>CM053771.1:531711518-531732794 GCA_028658325.1 Potorous gilbertii | reverse complement strand
CACACAGAGACACACACACACTGTGGGTGTGTGTGTGTGTAATCCCTCCACCTACCCAAACACTGAGAAAAGTCTCAAGAGTCACAAATATTATTTTTCCATGTAGGAATGTAAAAAGTCCAGCTTTGGAAAGTCCTTTATGATTTTTCTTTCCTGCTTAGCTTTTCGTGTTTCTCTTCATTCTTGTGGGTGAAAGTCAAATTACCTGTTCAGTTCTGGTCGTTTCATCATGAATGCTTGAAAGTCTTCTATGTCATTGAATGACCATTTATTCTCTTGAAGTATTATACTCAGTTTTGCTGGGTAGGTGATTCTTGGTTTTAATCCCAGTTACTTTGACTTCTGGAATATCGTGTTAAAACCCATTGCATCCCTTAATGTAAAAGCTGCAGAATCCTGCGTTATCTTGATTGTATTTCCACAGTACTCGAATTGTTATTTTGTAGCTGCTCTTAATATTTTCTCCTTGACCTGGAAACTCTGAAATTTGACCACATTATTCCTAGGTGTTTCTCTCTTCATGTCTCTTTCAGGAGGTGATCAGTGTATTCTTTCAATATTTACTTTGCCCTCTGGTTCTAGAATATTGGGGTCGTTTTCCTTGATAATTTCATGAATGTTATTGTCTTGGCTCTTTTTTTGATTATGGCTTTCATGTAGTCCCATAATTTTTAAATTGTCTTTCCTCTATCTATTCTCCAAGTCAGTTGTTTTTCTAGTGTAATGTTTCACATTATCTTCTATTTTCAATCTTTTGGTTTTATTTTCTAATTTCTTGGTTTCCCTCATAGTCATTAGCTTCTCTGAGCTCCAGTTTCTCTTTTAAAGAAGTATTTAGTTCAGTGAGCTTTTGAACCTCCTTTTCCAATTGACTAATTCTGCTTTTTAAACCCGTCTTCTCCTCATTGGCTTTTTGGACCTTTTTTTCTAATTTAGCTATTCTATTTTTAAAGGTGTTATTTTTTTTTGATATTTTTTGGTTCTCCTTTAGCAAGCTCCTAACTCACTTTTCAAGCTCTTCTTTGTTCTGGGCCCATTTCATATTCATTTTGGAGGTATTGGAGACAGAAGCCTTCACTTTCTCTGACAGTATGCCTTGATCTTCCTCATCTGAAAGCATGGAAGGAGACATTTGGTCACCAAGGAAATAATCTTCTATGCTCTTATTTTTTCCCCTTTTTTGGGGCATTTTCCCAGCCAGTTACTTAATTTCTGAATCCTTTGTGAAGAGGATGGTCCTAGGGCTCCACTTCCCCAGTACTGTGCTCAAGGCTGAGACTCAGATCAGCTGCTCAATTCCCTCAGGTGCTTTGAGTGGAGGTTGAGCTACCACTGAGGGCTGAGATTCAGATCTGCTGTTGAATTCCCCCAGAGGCTTTAACTTGAGCTGCATGGAAGACAGCTGCTTCAGGGGCCATAGTAGCAGCCTGCCGAGAGAGAGAGAGAGAGAGAGAGAGAGAGAGAGAGAGAGAGAGAGAGACAGAGACGGAGAGAGAGACAGAGACAGAGAGAGACAGAGAGACATGCTAAACTTTGCAAGTTCACAGAGACAGAACTTTAGAATCCTTATGTCTAAGACTCCTGACCTGATCTTAACATTGTAATATTGCGATGAGGCTAAATATTAGTGCTGAGACCCAGGTTTGTGACCAGTACTCAGAGCTATACATATGCTGTTTGCTTTTGTACTTGTTCCTTGCTCAATATACAGGATAGGGTCCACACCTCTTCCTCAAATATTCAGAATCATTATACTCTATATGAATCAAGAACCTCTTCTTGTATTTAACCCAAACTCTTTTAATCCCTAAGGCCTTGCATATTATGTGAAATATCATCTGTGACTCTCCATGCCGTGCTGGGCTGCAAAACAAAATAACTCTGACCAATTGTATGTAATATTTATAAATTCAGTCATTATAATGTCTTCTATCTTAAGTTTCTTTTCACTTCGCTGTCAAGGATTGTAACTATTATATTTTGTTATATTGTTAACATAGAATTAACATAGCATAAACTAGGCTTCATAGTGGCATATATGAGCATTGTTAATAAAGACAGGAAAACCTTGTAGGCAAGAGAAATGAAATCTTTTGATTTAAAAATTGAATAATAAAAAACCTTATCTGAGACATTCAAAAATTTTTTTATTATCTCTCTTAAAACTTTATCCTTTACTATGAATTTCTTTGCTGAATTTTCTATAATAGAGCTACATACACAATGCATACACATACATATATGGGTGCGTGTGTTTATATATGTACACAAACTAACACTTATATACACAGGTTATATTTACGAATATGTGTATATATGTATCTGTATGTGTGTGTTTATATATGCTCACATATATTGTGAATATGTAAATTAGAAAAAGTTCATACCTAACATCCCCCTTTTATTACATTTATGTTGGTGACCCAAATGAAAGAAAATGCAAACTTAGAAAACATATTATTTTTTAAAATAATTATGTTATTTGTTTTCAGTGTTCTATGATTACCTCCTTATATCTTAGATTTTTCTCCTCCCTCCCTCTCTTTCTCCCCTTCTTTCCCCAGCCCCTCCCAGTGACAGCTTGCAATTTTATATAAGTTCTGCACATGCCTTCCTATCAAATAAGATTTCATTATAATTACACAACACATTAAAGGATCACAGTGTCTAACTGTGGGAATCTAATTTATCCTTTCTACAAGTAAGGAAATTGAACTCTTGAGCAACCTCTCTAACATAGTGTGCAGTGTAGCTGGCGGAAAAGTGTGTGTATGTACATATATATATATATATATATATATATATCATATTTATGCATGTATATATATACATATATATGTATATAAATATGTATATATATACATGAATGTATTTATCTCTATATCTCTATCTGTATCAGTCTGATGGAATTTTCCAGTGCAAAATTACACTTCTATATTTCTATAAACTCATCACTTAATATTTAGAATATTATTAAAACTGCCAAATAAACACAAAATAAAATAACTTCATCCCTTACTTATCTATGATTTTTAGGGATATTTCACAAAGTACAATTAACAAACGGATGAAAATAAACCTTTATATTATTATACCTTGTCTCATTTCTAATAAAGCAACAAATTGTCACATTTTAAATATTGCCAGATGGGACGACTGTAGTAAATTTATGTTATGAATTGCATGTATAAGGGTGTATGTTTCTTTTTCCTTTTGACGAGGACTTGTTATTACGTATATTTCCTCCAATAAGAAGGCAGAATTATTCTATGAAATGATAACTGAGCTTGGATTCAAAAGGATTTGTACTCTAACCCCAACTCTGACACTGTACGTATATGTGACCCTGGACAGATGATTTAAAACTCTCAAGAAATGTAGTGCCCTTTTATGAAAAATTAGTTTGTCAGAATAGATTATCCCCACAGAGGTTTTCAGCTCAAAATCTATCATTGCATGACACAATAAAGAATGACGATTTCTATAATAACATGATATTTTTTAAAAAAAATTTATCTACTTAACTTTTTACATTAATTTTCACAGAATTTTGGTTTCCAAAATTTTTTCCCCATTTGTCCCCTTCCCGCTCCCCAACACATTGAGCATTCTAATTACATATATCACCAATCTGCCCTCTCTTCTATCATTCCTCCCTTCCCTTACCCTGTCTTCTCTTTTGTCCTGTAGGATCAGATAATTTTCTATTCCCCATTATCTGTATTTCTTATTTCCTAGTAACAGGAATAATACTCAACGGTTTTTCCTTAAACTTTGACTGCCAACTTCTCCCCATTCCTCCCTCTCCACCCATTCCCTTTGGAAGGCAGGCGATTCAATATAGTCCATATCTGTGTAGTTTTGCAAATGACTTCCATAATAGTCGTGTCGTGTAAGACTATGTTTTCCTCCATCCTTTCCTGTACCCCATTGCTTCTATTCTCTTTTTTGATCCTGTCCCACCCCAAGTGTTGACTTTAAATAGCTCCCTCCTCCCATTGCCTTCCTTTCCATCATCCCACTCACCCTGCTTATACCCATCTCCCCCACTTTCATGTATTGTAACATAGGTTTTCATACCAAAATGAGTGTGCACTTCATTCCATCCTTGGTCAGATGTGATGAGAGTAAACTTCATGTTTTTCTCTCACCTCCCCTTTTTTCCCCTCCACTAAAAAGTCTCCTGCCTGGCTCTTCTGTGAAAGATAATTTGCACCATTCCAGTTCTCCCTCTCTCCTCCCAATACATTTCTCTTTCCCCGCTTAACTTCATTTCTTAACATATGATCCCTTCCTACGCAATTCACTCTGTGCTCTCTGTCTCTATATGTGCGTGCATGTGTGTGTGTGTGTGTGTGTATGTATGTGTATGTGTATGATCCTATCAAATACCAAGATACTGAAAAGTTTCAAGAGTTACAGATATTGTCTTTCCATGTAGAAATGCAAACAGATAAACTTTAGTAAATCTCTTGTGATTTCACTTTTCTGTTTACTTTTTCATGCTTTCTTCATTCTAGTGTTGAAAGTAAAATTTTCCTTTCAGCTCTAGTCTTCTCATCAAGAATGCTTGAAAATCCTCTATTTCATTGAAAGACCAGTTTTTCCCCTGAAGTATTATGCGCAGTTTTGCGGGGTAGGTTATTTACGGTTTTAGACCTAGTTCCTTTGACTGTTGGAATATCCTATTCCACCCCCTTTGATCCTGTAATGTAGAAGCTGCTAGATCTTGTGTTATCTTGGTTGTATATCCAGAATACTGGAATTTTTTGTTTCTAGCTGCTTCCAATATTTTCTCCTTGACCTGGGAAATCTGGAATTTGGCCCCAGAGTTACTAGGATTTCCCTTTTTGGATCTCTTTCAGGCGGTGATCAGTGGATTCCTTGAATGCTTATTTTGCCCTCTGTTTCCAGAAAATCAAGGCAGTTTTCCTTGATAATTTCATGAAGTGTGATGTCTAGGCTCTTTTTTTGATCATAGCTTTCAGGTAGTCCCATATTTTTTAAATTGTCTCTCCTGGATCTATTTTCCAGGTCAGTTGTTTTTCCAGTGAGTTACTTCACATTTTCTTCCATTTTTTCATTCTATTGGTTTTGTTTCGTGATTTCTTGGTTTCTCATAAAGTCATTAGCCTTCATCTGTTCTATGCTAATTTTGAGAGAACTATTTTCTTCAGTGAGCTTTTGAACCTCCTTTTCCATTTGGCTAATTCTGCTTTTGAAAATATTCTTTTCCTCACTGGCTTTTTAAACCTCTTTTGCAAATTGAGTTAGCCTATTTTTCAAGGTGTTATTTTCTTCAGGATTTTTTTGGGTCTCCTTTTGCAATGTATTGATCAGTTTTTCATGCTTCTCTTGCATCTCTCTCATTTCTCTTCCTAGTTTTCCCTCCACCTGTCTAACTTGATTTTTTTTTCAGTGATAAATTTATTTATTTCACTTTTTACATTCATTTTCAGAAGATTTTGGGTTCCAAAATTTTCTTTCCATTTGTCCCCTCCCCCCTCCCCAAAATACTGAGCATTCTAATTATCCACACCACCAATCTGCCCTCTCATCTTTCATCCCTCCCTTCCCTTGCCACATCTCCTGTTTTGTCCTGTAGGGCCAGATAACTTTCTAAACCCCATTACGTGTATTTCTCATTTCCTAGTAGCAAGAACAATACCCAACAGTTGTTCCTAAAAGTTTGAGTTCCAGCTTCTCCCATCCCTCCCTCTCCACCCATTCCCTTTAGGAAGGCACGGAATTCAATATAGGCCATATGTCTGTAGTTTTGCAAATGACTTCCATAAGAGTCCTGTTGTATAAGGCTACCTATATTTCCCTCCTTCCTATCTTGCCCCTCATTGCTTTTAATTTCTCTTTTGATCCTGTCCCTCCCCGAGTGTTGACTTCAAATTGCTCCACCCTCCCATTACCCCCCCTTCCATCATCCCCCCCACCCTTCTTATTTCCTTCTCCCCCACTTTCCCGTATTGTAAAATAGGTTTTCATACCAAATGAGTGTGTATTTTATTCCTTCCGTTAGTCGAATGTGATGAGAGTAAACTTCGTGTTTTTTTTTCTCAGCTCTCCTCTTTTTCCCTCCACTAAGAAGTCTCCTGTTTGCCTCTTCTATGAGAGATAATTTACCCCATTCCATTTCACCCTCTCACCTCCCACTACATTTCTCTCTCACCACTTATCTTGATTTCTTTTAAGAGATGGTCCATCCTATTCAATTCACTCTGTGCTCTCTGTCTCTGTGTGTGCGTGCTTATGCGTATGTGTATGTGTGCATGCACGCCTGTACATGTGTGTGTGTAATACCACCAACTACCCAGATACTGAAAAATTTCTGGAGTTACAAATATTATCTTTCCATATGGGAATGTAAACAGTTCAACTTTGGTAAGTCCCTTGTGAATTCTCTTTGCTGTTTAATTTTTTCATGCTTCTTCTCATTCTTGTGTTTGAAAGTCAAATTTACTTTTCAGTTCTGGTCTTTTTATCAAGATTGCTTGAAAGTCTTCAATGTCATTGAAAGACCATATTTTCCCCTGAAGTATTCTACACAGTTTTGCTGGGTAAGTGATTCTTGGTTTTAGACCTAGTTCCTTTGATTTCTGGAATATGCTATTCCACGTCCTTCAATCCCTTAAGGTAGAAGCTGCTAGATTTTGTGTTATCCAGATTGCATTTCTACAGTACTGGAATTGTTTCTTTCTAGCTGCTTGCTATATTTTCTCCTTGACCTGGGAAGTCTGGAATTTGGACACAATGTTCCTAGGAGTTTGTCTTTTTGGATCTCTTTCAGGTGGTGATCAGTGGATTCCTTGAATACTTATTTTACCCTCTGCTTCTCGAATATCAGGGCAGTTTTCCTTGATAACTTCATGAAGCATGATGTCTAGGCTGTTTTTTTGATCATGGCTTTCAGGTAGTCCCATAATTTTTAAATTGTCTCTCCCGGATCTATTTTCCAGGTCAGTTGTTTTTCTAGTGAGCCATTTCACATTTTCTTCCACTTTTTCATTCTTTTGGTTTTATTTTGTGATTGCCTGGTTTCTCAGAAAATCATTAGCCTTCATCTGTTCCATTCTAATTTTCAGAGAACTATTTTCTTCAGTGAGCTTTTGAACTTCCTTTTCCATTGGGCTAATTCTGCTTTTGAAAACATTCTTCTCCTCATTGGCTTTTTGAACCTCTTTTGCCTATTTTTAAGGTGTTATTTTTTTCAGCATTTTTTTGGGTCTCCTTTATTAAGTTATTGACCCATTTTTCATGCTTATCTTGCATCTCTCTCATTTCCCTTCCCAGTTTTTCCCCCACCTGTGTAACTTAATTTTCAAAATTCCTTTGAAGCTCTTCCATGTCTTGAGCCCATTGGATATCTATTTCACATGTTGAGGATACGGAGGCCTTGACTCTTATGTCTTTACCTGATGGTAAGCATTGTGCCTCCTCATCAGAAAGGAAGGTAGGAATCATCTGGTCACCAAGAAAGTATACTTCTATAGTCTTATTTTTTTTTCTCCTTTTCTGGGCATTTTCCCAGCCAGTCACTTTACTTCTGACATTCCTCTCCACGCCCGCCTAGATCCGCTCAGCTAGTGCTTGGGGTGTGAGGTTCAAATGCTGCTCCCCAGCCTCAGGGCTTTCAGCAGGGGGCCCGGCTGCTATTCAGGATTAAATCACCTTAGGTGGGGGCAGTACTGGCTCCCAGTCTCAGTTTCCTCAGGGGCCTTATGCAGAGACCTTTTGTAATGGAGCTGCTACCAAGCTCCTGCCTGCTCTGGGAGCTTCTGTATGCTGCTACCTCTGCTGCTGCCTCCCAAGGGGACCTGAGTTATGGAGACACCCCGCTCTGCTCTCAGACAGCCCAGAGGTCTCTCTTGCTGACCTGCAGTGCCGGTAGGTGGAGGGATCCTCGCAGCCACTGGAGATACCTTCCCTGAAGCCTGCTCCTGTGTGGTCCTCCCAGGGCTCCACGGCCAATGTAGGGCTGGGTTCTGCTCTTGTCCCATACACAACGGACCTTTGGTGAGGATTTTTCAGGTTTTTATGGAACAGAAATCTCCTCCACTCTGTTGTTCTGTGGCTTCCACTTCTCCAGAATTTTTAGGAGTTATTCTTTTCAGATATTTTATAGGTTGTGATTTTGGAGCTAGCATAAAGGTGTCTTTCTACTCCACCATCTTGGCTTCTACCCCTAATAACATGATTTTAAAGTCTACCTGGGACTCGAATTCATTGAATGACTTGCTTCTGATCAGGAAGCTATTAAACAGTAAAGAACTAATTTAAGCCCTGGCCTTTCTCAGTTCTAACCTGGCCCTCTGTCCATTATTCCATATTGATAATATTGTTATTGTTATTATCATCTCCCCCTTCTCCTCCTCCTCAGTCCTAGTTATTAACCTTTAGGTCATAAGCTGGTAAATAAAATGTATCATTTCTATTCTTCTTCTTCTTCAACGTGGAGTAAGACTTGGGAATAAAGTAAGAATTGACTACATAACACAAAATAACATTTTAAGAATATTTATCATAGATAGTTTCTAATTCATGTAATCCATTGGAATTTGTATGCTAATGGAAGCATTCATAATTACCGTTGTTTTGCTTTGTGAATCTAAGAACCCTCAGCAGTCTGAGAGGGGTTTAATAGTCCTGTAAGAAGTGAAGTTTACATTGTACATCTAAAACAACCTTTTGAACTTATTTGAAAGAATCTAAAGTTAAGTCATGGCAGAGGCAGTTACACTTTTATATTTTTCAAATTAAATGTTTTAGTTGAAAGGAGGAAATAATGATTTCTTTCTGTTTATTTTAACTTATCAAAGGAATTAAAAGACAAAGCGAGAGGAGTGGGGAGAATGAGCCTTACATTTAATGATAAAATCATTAGTAAATAAAGAAAAAATAGGCAAGACTTGGGTAACTGTGCTACTATTTACATTTTGAACTAAAGACATCTAAGGGCGTGCTGAGGGTAACTTTCTGTTTCTCTCTGAAAATAGTAATTCAATTGTTCTTTATTCCTTTTAAAATGTTATTACTGAGAATTGAGCAGAACCAGGAGAACACTGTACATAGGAACAGCACAACACCGTGATCACCAACTTTGCTCTTCTCAACATTACAATGACCTAAGGCAATTTCAAGGGACGCATGATGGAGAATGCTGTCCACATCCAGAGAAAGAGCTACAAAGTCTGAATACAGACTAAAAAATACTATTTTCTCTCTATTTTTTCTTTTTTTGTGATTTTCTCTTTTGTTCTGATTCTTCTTTTACAATATTACAAATGTAGAAATATGTTTAATATAACTGTACATTTATAGCCTATGTCAGGTTGTATGCAATCTTGTGAGTGGGAGGAGGGGAGGTAGGGCTAAATTTGGAACTCAAAATCTTATAAAAATAAATATTGAAAACTACAAACCAAATGATAAAATTATTATTGCTGCAAGCCACGCAAAGATATAATATTAATCATATACTCTTTTATGTCCAAAGGGGTCTATTTTTTGACGTGGCTTTCCCATCAATACATATTGCCACCCATCAATACTTTTGTCATTGCTTTCAACTCATCTCCAAGTTTTCTTTTATCTTTTAGCACGAGTCAAATCAAATCAATAAGAATTTAATAGGCATCTACTATCTTCCAGGAACTGTGATAAATACTATTGATATCAAAAAAATTTAAAAAATAACTTATCTCAAGGTGTTCATGGCTTAATGCAGCAAAAAAAAACATGCAAACAACTGCATAGAAACAAGTTATATACAGTGAAAATTGAAAATAATTTAAGACCCAGGGCACATAGATTAAGGATGACCGCAAAGGGCTGCATAGAAAAGGTATAATTTTAACTGACACTTAAGGAAACAAAGAATGAGAGATGAGAAGGAAAATGATTCCAGTGATTGGGGCAGGCAGTGAAAAGAAGGAAATAAATATTTATTAAATGACCACTGTATGCCGGGCATTGTGCTAAGTACTTAAGAAAAACGATCTCATTTAGTCCTCACAACCCTGGGAAGCATATTTAATTGTTTCCCCAACTTTAAAATCAGGACACTGAGGCTAAGGAATTTAAAGTGATTTACCCAGATTCACACAGCTAATAATTTGCTGAGGGACGAATTTTTTAATATATTCATTTTATTTATTTTTAATGTTCTACAATCACAACCATAAAACTTAGATTTTTCCCTCTACCTACCTCCCAACACACCACTCCCTCCTCAAGATGGCATACAATTCTATATAAGATCTACACATACCTTCCTACTGAATACATTTTCACTACAGTCATGCTGTGTAAAAGACTTTAAAGAAATGGGAGAAATCATATAACCAACCAAAACATAATACATACACACACACACACACACACACACAGACACACACATACACACACACACACACACACACACACACACACACACACAGAGAAATGACCTACATTCTGTGATTGCATTCCATAGTTCTTTCTCTGGATGAGGAAGGCATTTTGCCTTAGAAACCATTAGGAATTTTTTTTTATATCCTTGCATAGCTATGAAGATCCCAGTCTACCAGATACAAAACTCTTGCACACTGTGGTCATTGCTGTGCAGAAAGTTCTCCGGGTTCTTCTACTGTCACTCAGCAGCAGATCGTATAAGTCTTTCGAGGTCTCTCTGACGTCTTCTTGCTCACCATTTCTTATAGTGCAATAGTATTACATTACATTCATATACCATAATTTATTCAAACATTTCCCAATTGATGGCCATCCACTGGAGGGACCCATTCCCATTTTTATGATCTCTTGGTGATACAGTCCTACAAGCGATATTCCTGGGTCAAAGGGTGTGCACATTTTTGTAAACCTTCGGGCATAGTTTCAAACTACTCTCCAGAATAGTTGGATGAGCTCACAGGTCCACCAACAACGAATTAGTATTCCAACTCTCCCACGTCCTCTCCAACATTTATCATTTTCCTGTTCTGTAATGTTTGCCAATGTAATAGGTGTGATGTGGTACCTCATAGTTGTTTTGATTTGCATCTCTTTAATCAAAAGTGATTTAGAGCATTTTTTCATATGATTATAGATATCTTGAGTTTCTTTCTCTAAAAATTTCTTTTTCATATTATTCGATGATTTAACCACTGGAGAATGACTTGTATTGTGGTCCACATGACTCAGTTCTCTACATATTCTAGAAATAAGGTCTTTGTCCCCAAGATTAGCCTTAAAAATTTTTTTCCCAACATACTATGTCCCTCTGAATTTTGGTTGCATTGAGTTTGGTTTTGCAAAACTTTTCAGTTTAATGTAATCAAAATTATCCATCTTGCACTCCATAATGCTTTCTAACTCTCCTTTAGTCGAAAATTCTCCCTTTCTCCATAAATTAGAGAAACACACTATTCCTTGCTCTGCCTTTCCATTGTATCATTCTTTATACCTAGATTGTGAACTCATATGGACTTTATTCTTGTGTACGGTGTCAAGCATGGATCTATGCCTAGTTTCTGCCACATTGTTATCCAGATTTCCCGGCAATTTTTGTTGAACAGTGAGTTCTTGTACCAGAAGTTAGGGTCTTTGGGTTTATCGAACAGGAGATTGCTATATTCATTACTTACTGTGTATTGAGTGCCTAGCATATTCCACTTGTCTACCCTTCTGTTTCTTTGCCAGTACCAACTGGTTTTGATAATTGCTGTTTTATAATACAATTTGAGATCTGGTAGTGCTAGACCACCTTCCCTAGTATTTCTTTTCCTTACTCCCTTTGATATTCTGGTCCTTCTGTTCCTCCAGATGAATTTCAATATTATTTTATCCAGCTCTAGAAAATAATATTCTGATAGTTTAATTGGTATGGCAAAAAATAAGTAAATTAATTTAGGTAGAATTGTCATTTCTATTATATTGGCTTGGCCTAGCCATGAGCAATTGATGTTTTTTCACTTACTTAGATCTGATTTTATTTGTGCAAAAAGCATCTTGTAATTGTGTTCATATAGTCCCTGGTTTTGTTTCCACAGGTAACTTCCCAAATATTTTGTGGTGGCAACCCCACCTTTAAATAGGATTTCTCTTTCTATCTCTTGCTGTTGGACTGTGTTACTAATCTATAATAATGTAAAAGATTTGTGAAGGTTTATTGTGTAACCTGCAAATTTGCCAAGGTTGTTTCTTATTTCAAATAGTTTTTTACTTGAATCTCTGGGATTTCCTAAGTATATCATCATATCATCTGCAAGGAGTGATAACTTATTTTCTTCTTTACCTATTCTTATTCCTTCCATTTTTTTTATCTTATCTAATTGCAACAGCTAACATTTCTAGTACCATATTGAATAATAGCGGTGATAATGGACATACTTGTTTCACCCCTGATATTATTGGAAAAGCATCTAGCTTATCCCCATGGCATGTAAGGCTTGCTGAAGGTTTTAGGTAGATACTGTTTATTATATCATGTAAAGTTCCCTTTATTTCTTTATTTTCCAGAATTTTTAATAGGAATGGGTGTTTTATTTCGTGGAAAGCTTTTTCTACATCTATTTCTATAATCATGTGGTTTATGTGAATTTTGTTGTTGATATGATTGATAATGCTAATAGTTTTCCTAATATTGAACTGGTCATACATTCTTGGAATGAATCCAACCTGATCATAATGTAGTATTCTCTTGATAAGATGCTATATTCATTTTGCTGAAATCTTATTTAAAATTTTTGCATCTATATTTATTAGAGAAATCGGTTTATATTTTCTTTCTCTGTTTTGTCTCTTCCTGGTTTAGGTAGCAAAATCATGTTGGATCATAAAAAGAAGTTGACAGGACTCTTTCCTCAATTTTCCAAAAAATCTATATAGTACTAGAATTAAATATTCTTTCAATGTTTGACTGGATTCACTTGTAAATCCCTCTGATCGTAGAGATTTTTCCTAGGGAGTTCATTGATGACTTGTTCAATTTCTTTTGCTGAGATGGGGTTGTTTAAGTATCCAACTTCCTCTTCTGTTAATCTGGGCAACTTATGCTTTTTTTTTTAAAATACTCAACCATTTCATTTGCATTGTTCAATTTGTGGGCATAAAGTTGGGTAATTTCTAATTACTGTTTTAATTTCCTTCTCATTGGAGGTAAGTTCATTCCTTTTATTTTTGATAATAGTGATTTGATTTTCTACCTTTTTAAAAATCAATTTGACCAAAAGTTTCTAAATTTTATTAGTTTTTTCATAAAGTCAGCTATTGGATTTTTATTAATTTAATAGTGTTATTAATTTCAATGTCATTGTTCTCTCCTTTGGTTTTCAGTATTTCTAATTTGGTATTTTTTGGGGAATTTTCAATTTGTTCTTTTTCAAGCTTTTTTAGCTGCATTCCCAAGTCATTGATCTCCTCTTTCTCTATTTTATTTATGTAGGCATTCAAAGATATAAAACTTCCTCTAAGAACTGCTTTTGCAGTATCCCATAAGATTTGATAGGTTGTCTCATTATTGTCATTCTCTGGAATGAAGTTGCTGATGATTATTATGATTTATTGTTTAACCTGCTCCTTCTTTAGGATTAGACTATTTAGTTTCTAACTGATTTTTGGTTTATCTTTCCATGGCATTTTTCTACATATAATTTTTATTGCATTATGATCTGAGAAGGATACATTGACTATCTTTGCCTTTTGCACTGGAATGTGAGGGTTTTACGTTCTAGTACATGGTCAGTTTTTAGGTATGTGTCATGAACTGCTGAGAAAAAGGTATATTCCTTTCTATTCCCATTCACTTTTCTCCAGAGATCTATCAAATCTACTTTATACAGAGTTTTATTTATCTCCTTAACCTCTTTCTTGTTTGTTTTGAGATTAGATTTATCAAGTTCAGAAAGGGGGAGTTTGAATCCCCCACTAGTATAGTTTTGCTTTCTATTTCTTCCTTCTACTCCCTCAACCTCTCCTCTAAGAATTTGGGTGCTATACCATTTGGAGTATATATGTTTAGTAATGATATTGCTTCATTGTCTATGGTGTCTTTTACAGGGTATAGTTTCTTTCCTTATCTCTTTTGATTAGATCTATTTCTGATTTTGCTTTGTCTGAGATTAGGTTTCCTACCCCTACTTTTCCTACATCAGTTGAAGCACAATATATTTTGCTCCAACCTTTGACCTTTACCCTGTTTGTTTCACCCACTCCGTTTCAAATGTGTTTCATGTAAACAACAAGTTGTTGGATTATGGCTTTTAATCCATTCTGCTATCCAACTCCATTTTTTGGGAGAATTCATTCCATTCACATTAACAGTTATGCTTACAATCTTTATTTCCCTCCATCCTCTTTCCCATTGCTTGTGCTTTTAGTTCTCCTGTCTCCCTTCCCTTCCTCAATAGTTTTAACTTTTCACTACTACCTCCTGCTACCTTACTTTCCTTCTTTTCACCCCTCTCACTTTTCTCCTTTACTGCTTCTTTCTGACTTTTTAGCTTCCCCTCCCCTTTCTTCCCCCTTCCCCTCCTTCTCCCTGTAGAGTCAGTTAGAATTATATACTTGAGTTTATTATTCCCTCCTTGAACCAAATCAAATGACAGTACCTCTCAAGCAATGTTCATATCCCTCCCCTATTTCCCTCTACTATAATTTTGTACTTCTTCCTGTGATGTAATTTACCATTTTCTGTTTCCTCCTTTTTACACTGTCTGTTACAAACATTTTGTATGCTTAAAGCATGTTTTTATCATCACATCATTTACTTTTACCTGTTCCCTCTATGTATATCCCTTTTATATTTCACATTAGATGTACAATTCTCAAGATTAACAGGTAATATCCTCCTTTATAGGGAGGTAAACGGTTTTCAAAAATTGAGTAACATTTTTTTTGGGTTTTTTCCCCCTGTTTACCTTTCTTATGCATCTCTTGAGACCTGCATTTGAAGATTTAATTTTCTATTTAGTTCTGACGTTTTCATCAGGAAGGTCTGGAAATCCCTTGCTTCATTGAATGACATTCTTCTTGCCTGAAATGTTATGCTGAACTTTGCTAGATGGTTTATCCTTGGTTGTAGTCCCAGCTCTTTTGCCTTAATGAATATTGGATTCCAATTCCTTCAGTCTTTTAATGTAGATCCTGAACAGTACTCTGTGATCCTGACTGTAGTTCCTCAATGTTTGAATGTTTTATTTCTGGCTGCCTGTAGTATTTTCTCCTTCACTTGATAGTTCTGGAATTTGGAATTATATTTCTTGGGGTGTTGAGTTTGGGATCCCTTTCAGGAGGTGAATGGTGGATTCTTTTGATTACTATTTTGCCGTCTGGATCTAGCATTTCTGGGCAGTTTTCCTTGGTTATTTCCTGCAAGATATTGTCCAGACTCTTTTTTGCATTGTGCTTTC
Source organism: Potorous gilbertii (assembly GCA_028658325.1). NCBI lineage: Eukaryota > Metazoa > Chordata > Mammalia > Diprotodontia > Potoroidae > Potorous > Potorous gilbertii. The sequence continues at coordinate 531,717,396 of CM053771.1, read as the reverse complement.
TGACAGGTCAATAATTCTTAAATTTTCTCTCCTGAATCTATTTTTCAGGTCATATGTTTTTCCAATTAGGTATTTTACATTTTCTTCTATATTTTCATTCGTTAGACTTTGTTTGACTGATTCTTACTGTCTCGTGGAGTCATTCGTTTCTACTTGCAAATTCTAATTTTCTTCAAATTGTTTTCTTCAGTTAACTTTTGCAAATCCTTCTGTCCCATTGTTCCTTTTAAGGAGTTATTTTCTCCAGTCAATTTTTGTACTTTCTTTTCCATTTTTCCAATTTTCCCAGTTAGGTTTGGTGTTTCTTTTTCCTTTTGTCCAGTTTTTCCAGTTAGGTTTTATGCTTCTTGTAGAATTTTCCTTTTTAAAGAGGTGTTCTCATCAGCGAATTTTTTTTTCATATTTTTAAAGTCATTGGCTTCATATTTTTAAAGTCATTTTCTTCTGTTTCCTTCTTCTGCTGTTCCATTTCCTTCTTCTGCTGTTCCAGTAGAGCTATTTGTACATGCGAGCAGGCCATAGTCTTTTCCGGAATTTCAGATGGAATTACAATACCAGTACTGACTGCTTTGATATTTGTGTTTTGGTCTTTGTCCCCATAGAAAGATTGTATGTTTTATTTTTTTGCTTTTGTTTTGCTTTTTCCTACTCATGATGGTGATTGTGTTTTGTGGTTTCTGGTTCTTTCAGTTAGAAGCAGCTGAAACTCGTGTTGAGCTGACTGGTGTGAAAAAGTTGAGAGCAGGTGTCTTTTTTTCTTCTTTTTTTTTCTTTTTTTCCTGATCAGCTGTGGGTTTAGCTTGTTAAGTGTGGGGAAGGGTGGTTTGTACACTGAAGATTTCCTCAGTTCAGCTGAACAAAGAGACGCTTAGGGGATGGTGATCTCAGCTACCCTATTGTTTTCCCATTTGTCCTGAAGCACTGAGGCATACCTAGATCCTAGTGTGAGTTTCTAAACTTCCTGCAGATCCTCTCCTTGCCTTGAGGCAAGCCTACATCCTATGGTGTGTTACCACCCCTCCTGGGGTTCCTTCCCTAGCACTGAGGTTTGCCTGGGTCCTAGTGCGAGTGTCTGCTGCCCTGGGGCCCCTCTCCTTCCAGGTTCGAATCTGCAATTTCCCTTAGGTATTTTCCTAGCCTCAGGTATTATGAGACTATTTGCCTCCTTTGCTGTTTCCACTAATCCAGGATTCTTCTGGGGAAATATTTTATGGTTCTTTTGATGCCATTAAGGTAACAGGAGAGAGCATTTACTGATCACTCCACCCTCCTGGCTGGCAGATGTTCAAGTAGGTGCCTTACAGACGTTTATTCTACAGGCTGAAAGTCTCAGGAGCTTCTGTAGCTGATAATCTGGGCATCAGCAGCTCTCACTCGCTCAGCTCTGTTAGCTTCTCATCCTGGGTTGCTGCTCCACTGGTGTTAGGGCCGGGCTCTGGACCGTGATCTCCTGTGAGGGTAGTGAAACGCCTGGAGGTGTTAACCTGCTACTGTGGGGTACTGGGAATGCCTCGTCAACAGAGCTGGTTCCACCTATGGAGAGGAACATGGGAAGAACCGAGGCGAATAGATAAGAGAGGGTCTGGGGGAACCGGGGGTCTGAGTGATGTAACCAATAAAGTGTGTGCAGCTGCCAGCTCAGGAGTTCTGTCTAGTTATTTCCCCTCCACCGCCGGAGGGGCCAGAGACGTCCGAAGACCTACAAGATCCAGATTCAGATTTTGAGATAAGGCTCCAAGGGGGAGGCTTCACTTAGCGAGTCCGGGACATTACATTTGGCACCCACATAGGGACCGCCGACACTACGGAACCTGCTTGGCCTCCTCATTTCGAGGAGAAGAGCTAGACAGCCTCAGAACTTTTTCCTGGGACAGGAAATAAGCATGGGCCAGGGGTATAGTATCCCCTTAGTTAAACCTGAGCAGAAGTAGTACATGCCAATTGTATAAATTGTGTAAGCAGCGGAATATTAAACCTCACATCAGGCAATGCAGCAGCTTTGTAGATTAGATGTGGGAGATTTCTCCTTGGTTAGAACATTCTGGGATAACTAAAGCTAATTGGGAGATGGTCAGTCGACAGATGGCCTCTTACATAGAGACCAGTTCCGGTGTCCTGACCGACCATGATTCACTTTTTATTCCCTGATAAGATTATTGCTGCAAGAGCAGCAATGTCCTTTCTTTATGGAACATAGCGGCACGCAGGTGGGAGATTCTTTAGGGGAAACTTCAGATGCTGATATTATACCACCTATTTACCCCTGGGAAGAGAGGAGTGAGTTGGGAAAAGATAGCGTTGGGCAGAAAGAGAACAAAGACTTAGTCATGGGGGACGAAGTTCCGAGACCGCCAGAAAAAGGGGGAGTTGCTTCAACCCGATTGGTTGCTCAGCAAAGAGGTCGGGAAGCGGAAAAATAGGGGGCGGAGACAGGGAGGCTACACTACATAAAGGGAATAAGGGAAGTGAGGTTCTCTCTATACCGTGGGGCGTTACCTCTGAAGGAGAAGTAGGGGATTCTGATGGAGATCGCTGCACAGCTTTTGCAGCTGTGACACTAGGATCTCCAAGGCTACTGCCGGACCCCTGTTCAAAAAGCATGCTTACCCAGAGTTTAAAGGCCGCCTTTGAACAGGGAGAGGAGATAGATAGGAACTGGCTTCCCGCTACCTGTCTATTTCCTGTTTTCGTTGACGATGATGGAGAAAACCGAGGCAAGTCATACCATAAACCGGTCCCTTATAAATTGCTGAAGGAGCTCAAAGACGCTGTTTCTAAGTACAGCCCCTCTTCTCCCTATGTTAAACATCTCTTTTCCACTGGATCAACTACTTGACCTTGGACACCTTACGACTGGAGAGAGGTTGCGGGTGCGATTCTCTCACCAGGCCAGGCTCTTTCTGCACTCATTAAACGGGAGGCAGAATTATATGTTGAGGAGAGAAAAGGTACCAACCCAGATGCAGGAATCGAAATGATTACAGGGACGGGTCAATGGAAGTCCCTTACTTCATAAACTAAATATGATTTGGATATTTTTGCGGCTGTTCAAGAATGTCACCTCCGAGCTTTTGGGAAGATTGAGGCTCAAGGATCTGAACGTGAGAAATTAGTGGGCTTAAAACAGCATCCTACAGAGAACCCCACCGATTTTATAAGTAGAGTGCAGTTGGTCGTGCAAAGAATCATAGGGCAATCTCCAGGGGTGAGACTTATTATTCCCCAGTTAATTAAGGAAGGACTACGACCAGAGTATCAACAGGCACTTACTGGGTTGGACTCCACTCCCACTTTAGAGGAGATTGTGGAACGCCTATTGGATGCTCCTCCACAAGATAAAAATCTCCAGGCTATGGCAGTAGTTATGTCCCAAAGATTATCTCAAGGGTTGCAAGAGCAGGCTAAGGCATTGCAGGAACAAACTAAAGCTATTACTCAGGGACTATCGGAGGGATTACAACTGCAAGTGATGGCTATAATCAAAGGAATTCAGCAGATGCTAGATAGCGGGGGATTTGGAGCTTGCTTTCAATGTGGGAGGTCAGGCCATTTTCAATCCCAATGTAGGGCTTCAAGAAAGTCACCTATCTGTCTCTGCTGTGGAAAAATTGGTCATATTGCAAAATTCTGCAGGAAAGGAAACAATAGTGCCAGGTCGGGAAATTGGAAGCGGGGCCCTCCTCGTGGGGGCCCCGGAATGAGAGCCTTCCTGCTAGAGGTACCCAACGAGGAAAAAGTAAAAGACCCAGCTCCTTTAACTTGGCCCTCCCTCAAATTTCAGCAAGACTACCAACGGGCACTTCAACAACTGAAATCTTAATTTGCTCTCAGTCACCCAATGGAGGGAGGGAAGACATGGAAGAGATTATTAAACCATGGAGTACAAGTCCTATTGATATCCCTCCTGCTCCTTTTCCTCGATTGGTTGTGGGCCCATCTGGATATGCCCCCTTCATAACTCATACTCAATTACTGCCGAACGGGGCTACAACCATTTATCTCACCAATCCCCACTGCTACCCAATTACGTTAAGCCCAGGGATGGCAGTTGGTAGGGGCATATCTCTCCCTTGGATTGAAGATAACCCCACCATCCAGGTTAATTTGTGTACGGAGGTTGGCCGGTCACGCCCCCTCCTAACCATAGAAATAGAGGGAAAGCCAGTCACAGGTATGATTGACACTGGGGCTGATGTGTCAGTTATAAACACTGCTCAATGGGACACATCTTGACCTCTACAATCTTCCCTAACACCCATCCTTGGTGTGGGTGGGCAACAAACAACTCAGAAGTCAGGCAGACATTTACATTGGAGAAACGAGAACCAAGAGGGCTTTTTTATGCCCTTATAAATTTTTGGATTAGGTTCTGCCTTATGGGGAAGGGATCTGTTAGAACAAATGCATTTATATCTTACTACTCCTGAACATCTTGGAAAAAACTAATTGGGGCCACCACAACGGTGAGCTGCCCACCAATAACGTGGAAAACCGATACTCCAATATGGGTGGAGCAGTGGCCCCTATCTGTAGAAAAGCTCCCCGCTGTTCAAAATATCATTACAGAATTATTGATCCAAGGAAAAATAGAGCCCACTACAAGACCCTGTAACTCTCCTGTATTTGTTATAAAAAAGAAAACAGGAACCTGGAGAATGCTTGTTGATTTTAGGGTTTTTAACTAAGCCATGGTCTCTATAGCCCCCTTCAAACAGGATTGCTCTCCTCCGCATTCATCCCACAAGACTTTCATGTAAAGATTATTGATATCAAAGACTGTTTCTACAGCATCCCCTTACACCCCAATGATAGAGAAAAATTTGCATTTACCATCCCCTCTCTTAATTTTCAAAGCCCTTCACATAGATATCAATTCACAGTCCTACCACAGGGACGGTGAACAGTCCTACTATGTGCCAAGCCTATGCGGCAAAAATTTTAGAACCTTTACGGTACAGGTACCCTAGAGCAATTATTTTACATTATATGGATGATATCCTGATGGCCACTCGGGAACCTAATTTACTTGAGAATCTCATTAGAGATATCCCATGTGTATTAACTTCTCAGGATTTCCAAGTGGCCCCCCATAAAGTTCAGGATACTTCTCCCTTTCAATATCTTGGGCATACACTCGATGGTGGTCGAGCCTCCCGCCGAGCTCCTACGGTAGATTTAAAAAAATTGCTCTAGGGGGCAGAGCCAAGATGGCGGAGTAGAAAGACTCACCTATGCTAGGTCCAAACCCACAGCCCATAGATTTCCTGTAAAAAGAACTCCTAACAAAGTCTGGAACAGTGGAAGCCACGCAGAAACACAGTGAAGGAGATTTCCGTGGCAGAGAGCCCTGAAAAACCGACTGCAAAGGTACCCGGGACTGGAGCGGAGTCCTGCCCAGCCGAGCGCTGGCCTCCCCTGCCCCGGCCACGCAGCACTGAGAGGAGCCAGCAGAGCCCAGCAGCCGGCAGGGACCTGAATCTCCGGGCGGCCACAAGGGTCCCACCACTCACAGACTCACAGGTCAGTGATAGAAACGGACTGGGAGAGGAGCGGGGGATCTCCGGGACTCGGAACCCTGGGAAGCGGCCACTGCGGCAGAGGCTGAGGCAGCTTGGCCAGAGACTCCCAGAGCAAGCTGGAGCTCCAACCCAGCTCCACTATAAAGGATCTCTGTATAAACCCCCTGAGGGAACTGAGCCTGAGAGGCAGCCCTGCCCCCACCTGAGAACCAGCAGATAAGCTCCCATTGAAGAGCACTCAGGCCTGCCGCCAAAAGTCCTGAGGCTGGGGAGCAGCATTTGAATCCCAGACCCCAAGCACTAGCTCAGCAGATCTAAACCAGCGTGGTGGAGAGGACTCTCAAAAGTCAAGTAACTGG
>CM053771.1:531639140-531711018 GCA_028658325.1 Potorous gilbertii | reverse complement strand
AAGTTATCTGGCCCTACAGGACAAAAGAGAAGATGGAGTAAGGGAAGGGAGGGATGATAGAAGAGAGGGCAGATTGGTGATATGGGTAATTAGAATGTCCAGTGTATCGGGGAGGGGGGAGGGGACAAAGGGGGAGAATATTTCAGAACCCAAAATCTTGTGAAAATGAATGTAAAAAGTTAAATAAATTTTTAAAAAAATTGCTCTACTCTTAATGATTTTCAGAAATTAATTGGCTCTATTCAGTGGATGCGATCCACCATGCCTATTCCTGATTCTGATCTGTATCCTTTATATGACATCCTTAGAGGGGACTCCTCACTTATCTCCCCTAGACAATGGACCACAGCTGCAAAGGAAGCTGTACAAAGTATTTTACAAAGAAGTGCAGCTTCTATAGTGCAAGTTAATGTCGTTTGCCAATTTATGAAGTAGTCTTAGATTAATAATACATACATTGGTTGTCTTTATGAAAGCCATGGAATTTTGGAATGGATGTATGCCAAAAGAGAAAAGAGGAGTCTCCCCAATAAATATCAAATGCTTGCACGTTTTATTATAGATATTATGGATCGTTGCATCCAATTTTTTGGTTTTTATCCAACCTTAAATATTTCCACTTCTGAAACTTGTCTCCGCTGTTTTGCAGATTCCATCCCTGAGAGGGGGGCCATAATAACCACTTGCGAGACTGTTTCCTTACCACTTCCTCTTGTGCTTCGGGGATGGGAAGCGCTTTCCTTGCATCCCCCTCCGCATTCTATCACTGCGGCACCTGTACAAGGCCCAAATGTTTTTACGGATGCCGCTAAGCCTCGACGGGCTGCTGTTTATGTTCCTCAAAAACAAATTCTGCAAGTCTTTAATAGTACCTTCACCTCTGCGCAAAAGAATGAACTCTTTGCCATTATTAAAGCACTTCAATTATTTCCTTCTGAACCTTTTAATCTTATTACTGACAGCTTATATTGTGCTAACGCTCTCCGCCATATTCCTAATGCCCTTATTAATCCCTGTACTAGTACTATTGCTTCTTTCCTAGCCAATGTGCAATCGCTTCTTTTATCTCGTCCTTTTCCCTTATATGTTCTGCATATTCACTCTCATACTTCTACTACGGGCCCTATATTCCAAGGTAATGATATAGTGGATCGTGCCTTACTATGCCCCCTACAGACCGAGGCACATAAGGCACATGCTAAGTACCACTAATCCGCTAGGTTCCTGCGACATTTGTATGGCCTTACGAAAGAGGAGGCACGACAACTAGTAAAACGCTGTACTGATTGTGCTCCCTTTCTCTCTCCTCCGAAAGATACAGTGGTCAATCCCCGGGGGAATAGGCCCAATGCCCTTTGGCAAATGGATGTTACTCCCTTTGGCCGCTCCCTCATTCACGTTAATGTGGACACTTACTCCAGATTTATACTTGCAACCCTTCAACCTGGCGAAGCAGTCCGCAATGTCACATCCCATCTTTTGCACTGCTTTGCGACCTGCGGGGTACCCAGTGCTGTAAAAACTGACAATGGACCCAACTATACTTCAAAAGCCTTTTCACTATTTTGCCAAGAATTTACTATTTACGCATGTAACTAGTATTCCTTATATTCCTACTGGCCAGGCAATAGTAGAACGTGCTAATCGCACCCTGAAGGCACTCCTAATAAAACAAAAAGGGGGAGTGCAGGGACGCCTTACCCAGGCACAGTTATCACAAATAGCATATACGTATAACTTTTTGCAATTCAGAAATGACTTAACAAATCCGGCTTTACGTTATTATGCAGGGACCTTAATGCCATTACATAGATAAAAAATCCACAAAACCCCGAATACCTACTTAACAGGAGCACGGGTAATGTGGAAAACCCCAGAGGGCCAGTGATGAGGCCCTGGTACCGTTATTGTAAGAGGACAGGGTCATTTATGTATTCAACCAGATGGAGAATCGGCAGAACGAGGTTTCTGCGTCCCGACCAGATGGACCGCTGAGATCTGAGAGACTGATAAGGAGGCAAAAACGTGCGAGCAGAGGGCGTCGGGTACCCAGGACGAACCGCAGGCGACAGCAGGCAGAACAACTACTCTTTGTCCTCCTGACGACGGGACTGCTCCAGACGATGGCCGCACATAGTAGATGGTACCACCTCACCAACCTGGAGAGACGTGCAGCGGATGAACAGGGTGAAAAATACTGGGCATTGTTAAAGAACCCACCAGCACTGAGGGCCTTGGGATGGGGTAATGGGCCGTCTCGATTGATGGTGCAAGGTAATGCATCCAAACTGGTGGGAGACAATCCTAGTGACCATAGGCCAGGACAATCGTATGAAAAAGTCCTTTCAAGACCACTTTCTGTTGTGGCCATTATGCAACCCATTTGTCTAACCATAATTAACATTTTGGCCCATACAAAACTTTCTAACTGTTGCTTACAGCTTCTCCCATATGATATTGCAACTCACCCCCAACATAACCAGGACCTTGGGAACAATACCACCGGCTGAATTTGACAATGCTTGCTATCCCACATAATATGGCTCCTATGTATTTGAATGCAAATGTTACTCATGCTAGAACCCCTCCACCTTGTCATCAAGGAAATGCTGGTATGTGGGTACCTCTTCAGGCGTGTTCCACAGGCGTGCTTCGGAAAGGACCCCATCTTGCTGATAACCTCAAAATTCAATTTTGGGATGCCGTGCAGAAATAGACAGACTATGTTCAGACCCCTGCCCCCGCACCTGTAGCTTTACCTTATGGGGTATTCATGCTGAATTGTGGAAGGTAGGGCTGCCTTTCCATCCTATTAATGCATCCTTAGCTATCTATGCTTGCTTTAGGGAACAGTCCCAGTGACATGATGTTACATTCACCACTTGGCAGAGTGTATTTGGTAATATGAACTCTACCTGTCACACTCACCTAACTGATAAGTCTGACCAACTGTGTTATATGTTCCATGCAGAAGTATGTACGCTGGATGATGAAGGTTTTCTTCTTTGTAAACCCAATATTGCCACTATTGAACCACTTTCTACGCAAGCCCGCCTTCCCCGATATAATGTCACCTGTTATGACCCTATTCTTACAGATACTCTTAAGAGAAATTATAGTGAGTTTCTTATATTTCTGGTAAGACGGGCTCCGTATTATCTAATACCGGTAAAAGCCGAACCCTTTGCACTTACACCTACTGATGAGCTTTGGCAGAGAATAGCTAAAAGACCCCCAACAACACCCCTCTTGCGCATCCGGAGGGAATTTGGTGTCGGGGATTAGGCATTGCTAACCTTGCTATAGAAGCGTACGAAGAATTCCAGATATTTGAGTTACAGGAAAAAACAGAGCTCCTTGCCTCAACCCTCCAAACTTTCTTAAAAAGAGATGGGTGCTTGGGCAACGCAACAATCTATTAATATACACTTCCAACATTCCTTAGCCGTGTTGGAACAGACAGTGATATGGATAGGAGATGAGTTACAACTTACTCAACTCTATCTGCAGCTGCAATGCCACTATAAGTATGTGCCCCTCTGTGTTACTCCCTTGCAGGTGAATGGAACTAATAGGACACTTTCCAGATAACTGGAAAAGGGTGAGACAAGCCCTTCAAGGGGTGATGCTCAGAGAGAATTCATCTAGTGATATATTACAACTCTCCCTTTTTCTGAAAGAAATGCTAATATATCAAAGAAATATGAAGAAGAACGAGCAAGGGAAGCCACAGACTTGGTTCATTGGCTTGGCAGCCTTGTAAATTTTCAGTGGCTTACTGCATTTCTGGGACTTATAGACTTTTTCCTACTTCTGTGCCTTTTTCTTCCTTGTATGTTACAATGTGCTTGTAGTTTGATAAGACGAGCTGTACTCAATACTAAGACTGAATTTTGAAATTTGATGCAAATCCCGACAGTTCCTGTCCCCCAGCAGATGACCCCTGTATAAAACAAAAAGGAGTAGATGTTAGGGCCCGGCTCTGGACCGCGACCTCCTGTGAGGGTAATGAAACGCCTGGAGGTGTTAACCTGCCCCTGTGGGGTACTGGGAACACGTCGTTAACAGAGTTGGCTCCACCCACAGGGAAGAACATGGGAGGAGCTGAGGGGAATAGATAAGCGAGGGTCTGGGGGAACCAGGGGTCTGAGTGATGTAACCAATAAAGTATGTACAGCTGCCAGCTCAGGAGTTCTGTCTAGTTATTTCCCCTCCACTGCCGAAGGGGCCAGAGACGTCCGAAGACCTACAAGATCCAGATTCAGATCTTGAGGTAAGTTTCCAAGGGGGAGGCTTAACGTAGCGAGTCCGCGACATTACACACTCGTTCTTCTTGTTGCTGCCTCAGGTCTCCCCAGGGCCGTCCCGCTCCCCTGCGCTGGTGAGGGAAAAACTGAACTGGCCGAACACCCAGCCTGGTTTTCTATTCACTGCACCATGTAATCAGAAAATATCAAGTCATGAAATGGAGTGTTTTGTTCAAAGAAGAGTAACGTCTGTTTATCTCTTTTTCCCTCCCATTTATTCAATACATCCTTCTCCCAGAAGTCAGTGTAGGTTCAAATGTTAATGGACCAAGATAGATGTTAGGTTAGTGAAAATTAGAATCTTGAATATTTAGTTAGCTAGCGACTTAAAATTCCCTAGGATCAGGTAATGTATGAGAAGACCATGTCCCTATGAGATTTATGCCATATTTCTGTAGAAAATGTAAAGCCTGTCTTCCCGCACCATTTTTTGAAATATTTTTTTCTCTTTTACCTAGGCACACCTGCACTTGAAATTACAGTATCTTTTCATCTTTCTGCTTCTTAGAATATTTCAATTTATCTGAAAAAAAGGTCATATTACTTTGTGCCAAGCAACAGTGCGGTGAACAGAGGAGAAGCAAATACAAATTTAAAAGCCAAAAGAAATTGGAATCTAGACTCAAAGAAAAAAATTCAGATTACTTTGTGCCAAGCAGTGTGTTCCGCACTGGAGAATCAAATACAAATATAAAAGCAAAAAAAAAAAAATAATGGAATCTGCTCTCAAAGAATTTTCCTTCCTTTAACAATATGTATTTTAAGTTTTCAATATTCACTTCCATAAGATTTTGGGTTCCAAATTTTCTTTCCATCTTTCTCCTATCCTCCAGTACAACCTGGAATTTGATATAGGCTTTACATATGTATACATGTTCAATCTATTCTGTCAGGTCATGTTGCGATGAAGAATTAGAACCAATAGAGATAACACGATAAAGAAAAAACGGAGAGAGACAGAGAGAAAGAGTAAGAGAGGTAGACATTCAGACAGACAGAGGGAAACATAGAGACACAGAGGGGAGAGAGACATAAAGACAGAGAGAGAGAGAGAGAGAGAGAGAGAGAGAGACAGAGAGAGAGAGAGACAGAGAGAGAGAAAGAGAGAAAAGGAGAGAGAGAGAGAGAGAGAGAGAGAGAGAGAAAAGGAGAGAGAGAGAGAGAGAGAGAGAGAGAGAGAGAGAGAGAGAGAGAGAGAGAGATCAAATCATATGCTTCAATCTCTATCCAGACTCCAGAGTTCTTTTTCTGGATTTGGATAGCATTTTCTGTTATGAGTCCTTTGAAGTTTTGTTAGATCTTTGCGTTGCTAAAAAGGGATGTCTCTCAAATCATTGCAAATTTTGACTGTTACTGTGTACAATGTTCTACTGCTTCTACTCACCTCACTCAACATCAGTTCATATAAGTCCTCCCAGGCCTCTCTGAAGTCTTAGTGTTCATCATTTCTTAAAGCACAACAGTATTCCATTACATTCATATACTGCGACTTCTTCAGCCATTTCCCAACTGATGGGTATCTCCTCGATTAACAATTCTTGACCACGAAAAAAAGAGCTACTATAAATACTTTTGTTCTTGTGGGTCCTTTTCTCTTTTGTATGACCTCTTTGGAATACAGACCTAGAAATGGTATTGTTAGATCAAAACGCATACGCAGGAGGGTAAGTACTAGGCTGGGTCAAAGAGTATTCTATTTGGGTATAGTTTCAAATTACTCTTCAGAATTATTGAATCACTTCACTCCTACACCAGCAATACATCAGTATTTATCATTTTCTTGTTTGGTCATGTTATCCAATCTGATCGGTGGGATATGGTATGTCAAAGTTGTTTTAATTTGTATTTCTCTAATCAAAAGTTATTTAGAATTCTTTCTCATGAGGCCATAGATAACTTTGATTGTTTTCTTCTGAAAACTGATTTCCTATCGTTTGAGCCTTTATCAGTTGGGGAATGATTTGCATTCTCATAAATTTGACTCAATTCTCTATATATTTTAGAAATGAGGCTTTTACCAGGGACGCTGGTTGTAGAAATACTTTTCCTGCTTTCTGTTTCCCTCCTAATCTTAATTGCATTGGTATTGCTTGTGCAAAAATCTTTCCAATGTAATGAAATCAAAATAGATCATGTTGCATTTCATAGTGTTCTCTATCTATTGTTTAGTCATAAATTTTGTGTACTTCATAAATTTGATGGGGAAACTATTCCTTGCTCTCCTAATTTTCTTATGGTGTCACTCTTTAAGTCTAAATAATGTTTACTTTATTTTGTTATACAGTGTAAGATATTTTCTGTCTATTTTCTGCCATTTTAATAGTTTTTTGTATTTATTTTCAGATTTCAATATTCATTTCCACAAAATTTTGAGTTCCAATTACTCTCCCCATCTCTCTCCTCCCCCCACCCAATAACATCTTGCATTCTGATTAGCCCTTCCATCAAAGTACCCTCCATTCAATCATACACCACCCTTCCCTTATCCTCATCTCTCTTTTCTTGTAGGGCAATATATATTTCTCTACCCAATTACACGTATTTCTTATTTCCCAGTTATATGCAAGATCAATTCTCAACATTTGTTTCTAATACTTTGAACTTCAACTTCAACTCTCCCTCCCTCTATCCCCACTCATCCCCACTGAGGCAAGTAATTCAATACAAGCTATATATGTGTCATTTTGCAAAAGGCTTCCATAATATTCATGTTGTGTAAGACTAACTATATTACCCTCCCTCCCACCCTGTTCCCCATTTATTCTATTCTCTCCTTTGACCTTGTCCCTTCCCAAAAGTGTTCATTTCTAGTTACTCCTTTCTCGCATTTTCTCTCCCTTCTATTATCACCCCACCCCACTTTCCCCCTTCTACCCTACTTTGCTGTAGTGTACGATACATTTTCAAACCAAATTTAGTGAACATGTTTTTCTCTCCTTAAGCCATATGTGAAGAGATTAAGCTTCACTTTTCCCCTCTCACCTACTCCCTTTTCTCCTCCCCGGAAAAAGATTTTTCTTATATATTATGAGACATAGTTTGCCCCATTCCATTTCCCCCTTTCTTCTCCCAATATTTCCTTCTCTCACCTCTTAATTTAATTTAATTTTTTTAAGAATATAATCTATTCTTATTCAACTCAATCTGTATTCTCTGTCTATATAGATGTGTGTTTGTGTAATCCATCCATCTACCTAAATACAGAGAAAAATCTCAAGGGTTACAAATATCGTCTTTCTATCCAGGAATGTAAACAGTTCAGCTTTATGATTTCTCTTTCCTGTTTGCTTTTTCATACTTCTTTTGATTCTTTATTTGAAAGTCAAATTTTGTATTCATTTCTAGTCTTTCCATCATGAGCCTTGGTAGGCCTCTATGTAATTGAATGGCCATTTCTTCCCTCGAAATATTATACTCAGTTTTGCTGGCTGGATGATCCATGGTCCTTTGACTTCTGGAATATTCTATTCCAAAACCTTTGATCCCTTAATGTAGAAGCCACCAGATCCTGTGTTATCCAGATTGTATTTCCATAGTACTCACTTTTTTTCTTTCTAACTATTTGCAGTATTTTCTGCTGGACCTGGGAACTCTGAAATTTGGCCACAATATTCCTAGGAGTTTTTCTCTCTGGGTCTCTTTCAGATGGTGATCGGTGGATTTTTTCAATATTTATTTTGTCCACTTGTTCTAGAATATCAGGGCAATTTTCCTTGTTAATTTCATGAAAGAAAATGTCCGGGCATCCTTTTTAATCATGACTTTCAGGCAATCCCATAATTTCTAAATTGTCTCTTTTGGATCTATTTTCCAGGTCACTTACTTTCTCAATGAGATGTTTCACATTATATTATTTTTTTTCACTCTCTTGGTTTTGTTTTGTAACTTCTTGGTTTATCTCATAATCGTTAACTTTCCTGAACTCCACTCTCATTTTTAAAGAACTATTTTCTTCAGTGAGCTTTTGAACCTCCTTTTCCAGTTGACAACTGCTTTTTAAGGCCTTCTTCTCCTCATTGGCTTTTTGGACCTCTTTTTCAAATTGATTTAGCCTCTTTTTAAAGGCATTATTTTCCTTAGCATTTTTTGTTCTCCTTTATCAAGTTTCTGACTTGCTTTCCAAGCTCTTCCGTGGCATGATTCCATTTACATATATATAATTTTATTTTTCATTTTTAACACATTTTGTAGCAGATAAAACAATTCAAACAATTCAAACCAAACTTTTGGTCAGGTGATATTTCTTTTTAAAGCATTTACAATATGGACCACAAAAGAAGGTTTTTTTAAAACATTAACCGAGACACAAATAATATTTATGTTGCTAACTTAACAAGTTTTTGACATAACTGTCTCCACAGTATTACAAGAATTAAAGGACCCTAACTTATTGTTGGTGGTCTAAAGTGCTATGACAAATAGATTAATTTTATAGCTAACCTCAGGTGCTCACCTACAAATAAGCTACAATTTAATAGCTCTGGTACTAGGCTTACAAACTTTTTGATTATAGTAATTTATCACCAAGAGTAGGGACATTGCAGGAATAAAATATCTCCCCAACTTCATGTCAGTTCCAGGTAGGACTAGATTTTCCACTTGCATTCAGTCAGGCTTAAACTCTGCCAGGTGTCAGTGGGGAAATTGAGTCAGAAAAATTCCACCTCAGCCCAGGCTGAATAGCCACTCTCCCACCTTTGTCATGAGATCACCTTTTACAGTTCATATCAGAATCTCACGGGCTTACTGGTATCAGGGATTGGAGGCTCAGATCTCCTTTCTTGCTATCCATACCTGGAGTTAGACTCAGAAGAACAGTCACTTAATAGTCCCATAGCCTCTAAAAATGACAAGTTCAAATAATACGATTATAATTTCACTTTGGCTAAGGAATATCTTTTAAGGCAAGTCTTAAGTGACTTACATGCCTTTCTATACCTGTTCTAGTTCCTGATTAAATATTAATCATAAAATCAAATTTACCATTAAAACCTTAACTTTTCCATCAATGCCAAATTTTACCTGAGGTTACCTTCCTCTAGGAAATTTAGCCTAAAATTATTTTCCCTAAACTAAAGATTTCATTGATTTATTCTTAGTAATTAATTCAGCCAATTGTTTTAATACTAATTGCTTTTACCTCATTTTGTAGCATGTCCAATTTTTCTCCCCATCACTCCCCTCCCCCTCGCTTCCTAATACCTTTGTATTCTGATTACTCCTTCTCTCAATGTACACTCCCTTCTACCACAACCCACCCTTCCCTTATCCCCATTTTCTCTCTTTTCTTGTAGGGCAGGATGAATTTCTATACCCATTCCCTGTATTTCTTATTTCCTGATCATACGCAATAAAAATTCTGAACATTTGTTGCTAATACTTGGAATTCCAATTTCTCTCCCTTCCTGCTCCCTCCCTAGCCCCACTGAGAAGCCAAACAATTCAATACAGACTAAATACATGATGTTTTGCAAAAGACTTCCATACTTATCATGTTGTGTAATACTAATTATATTGCCCTCTGTCCTATTCTATTCCTCTTTATTTTTTCACCTATAATTGACCTTGTTGCTTCTCAAAAGTGTTTATGTCTAGTGACTCCCTTCTCCCATTTACCCTCCCTTTTAACATTCCTCTCACCCCACTTGTCTTCTCCTCTCCTACTTTCCTGTGGTGTGATATAAATTTTCATATCTGATTAAGTGAACATATTATTCCCTCCTTCAGCCACATGTGGAGAGAGTAACTTCATTTTTCCCCTCTCCCTTCTTTCTTTTCTCCTCCACTAAACTAGATTTTTCTTATCTCTTTTATGAGTTATAGCTTGCCCCGTTCCATTTCTCCCTTTCCCTTCCTGGTATTTTCTTCCTAAACCCGTTATTTTTTTTTTTAATTTTATTTTATTTTTGGGTGAATATCATCTCTTCTGATTCAACATAGCCTGTACTCTCTATCTATACATGTGTATGTGTGTGAGTGTGTATGTGCAACTGCTCCGTCTACCCAAAAACTGAGAAAAGATTCAAGAGTTATAAATATTTTCTTTCCATGTAGTAACGTAAACAGTTCAACTTTAAAGAGTCTTTTATGATTTTTATTTCCTGCTAACCTTTTTATACTTCTCTTGATTCTTGTCTTGGGAAGTCAAATATTCTATACAGATCTGGTCTTTTCCTCAATACGAATGATTGAAAAGTCCTCTATATCATTGAATGACCATTTATTCCCTTGAAGTATTATACACAAATTTATTGGGTAGGTGATACTTGATTTCAGTCCTAGTTCCTTTGACCTCTGAATTATCCAGTTCCAAGTCCTTTGATCCCTTAATGTTGAAGCTGCCAAATCCTGTGTTATCCTGTTTATATTTCCACAATATTCAAATTGTTTCTTTCCAGCTGCTTTCAGTATTTTCTCCTTGACTTGAGAACTCTGAAATTTGGGCACAGTATTCCTAGGAGTTTCCCTATTCGTGTCTCTTTCAGGAGGTGATCTGTGGATTCTTTCAATGTTTATTTTGCCCTCTGATTCTAGAACACCAGGGCAGTTTTCCTGATAATTTCATGGAAGATATTGTCTAGGCTCTTTTTTTGATCATGGCTTCCAGGTAGTCCCATAATTTTTAAATTACTTCTCTTGGATCTACTTTCCAGGTCATTTCTTTGTCCAATGAGATGTTCCACATTATCTTCTATTTTTTCAAATTTTTGGTTTTGTTTACTAACTGCTTGATTTAACTCATAGTCATTCATTTCCCTGAACTCAATTTTCTCTTTAAATGAATTATTTTGTTCACAGAGCTTTTGAACCTTCTCCTCCGTTTGACTAATTCTGTTTTTTAGAACCTCCTTCTCCTCATTGTCTTTTTAGATCTCTTTTTTCCCAATTGACTTAGCCTCTTTTTAAAACTGTTGTTTTCCTCAGTATGTTTTTGGTTCTCCTTTAGTAAGCTGCTAACTTGTTTTTTAAGGTCTTGTATTTCCTGAATCAAATTTAAGTTCCCTTTGGAGGTAGAGGTCTTGACTTCCTCTGACAGTGTGCCTTGTTATTCTTCATCTGAAAAGATGGGGGGAGACAACTGATCCCCAAGAAAGTAACCTTCTATGGTCTTATTTTTTTTTTTTTTGGAATTTTTCCAGCCAGTTACTTGACTTCTGAGATTCCTCTCCACAACCACCTTGCCTCCAGTTCCTGCCAAGCCAGCACTGGGGAGAGAGATTCAAATGAGCTGCTCCAATCTCTCAGGGGCTTTAGGTGGGGGCAGGGTTTCTATTCAGTGTGAGATTAATATCAGCTGCTCAGGAGGAGGCAGGGCCTCCACGCAGGTCTTAGTTCCTTTGGGGGGTTTACAATGAGACCTTCAACAACGGATACGAGGTACTGCCTCATTTGGGGGCCCTGTCAGCTGCTGCCTCTTCTGTTGCCACGTGAGTAGAGCAGAGTTATGAGGATACCTGTTCCCTTCTCAGCTAGCTGAAAAGACCCTCTCACTGACCTTTGTAGCCTGTGGGTTGAGGGACCTGTGCTGCTGGAGATTCTGTCTATGAAGCCTGCTCAGATCTGCTCCTTTCGGTGCCTTGTGGTTAAGGCAGAGTTGCATTCTGCTCTGCATGACAGACCTTTACCGTCAGTCTTTCAGTCACTCTGGTATAGAAATCTCCTCCACTCCGTTGTTCCGTGGCTTCCGTTGCCCTAGAATTTGTTGAGAGTTATTCTTTACATATATTTTATGGGCTGTAGGGTTAGAGCAAGGTTATGATCGTCTTTCTACTCTGTCCTCTTGACTCCGCACCCCATCTCCTGATCCCATTTCATATTTATTGTGGAGGTACTGGAGACAGAAGTCTTGACTTCCTCTGACAATATGCATTGTTCTTCTGAAAGGATGGAAGGAGATACCTGTTCACCAAGAAAGTAATCTTCTATGCTCTTATTGATTTTTTTTTTCCTTTTTTGGGCATTTTCCCAGTCAGTTACTTGACTTCTAAGTCCTTTGTCAAGGGGAGTGTCTTAGTGCTCCTCCTCCCCCCAGGACCATGCTCAGGGCTGAGATCCAAACCAGTTGTTCAATTCCCGAAGGGGCTTTGGGTGGTGGTGGGACAACCACTGAGGCCTGAGTTTCAGATCCCCTGATCAATTCCCCCAGGAACTTTAAGCTGAGCAGCTGGGACAATGGTTGCTTCTGTGGACGCTATAACAACCTTCCACCTGCTGTTGCTGCTGCCTGAGGCCAGTGCTTGGGGGGCCCTGTTCCCCTTTCACCCAACTGGGCAACCCTCCCAAACAGACCTTTAAAGCTTTGTTTGTTCCTTATGGGTTTAGGGATCTGGGACCAACCCTGATGTATACATACATCCATATGCATATATAAACATACACACATATATGTATACATATTATATACATACAATAATACGTGTATGTGTAATCACTTCAACTATCCTAAAACTGAGAAAGGACTCATGAGTTACAAATATCATGATTCCATGAAGGTATACTTACAGTTCAATTTTAACAAGTTCTTTTTGTTTTTTTCTTTTTTTTTGCCTGTTCATGTTTCTGCAGGCATTTTGTCTAAGGTAATTTTTGGTCATGACTTGCATGTAAGTCAATTTGTTTTTTAGATTATCTCTCCTGTATCCATTTTCCATGACAATTATTTTTGCAATGAGATATTTCACATTGTGTTCTTTTTTCCATTTTTGCTTTGTTTTATAATTTCTTGATTTCTCTTAAAGTCATTAGCTTCCATTTGCTCCAATCTAAGTTTTAAGTAATTATTTTCTTCAGTATGCTTTTGAACACCTTTTTTCCATTTGTCCAATTCTGTTTTTTAAGACATTATTCTCTTCATATACTTTTTGGATTTCTTTGGCCATTTGGGATAATCTAATGTGAGAGTTATTAATTTCCTCAGCATTTTTTGGATGTCCCTTAGCAAGCTGTTGTATCATTAGTCATGATTATCTTGCATCATTCTCATTTGTCTTTCCAATTTTTCCTCCACTTTTCTTAGTTGATTATTAAAATTCATTTTGAATTCTTTCTTAATCTGTGACAAATTCATACTTTCCTTGGAGACATTGGATGCAAGAGACTTGACTTTATTTCCTTATTCTGGTCGCATATTTTGATCTTTCTCATCAACAATGACATTCGAAAATACCGTTACACCGAGAAAGTAAGAATAGTTCATTTATTGTTGCACTTTTACATATTTCTGTACCCAATTACTGGACTTTGGAGTCCTTTTTTTATATATTTTATTTTTTAAATAAATTAATTAATTTAATTTTTACACTCATTTTCATAAAATTTTGGTTTCCAAATTTTCTCCTCATTTGTCCCCTCCCCCACTCCAATACACCAGGCATTCTAATGTCCTCTATCATCAATCTGCCCTCTCTTCTATCGTATCTCCCTTCCCTTGTCCCCATCTTATCTTTTGTCCTGTAGGGCCAGGAAACATTCTATTCCCCATAACCTGTATTTCTTATTTCCTAGTAGCAAGAAAATTTCTGACAGTTGTTCCTAAAAGTTTGAGTTCCAACTTCTCCCCATTCCTCCCTCCCCACGCATTCCATTTGGGAATACAGGCAATACAATATAGGCCATATCTGTGTAGTTTTGCAAATGACTTCCATAATAGTCATGTTGTGTAAGACTAACTATATATCCCTCCATCCTATCCTGCTCCCCATTTTTTCTATTCTCTCTTGATTCTGTTCCTCCCCAAGAGTGTTGATTTCAAATTGCTCCCTCCTCCCATTACCTTCCCTTCCATCATTCCCCCAACCCTGTTTATCCCCTTCTCCCCCACTTTCCTGTATTGTAAGATAAGTTTTTGTACCAAAAGGAGTGTGCATTTTATTTTTTTCTTTAGTCGAATGTGATGAGAGTAAACTTCTTTTTCACTCAGATCCCCTCTTTTTCACTGCACTAAAAAGTCTCCTGCCTGCCTCTTCTATTAGAAATATTTTACCCCATTCCATTTCACCCTCTCTCCTCCCAATACATTTCTCTCTCACCGTTTACCTTCATTTTCTTAAGATATGATCCCTATTCAATTCATTCTGTGCTCTGTCTCTGTGTGCATTCCTGTGTATATGTGTGTACGTGTGTGGGTGTCTGTGTGTGTGTGTAATTCCACCAACTACCCAGATACTGAAAAGTTTCAAGAGTTACAAATATTGTCTTTCCATGTAGGAATGTAAACAGTTCAACTTTGGTAAGTCCCTTATGACTTCTCTTTGCTGTTTACTTTTTCATGCATCTTCTTATTCTTGTATTTGAAAGTCAAATTTTTTCAGATCTGGTCTTTTCATCAAGAATGCTTGAAAGTCCTCTATTTCATTGAAAGACCATATTTTTCCCTGAAGGATTATACTCAGTTTTTCTGGGTAGGGGATTCTTGGTTTTAGACCTAGTTCCTTTGACTTCTGGAATATCCTATTCCACGCCTTTCGATCCCTTAATGTAGAAGCTGCTAGATCTTGTATTATCCTGATTGTATTTCCACTATACTGGAATTGTTTCTTTCTAGCTGCTTACAATATTTTCTCCTTGACCTGAGAATTCTGGAATTTGGCCACAATGTTCCTAGGAGTTTCTCTTATTGGATCTCTTTCAGGGGATGATCAATGGATTCCTTGAATGCTTATTTTGCCCTCTGGTTCTGGAATGTCAGAGCAATTTTCCTTGTTAATTTCATGAAGGATGATGTCTGGGCTCTTTTTTTGATCATGGATTTCAAGTAGTCCCATAATTTTTAAATTTTATCTCCTGGATCTATTTTCCAGGTCAGTTGTTTTTCCAATGTGATATTTCACATTCTCTTCCATTTTGTCATTCTTTTGGTTTTGTTTTATGATTTCTTGGTTTCTCGGAAAGTCATTAGCCTCCATTTGTTCCATTCTAATTTTTAGAGCACTATTTTCTTCAGTGAGCTATTGAACCTCCTTTTCCATTTGGCTAATTCTGCTTTTGAAAGCATCCTTCTGCTCATTGGGTTTTTGAACCTCTTTTGCCAATTGAGTTAGCCTATTTTTCAAGGTGTTATTTTCTTCAGCATTTTTTTGGGTCTCCTTTAGCAGGGTGTTGACCTGCTTTTCATTTTTTTCTTGCATTTCTCTCATCACTCTTCCCAGGTTTTCCTCCACCTGTCTACCTTGAATTTCAAAATCCTTATTGAGCTCTTCCATGGACTGAGCCCACTGAATATTTATTTTGGATGTTTGGAATATAGAAGCTTTGACTCTTATGTCTTTCCCTGATGGTGAGCATTGCTCTTCCTTATCAGATAGGATGGGAGGAGATATCTGTTCACCAAGAAATTAACCTTCTATGGCCTTATTTTTTCCCTTTTCTGGGCATTTTCCCAGCCAGTTACTTATCTTCTGAGATTCCTTTACATGCCCACCTCGCCTCCAGACCCACCCAGCTAATGTTTGGGGTCTTAGATTCAAGTGCTGCTCCCCAGCCTCAGGGCTTTCACGGGGGGCGGGAATGCTATTCAATATAAGATTAAATTCAGGGGTTCAAGTGGGAGCAGGGCTGAAGCACAGGGCTCAGTTCACTCAAGGGGTTACGTGGAGACTTTCCACAATGGATCCAAACTCCTTCCTGCTTTGGGAGTCCCTGTCAGCGGCTGCTTCCTGAGGAGGCCCAAGTTATAGAGACACCCAGCTCCCTTCTTGGCCAGCCAAACAGGCCCTCTCACTGACTTTTGTGCCCGTGGGCAGAGGGAACTGCACAGCCACTGGAGATTCCATCCTGGAAGCCCACCTGGATCTGCTTCTCCTTGGGCCATGTGGCCAGGACATGGCTGGGCTCTGCTCCAGGTCTGGTGTGCGATGGAACCCGGGTGTTGGTTTTTCTGGTCTCTCTTGAACAGCAATCTCCTCCACTCCGTCGTTCCTGGGCTTCTTCTGCTCCAGAACTTGTCGGGAGTTCCTCTTTCCAGGTATTTTATAGGCTATGGGTTTGGGAACTTGTATATGTGTGTCTTTCCGCTACACCATCTTGGCTCCTCCCCAACAGTCCTCTTATAAGTCAATATGATCTAGCTTCAGGGCATTCATGGGCGCAAGGAATGCCCAACTCCAGGTTTGGTACCATTAGGGAAAAGACTAGTCAGGTACTAACCTTAATGAGGGGTCACTGAAACCTGTGGGTGGTCTAGGAACTGTTTTCACCCATAGAGGAAGACATTCCCCTGTATACACACCCTGGGGTAAAAGTCCACTTTTGAGTTCTTTGTTAAGTGAAGTGCTTCAAAAGCAACTGCTGCTTCAGCAATGACTGTTGCCATACTGGGACTGGGCCTGGGCTTTGGCTGGACCTGGACCATACTCCCCTCTTCGCCAGACTCAGAAAGGAAGAGACATTTTCCACTGACTTTTGAAGCTATCTTTGGCATTTATAAGTTGAAATTTTGTGCAAACCACAGAAAACATCAGGTATTAAGTCTTCTAGGCCTGATGAAGTTCTGTCCATGCCCATGGCCCATGCTGAGCTCTGCTCTGCTCCCAGTCTAGTGCAACAGACCTTTCTTGTAGATCTTCCAAATTGTCTTGGTGCGTGAATTTGCTTCAATGTGGTCATTTTGTGCCTTCTGCTCCTCTAGAATTTTAGGATCATTTCTTAATAATGTTTTTAGGGTTTGGGGGTAAGAGGTCTAACAAGTACCTGCTTCTTCTTTGTCATTTTGACTCCACCGTCTTATGGGCACTTCTATGTCTAAATAATATGATTACATTTTTTTCATTTTTTTTCAGAATTTCCTTAGAGACTGTGCCTGATAGACATTTTATACATTTTGGATTTAAATTTATTTCTAACCAGGTTCAAATTCAATGGAAGAGTGGGAAAAATATGAATTTATAATCAGAGTAGCTGAACTTGAATTCTGGTTCACTCAGATGACAAATCATGTATGTGTGTGTGTGAGTGTGTGTGTGTGTGTGTGTGTGTGTGTGTGTGTGTCTGTGACACATTCGGCCTTTGAAGGATGTTTTTTTACAATGATATATTAGAATATATAAAAGAGAAGAGAAAATGTTTCCCCATTGACGCTTTTGTACTGGGTACAGTCAAAGTAGTACTCCAAGACCCATTTTGTACACTCATGGTTTGATTTATATGTAGATGGAATAGTGTCACAGTTTGAGAAAAAGAAAACACATTGTTGGGCAAGCTATGTTAATAATAAACTTTCTTTTCTGAATTAGAAATACCTAAAATACCAGGGATTCATTCATTTATTCAGTAACAAAATATACAGTACTAGTGTCTGGAATAAACTAGGTGCTTAATATATGTGCTTTGATCTGTTAGTTGATGATTTTTCCACTGCAGCATGAGGTACCATGATTTACTGGAAAAAGCAGTGACTTGAGAGTTTGGAAAGTTGGGTTCAAATCTTATCTTAGTCTACATTATTTAACTTCTGTTTAACTCAGTTTCCTCATCTGTATCATATAGATTATAGACTAGGTGATCTTTGAAGTACTTGCCATCTTGTTATATGTGATATTATGTACTCTCTGACACAAAGGAAATATAGACAATTACAGGGGCAATTCTCAGTTTTTCCCGTCACGTCACCAAGTATAATAGGCGTAAGTGAATAGCCTAAACTGAATTTGTATTTGTCCTTAATTATAATTACAAAATCATAAATGCATTTATACATGAATAAGGCCAGAATCATTTCAGGATAGAGGGAAAGACTTGAAGTAAACAAATCCTAGGTTTATGTCAGATGTTTTGGACAATTTGACATATATGACTTGTCTAAGTCTTGACAGATCACAACCACTGGTTCCCCAGACAAGTCTCTAAGATTCTCAGTGATACAGAAGAAGGCAATTGACTTCAGTAGTGGGGGAATTCACAGTATGACTTCCCTAAATAGTTAAAAGCACATTTCTGTATCTCCACACCTCCAAAAAGTGTTTGTGTATTTGTTTACACACACAGATAATTAAGAAAAAACGAGTCTACTTATACCAGATCTTTCTTCCTAGTTATTGACCTAAAACAACACAACACCACACACACACACACACACACACACACACACACATATACACACATACATCATCTATATTTTCCTTGGACAATAACAACCTATACTTTTATTGTCATTTGAACTCACTAGAAATTGTTTCAAAAGCAGCACCATATGCTGCTCATCTGAGAGCAGACACTGAACTTTTCTATCTTTGGTTTCCTTCTGTTAAAGAATACATGAAGATTTATTACAGTGGAAGAAGGTACTGTATCATCTAGTTTAAATCAAATCTTCAAGATTTGCCAACGTTACTAATGACTTTGGGAAATATGAGAGGTCTGGGGAGGTCAAATTATTCAGCTTTGAGGTGTCTCTGATGCATTTTCTCAGCAATAGACACTGGCTAGTCTCATTAGCATAATTATATGCATTCTACAAACCTCAAGCAGGATTGCACACAGAGAGATTTTTAACAATGTCTGACTCCTTATTAAAAATTGTTGTTTCTCAGACAAAATCCTGTAGGATCAGCAATGTGATATGTCACAGTGAGGATTCTCCAGACATAAAAATGCTGGATCTGTAATAAAGTTACTTCAAATGGAAACCTTAAAGGAAGTCATTTTGAAATGGAGAATTATGTCTCAGAAACAAGAGGTCAGACCTGGTTAACCTCTATTATCACCAACAACTCACAGACCCTGTTCTTGGGAAGGAACAATCAGATAGAATTTAACAAATTGCATGAACATCCACTGACATAAGCTAATAGGCCTTACTAATATGGGACAAATCTGTTTTCCCATACATTTTCTCTTGTCCACATTTAGTTCTGTGATTAGCACTATGGATGGAGTGCTAGAGTCCAAGTGAAGACACATGTTCAAATCCCTCACATATTTTCTAGCAATGAAATAAAGGGTACATAACTTAAATTTTAATCATTGTTCCTCATCATTAAAATGGGGAGAAGATTACACAGACTGTAGATTTAAAACTAGATGGAACTTCAGAAGTCAGGTCCATTAGATGATACCATCCTCAAAATGTTATATGTGATTCTTCTTTACACAATTCACTCTCTGGTTTTATTATGAGAAAGCTTGGTAATAAGGGAACCAGGAAGATCTTAATACAACTATGACCTCAAACTCTATTAGCTCTGTGATTGTGCACATCACTTCCTTCTTTAAAATGATAAAAGGGGGATCAAAATAGCACTTGCCTAACAAGGTTGTTGTGAGGAACAAATGAAACCATATCTGTGAAATGTCTGACATATGGTAAATCATTAACTCATGCTTATTACTTCCTGCATAATTGATTTTTTTTCTTTGTAAAAACAAGGAGTTAATGTGAATTATAGGGCAGAATGAGAGATGGTTGATTGAAAATAAAAAAGCATATGCATATAAAAATTAAATTGATAAAAATCTACCTAATCTTTAGTAAATCTTTAATTCTATGTCTAGGAAAAGCATATGGTGACTCAAATATATTTTGTCAGATTACAGAGTGTATTTGAAATGATCTTCCTCAAGTAGCAATTTAGTGTATTTTTCAATGAAACTTAAGGGTGTTTTGGAACAATGCTCCATGAAAAGCTGCAAGTGCTGTTAGTGTCTATTAAATCTAGCACTCTGAAGCAAAAGCCCAATCATCCCTCCTTAGTTGTATCACGGTCCAAAAACATCTATCACGTTTGTATGATGGAAAGTAAGATTTTTGAAGGAGTGATCAGTTTCTACACCTACCTTTAACATCGGTTGAATTAGGTGACCACATCAATATGAAGAATGATTTCATTAAATAACAGTGTATAAGCTATTGAATTCTGTTACAGGAGGGCTGATATTTCAAGCCAAACCACAGTGCTTTGAGAAAGACATTGCAATTTCACCCTCTGATCACAATCTTCTATCAAACTATATCTCTCATTAAAACTAAATTTACCCATTTTCGTGAGTTGGTCCTATTTCTTTCTCATCCTCATTATCCTTACTCTATCTCCTACATCTAACTCTGACTATATTTTCAATCACGAAAATGTTTGATTCACTACTATCCTAAATTCCTTTTTACCCATTTTCCATTTTATTTTCATCCTGCAAATACTCACTCCTGTGTCACTTTTATTATGTGATTTCTTCATCTGTTGTTCAGAGCTGCTGCGTGAAAAAGTAGTACACTGCTGAAGTCACCCCGATATTTTGTAACACAAATTTATTTCACATAAATTCAGCTTGGCCATCACTATTTCATGGCACCACTTCTACTCTACCCAAATTGCACTGTTATTTCTGGCAAAAAACAAAACAAAAAAAAATTAAGTTTGGAGTCAGCAGGACTGAACTCAAAACCTGACTGTGCCATTTATTATTGCTGTGATTATACAAGACACAGGAGTTTTTGCCACCTTCCTACTAGTAAAAAGAAGGAGGTTAAACAAAATGACCTCAATATTGCTTCCTCACATTAAATTGCTATTTTCCTAACATTATACCTTTCTTTCAGATCTCTTCCAATATTTTTCTCCATTCTCCATCAACTCTAATTCCTGACCATGCATTGTAACAATAGTTAGCCAGACCTTCAGCATCATTAAGATAACTAAGACCAATCAACACAAGTTTCTTTAGTTCTACTGATCTAATCTCTTTAACGTATTACAGTCTTCGCCATCTGCTTCCTCTTCTTTCTATTCACAAGATATAGAGAAGGAATGTTTCCCTTCCTTCCAACAATGACCGTTTCAGTAAAGAAGACCGGAAAAGGGAGACATAAAGTTATCCAGCTAGGAAGCAAGGGATATACCAAAGAATGTGGCTGTTGCGTTGTTTCACATGTGTATAACTCTTCGTAGAGTTTTCTTGACTAAGATGCAAGAGTGATTTGTCGTTTCCTTCTCCAGCTCATTTTATAGATAAGGAAACTGAGGCAAATAGGATTAAGCAAACTTTCAAGGATCACACAGCTAGTGTGATCTGTGTTGTCTGAGGCCAGATTTGAACAGAGGAATATTAGTCTTCCTAACTCTAGACCTGGCACTCTACTGCACAAACTAGCTGTCCTGGATACGAAGAACACACAGGAATAAATAGAAATTCACCTGATGGGAAAATCCCTGTTGGCTGTCACAATTTTTCCCAGACTAAATGCTTGGGAACAGAGGCTGTCTTCATTTATTTCGCATTTTTTCTGCTCTCCAGTGAACTAATAATATGAAATAAAAGGACCCAAAGTTCTTCTTTGAAAGAGAAAGGGGCCACATTTGAGATTCCTCCAATTATGAGAGGTGAAAACACCACAGCTATCAAAACAGTCATGCTTGATGACTGAGGAAGACCCTAGACGGATGGATACAGATAATCACATAAAAAAAAAAAACAACCAGTATCAAGACTTTGTGTATGTGCATGTGTGTAAGATGGTGTGGGGAGGGGGAGAGAGAGAGAGAGAGAGAGAGAGAGAGAGAGAGAGAGAGAGAGAGAGAGAGAGAGAGAGAAAGAGAGAGTGTTTCCTAACAGTGAGAATTGATGCCCAAGTGAGAGTTAAATCTAACTGAAACTTAATATTTCCAAGAAGTAAGAATAATATTCCCAATAAGCAAGAGCTAAATGTATTATTGTCTCCACGTGCAATCTCTACCAATGTACCTCATTCATTTTGTATTTCCTTTAAAATTCCATAATCTCTATAACATTATATGTAGTATATCTATGATTTAGGGTGGTATGTGAATTGTTCTTATTAAATACTAAAAAGCTGAAGGTGGGACTGGGAAATTCAAGTGTGACAGTAATACCTTGGATTAATCTTAAGACATAAAAAGTACTAATTCGTTCCTTTCTAGGGAATCCTAGAATCCACCAAACAAGAGGAGATCTTACATAAGCAAGGAATAAGCCATGGACTTTAGGTGAAAGGCAGTAGGAAAAGAGGGGAGGAAATAAGTACCGTCACTACTATATGTCAGGCAATACACAAATTTTATGTGGTATAACAAGTTTGAGAGTATAGGAGAAGTAATCATATATCTGAAATAAGCTAATGCAATGTCCCTAGACATTCTAAATATTTGGAGGTCATTTCAAAAGGAAGAGTTAAAGATTTTGAATTTAGCGGCTTGTAGAGAAACACCTAATGAATGTATTAGAGATACATTCTTTGATATAGCCTTTGAAAAAACCTGTTGGTTATTTCCTAATAGTCAAGTGAAGATACATAAGGATATGCCCATTTGGATTTTTTGACCACGGTACTGGCAGAATTCATCTTATTTGATACTATATGCATACATATATGCCTGCACACAAATGTATGTTGTAAAAGCATTTTTCTTCTCTTCTAAGTGGAGATTCACCATGGGATACAGGAGAGGGGAAAATGAATTATGGGGGGATTAAAAGGATTGCTATATAGCAGCGGAGGCCCACTAATGACTTACTGATCCAAACTCACCAACCAAAACTACCCCATTTAAGATACAATTCATTGAAGCCAAAAACAATCATGCCTTCTCCACTCCTAAAGACACAACCAAGACCAACCAATTCAAGAACAAGGTGTGTTAGGATTCCATGTCTCCACTTCTTTACCTATTTCCACTAAGTTTATGTGTGATCAATACAAATGTAATATAGTTCTTTTGAATATAAATTTATTTATTTAACATTTTACATTCATTTCCCCATCACCAATCTGCCCTCTCTTCTATCATCCCTCCCCTCCCTTTTCCCCATCTTCTCGTTTGTCCTGTAGGGCCAGATACCTCTCTATTCCCCATTACCTGTATTGCTTATTTCCTACTAGCAAGAAGAATACTCAACAGTTGATTCTAAAACCCTCCATCCTATCCTGCCCCCCAGAGTCTCTATTGTCTCTTTTGATCCTGTCCCTCCGTGGGTATTGACTTCAAATTGCTCCCTCTTCCCAATGCCCTCCCTTTCATCATCGCCCCGACCCTGCTTATCTCCTTCTCCCCCACTTTTCTGTATTGAAAGATAGGTTTCCATATCAAAATGCGTGTGCGTTTTATTCCTTCCATTAGTCTAATGTGCTGAGCGTAAACTTCCTGGATTTTTACCCTCAGCTCTCCTCTTTTTCTCTCCACTAAAAAGTGTCCTGCCTGCCTCTTCTATGAGAGATAATTTACGACATTCCATTTCAACCTCTCTCCACCCACTACATTTCTCTCTCACGGTTTACCTTAATTTCTTTTAAGATATGATCCCATTATTTTCAATGCACTCTGTGTTCTCTGTCTCTGTGTGTGTGCATGTGTGTATGTGTGTGTGTGCATGCACACGTGTACATGTGTGTGCATGTGTGTGTATGTGTGTGTGTAATCCCACCAACTACCCAGAAACTGAAAAGTTTCAAGAGTTACAAATATTGTCTTTCCATATGGGAATGTAAACAGTTCAACTTTGGTAAGTCCCTTACGACTTCTCTTTGCTGTTTAGTTTTTCATGCTTCTTCTCATTCTTGTGTTTGAAAGTCAAATTTTCTTTTCAGCTCTGGTCTTTTCATCAATTATGCTTGAAAGTTCTCTATTTTTGGGTAGGTGATTCATGGTTTTAGACCTTTGACTTCTGGAATATCCTATTCCACGCCCTTTGATCCCTTAATGTAGAAGCTGCTAGATCTTGTGTTATCATGATTGTATTTCCACAATACTGGAATTGTTTCTTTCTAGCTGGTTGCAATATTTTCTCCATGACCTGGGAACTCTGGAATTTGGCCACAGTGTTCCTAGGAGTTTCTCTTTTTGGATCTCATTCAGGTGGTGATCAGTGGATTCCTTGAATACTTATTTTGCCCTCTGGTTCTAGAATGTCAGGGCAGTTTTCCTTGATAACTTCATGAAGGATGATATCTAGGCTCTTTTTTTGATTATGGCTTTAAGGGAGTCCCATAATTTTTAAATTATCTCTCCTGGATCTATTTTCTATGGTTTTTGCAATCAGATAGTTTAGATTATCTTCCACTTTGTCATTCTATTGGTTTTGTTTTGTGATTTCTTGGTTTCTCAGAAAGTCATTAGCCTCCACCTGTTCCATTCTAATTTTGAGAGAACTAATTTCTTCAGTGAGCTTTTGAACCTCTTTTTCCACTTGGCTAATTCTGCTTTTGAAAGCATTCTTCTCCTCACTGGCTTTCTCAACCAGCTTTGCCAATTGAGTTAGCCTATTTTTCAAGGTGTTATTTTCTTCAGCATTTTCTTGCATCTCCTTTATCAAGGTATTGGCCCGTTTTGCATGGTTTTCTTGCATCTCTCTCATTTCTCTTCCCAGCTTTTCCTCCACCTGTCTAACTTGATTTTTAAAATCCTTTTTGAGCTCTTCTATGGCCTGAGCCCTTTGGATATCTATTTCAGATGTTTGAGATAGGGAGGTCTTGACTCCTCTGTCTTTCTCTGATGGTAAGCATTGGTCTTCTTCATCAGAAAGAAAGGTAGGAATAATCTGTTCACCAAGAAAGTAACCTTCTATGTTCTTAGTTTTTTTTTCCATTTTCTGGGCATTTTTTAAGCCAGTTACTTCACTTCTGACATTCCTCTCCATCCTCGCCCAGATCTGCCCAGCTAGTGCTTGGTGTCTGAGATTCAAATGCTGCTCCCCAGTCTCAGGGCTTTCAGTGGCATGCCCAGCTGCTACTCAGGAGAAGATTAAATCAAGTTCTCAGGTAGGGTCAGGGCAGCCTCCCAGATTCAGTTCCTTCAAGGGGTTTATGCAGAGATCTTTTATAATGGAGCTGCTGCAGAGCTCCTGCCTTCTCTGGCAGCCTCTGGCCTCCTGCTGCCTCTGCTGCTGCCTCCCGTGGGAGCTTGAGTTATGGAGACACCCCGCTCCCACTCTTGGCCAGCCTAGAAGTCTCTCTCACTGACCTGTGCAACTGTGGGTGGAGGAACCTTCGGGACCACTGGAGATTCTGTCACTGAAGCCTGCTCAGATCTGCTCTCTCCTTTCAGTTCCGTGCGGCTAGGGCAGGGCTGGCACCACCCCCGTCTGGTGCGCGACGGACCTTTGGAATCGGTTTTTCAGGGCTCTCTGAAATGGAAATCTCCTTCACTCTGTTTCACTTCTCCAAAATTTGTTGGGAGTTCTTTTTACAGGAGATCCATGGGCTGTGGGTTCGGAGCTAGCATATGTGAATCTTTCAATGTAATTTTTATATATATTTATAATGAGAGAACTCCAATATGGAATTGTAGTAATTGCTGCAAATAACCTAAAAATACATAGGCAAAATAGTTTATATTATTCCCCTGTTACGTGTGTGCCATGAAGATAAGGTTTACAATGTTTTGATTAGATGAACTCTTGACCAGATCTAGGATCTTTAGGCATTCCCCCTGAGTTGCCTTAGTAAAGATTAGATCTTCCTGTCAGTTAATGATACCACTAAGGAAGTTTCAACTACCTGAGTTTCACTCAAATCTTATATGAATAAGATACCCTGATTTTTTATTCCCACAATATCTGTTTCTGGTTAGAAAGGATCTTTCCTGTATCAGGTTCTATTCTCAACCAAAGCCATTCTTATGATTTATAATTTTGTCACCTGTATCCTAATCTGAGATATTCCTTCCTAACACATCTCCCTCACCCTCCAGTTAGATGATTTTCTTGTGTGCAATGATAAATCCCTGTTTATTTTTCATAATGTTTCTTGTCATCCTTCATTTTTCAAAGGGGACTAGTGACAATCAAGTGATGCCTTGACTTGCATGTGAATTGGATTGAAGTGAGTCAGAAGTGAACAAAATCATTAGCCTTAGGTTTTCTTCATGAATCATTGAAGTCCAGTTGCAGGACATAAGTCAAGATGATTGGCAATAACCAGTGATGAAATGGATGACCTTGGCATCTTTTATGCCTGACTAAGCTCTAAGCTCTCCACAGAACCTGCTTTAGTCACCATTAGGGTATTGCAACAAAATGTTCTCATCTGTACATTCTACTGAGAAATGTATTTACAACCTCGGGGTAGACATCCTTTTAAAAACTTTGGCGAATTTTGGTTACCTTCAACCTGGTTTGGCCCATCTCCTGAGACATTTAGTCAAGGTGTAGCTGCTGTGAGTACTACAGCTTCTTGGAGTACAGGTCAAGATTTCGGTGCATCTGAACCTAACAAAGATAGGCCCAATTTTCAAGGAGTTCCCTGTCTAATTGTGGAACATTCATTACCACAAAATTTGGAGTTCCAAATTATCTCAACACCTCTCCCCTCCCACCACCCCAAATGCCACTGATTCTGAGTACCACTTCCCCCAATCTACCCTCTCTTCTATCACACCCCTCCCTTCCCTTTTTCCCATCTTCTCTCTTTTCTTGTAAGGCAAAATAGATTTCTATAGCCCACTGCCTATATTTCTTATTTCCAGGTTGCATGCAAAAACACTTCTCAATATTCATTTCTAAAACTATGTGTTCCAACTTCTCTCCCTTCCTCCCAACGCATCCATCCCCACTAAGAAAGCAAGGAATTCAATATAGGTTATATATGTGTACTTTTGCAAAAACCTTCCATAATAGTCATGTTGTGTAAGGTTATATTTCCCTACACCCCCTCCTGCCCATCATTTATTTTACTCATTTTTCCAACTTGTCTCTCCCCAAAAGGGTTTACTTCTATTTACTTCTTCCTGCCATTTGCCCTCGCTTCTATCACCCCCTACTTATCCTCTTTCTCCCATTCTTTCCTGTAGGGTAAGATAAATTTTCATACAATGATGAGTGTGTATGCTCTTCCTTCCTTGAGCCAAATGTGATGAGAATAAGCTTGTATTTTTTTTTCCTCTCACCTCCCCACTTCTCTGCTTCATTGAAAAATCTTTTGCTTACATTTCTTTTATTTATTGATTTTTATTTGTTTTCAGTGTTCTATAATCGCTTCTATATATCTAAACTTCATTCCTCCCTCCCACCTTTGTCGTCTACCTCCCCACTCCCTCCTTCAGATGGCATACAGTTTTATATAGGTTCTGCACAGACATTTATGTTATATACATTTTCACTCCGTCTTGTTGCAGAGAAGAATTAAAATGAATGAGAGAAATCATAAAACAAACCAAAACATAGTACAAAAGAAAATTATCTGCTTCATTCTCCCTTCAAATACCATACTTTCTTCCTTAGATATGAAAGTAATTTTATCTCGAGACCATTGGGAATTATTTAAATCCTTACATTACCATAAAGTACTAAGTCAACCAGAAAAATTCCTTGAACACTGTGGTTGTTGCTGTCTACAAAGTTCTTCTGGTTCTGCTCCTTTCACTCAGCATCAGTTCATATGAGTCTTTCCAGGCCTCTCTGAAGGCTTCATGTTCATCATTCCTTATAGCACAATAGCACTGTGTTCTGCTCACAAACTCTGAGTAGAATTCCCTATCAACAACCACCTCCAGCTCCATAGAGTCAACGTCCCTCCTCGTTACTGTAGGGCCAGGGCCGCCACTCTAGGCTGACGATCTAGTTCAGCAGCTCAATTCCCCCAGGGCCTTTAGGTTGAGGACTCCAAAAGTTGACACTGCTGCTACAGTGGCTGCTGCTGGCAGGGCCAGATCATCTTCCCTTCTCACCCAGATGAAAGAGCTTTTTCACTGACCTTTGAAGCTGTCTCTGTTGTTTGTGGGTTGAGCAATCTGGGATCCTATGCTACTGCTGGGTATTCCACCCCTGAGGTCTGCTCTGGTTCTGCTCCTTCCAGTGTCCTGAGACTAAGGCTGAACTGGGATCTGTGGACTGTTCTCCTGGTGGATGTGATAGACCTTTCCAGGCTGTCGTGGACTGGAATTCTCTTTAATTCTGTCGTTTTGTGGCTTCTGCTGCTCTAGAATTTGTTTAGAGTCATTTTTTACAGGTATTTGATGGCCTATGTGGGGAAGCTTCTACAGATTTGTCCTTCTACTCCACCATCTTGTATCCCTCTACATAAATATTTTTTTTCAAACCAAAATTAACACCTTGGCCCCACGGGAAATTAAGTGGCAAACACTGAATAGAAATGAAAATCATAATAACTGTGAGATTTTAAGGCATAACCAACAAATTGAAAAATATTCAAAGGATAATTACAGCTAATGCAAAAAATACTCTTAACATTATACTTGGTAGGGAAAAATATGTAAATTCATTTTATTAATATTGAGATTTCTGTTCTGTTTGCCTGTGCCAGCAATAAGCATTGAAGATCCCCCTTGCTATCAAACCAGAGTTTTCCACATGTATTTATATGTGTAAGTGTGTGTGTGTGTGTGTGTGTGTGTGTATGTGTGTGTGTGTGTGTGTGTGTATGTGTGTGTGTGTGTGTGTGTAAGGTGTTACTTATTTATAGTTCCTTGATATATGGATATCTAAATTTTTAAAGCATTGCTGTAATTTTGAATGGAATTTCCCCTCCTAATGTTCCCTTATGAATTGTGTAAGTGGTGAATAAATATTCTGCTGATTTATATCAAGGCTCACATATTTGCTCGTTTACTGTTGATATTTTGTGGCTTTACTGAAGATATTTATTGATCTCGATTAGTTTTTGTTGATTCTCTAAAATTTTCTTTTTTTGAAGGGGTTGTTTTTGATTTGTTTTTATAATTAATTCATCAAGTTTTGGTTTTCAACATTCACTTCTACAAGATTTTGAGTTCCATATTTTCTCCTCATCTTTTCCTTCTGCCTTCCCAAAGAGAGCATGCAATTGCCCAATCCATCCTCCCTTCTATTATACCTCTCCTTTCTCTCATACCATTCTTCTCTATTTTCTTGTAGGGCAAGATATATATCCATAATTCATTGCCTGAATATCTTATTTTCCAGTTTGAGGTAAAAATATATTAACATTTGCTTTTAAAACTCTGAATTACAACTTCTATCCTATGTTACCTCTCCACTCATCCCCACTGAGAAGTGGGGCACATAATTTCATGTAGGTTATATATGTCATGCAAAACACTTCCATTACAGTCAAGATGTGAAAGTATAATTATATTTCCCTCCATCCTATCCTGCCCCTCCCATTTCTTCTATTCTCTTTTTTACTCTATCCTTCCTCAATAGTATATACTTCTAATTATTCCTCCTGCCATTTGCCCTTC
Source organism: Potorous gilbertii (assembly GCA_028658325.1). Taxonomy (NCBI): domain Eukaryota; kingdom Metazoa; phylum Chordata; class Mammalia; order Diprotodontia; family Potoroidae; genus Potorous; species Potorous gilbertii. The sequence continues at coordinate 531,681,593 of CM053771.1, read as the reverse complement.
CTTCTATCTTCCCTACGCACAGCCCACATTTATCCCTTTCCCAAAAAAATTCCTGTATGTTACAAAGATTTTTATACCAAATTGAGTGTGTATGTTATTTACTTCTTAAGCCAAATCTAATAAGATAAGGGTCACTCTTTCCCTCTCACTTCCTTCCCCTTCCCCTCCACTGAAAAAGCTTTTTTCTTGCATCTTTAATGTGAGATATAATTTAACCCAATCTATTTCTCCCTTTTCTTCTCCAAATATATTTCCCTCTCACTCCTTAATTTCATTTTTAAGCTATCATCCCTTCATAATCAACTCACCCTGTGCCCTTTGTATATGTGTATATAATCGCTCCAATTGCCCTAATACTGAGAAAACATTCAATAGTTACAAAGACTATCTTTTCATTCTATTTCTCTTTCTTTTCTTTAATTTCCAATGACGTATGTATTTAGCTATAAGTTTGTCTCATAAAAGAAGTTTGATGAAGAGATTTGTTTCTCATTTTTTTTTGGGGGGGGGAAGGATTGCGCACTTTTCACAGTGAGTTGGTAAAACCAATCTTCTACGTTATATTTAAGATGTTTTGCTTTAATAGTATTCATTGGTGCTGCTACCGTCAGGATGTGTGTTACTTCTCTGGATGTGCTTTATTTATTTTGTAGCACTTCATATGTCTTCATATACGTTTTAAAATTTCTTCGTATTCTTTATGGCACAATAATTTTCCACCGCATCCACATACCACAAGTTGTTCTTTCGGTCATTCCCAGTTTTTTCTATGACAAACAGTGCTACTGATATTTCTAGCCATTATTTTCTCAATGTCACTCTACAAATGTAGGACCCACAAAAAATACTTTTTACTCCATGAAGAATGTAAAATACAATGAATCATTTTCTAATCATTTCTTATTTCAGAACCTAATTTGTTTTATTTTTCTAAAATATTACTATTATTTTTTTAATTGTCTCCAATCACTTCCTTATAAATAAGATTTTATCCCCCCCACACCTTCCTCCCCTACCCGCTCCCTCTCCACGACAGCATACAATTCTGTATAGGTTCTACAAATACTTCCTTACTGAGCACATTTGCACTATAGTCATGCTATGTAGTCACACTAAAATAAATGGAAAAATCATAAAATAAATCAAAACATAATACACTAAAACCCCCCCACACACAAACATGATCTGTTACATTCTGCGAATGACTTCCATATTTCTTTCTCTGAGTGTGGAAGGCATTTTGCCTTAGAAAACTATCATTGGGACTTTTTTTTTTCAGTAAGTTCTTGTGTTATTTCAAATTTCCAAGTCTACCAGAAAAAGCTCTTGCACACTGCTGTCATTGCTGTGCACAAACTTCTTCTGGTTCTGCTCCTTTCATTCAGCATCAGATCATATAAGTCCTTCCAGGCCTCCCTGAAGTCTACTTGTTCATCATTTCTTATGGCACAATAGTACTCCATTACATTCATATACCATAATTTATTAAGCCATTCCCCAATTGATGGCATCCCCTTGATTTCCAGTACTTGGCTACCACAAAGCCATATAAATATAAATTTATATGCTATAAATATTTTTGTACATGTGGGACCGTTTTCCATTTATATAATCTCTTGGGGATGCAGTCCTAGTAGTGATATTGCTGGGTCAAAAGGTATGCCCATTTTTGTAGCCCTTTGGGCATAGTTCCAAACCATTCTCCAGAGTGGTTGGATGATCTCACAGTTCCACCAACAATGAATTAGTGTTCCAACTCTCCCACATCCTCTCCAGCATTTATCATTTTCTTGTTCTGACACGTTTGCCAATCTTATAGGTGTGATGTTGTACCTCAGAGTTGTTTTGATTTGCATCTCTCTGATCAGTAGTGATTTCGACCACTTTTTCATATGATAATAGATATCTTTAATTTCTTCCCCTGAAAATTGCCTGTTCATATCCTTTGACCAATTATCTACTGGGGAATGACTTCTATGGTTATACATTTGAGTGAGTTCTCTGTATTTTCTAGAAATGAGGCCTTTATCCCCGAGCTTAGCCGTAAAATTTTTTCCCCGTTTACTACATCCCTCTGAATGCATTGAGTTTGGTTGTGCAAAAACTTTTCAGTTTAATGTAATCAAAATTATCCATCTTGCATTTCATAATGCTTTCTATCACTTCTTTTGAAAAAAATTCTTCCCTTCTACATAAATGAGATATATGCACTATTCCTTGCTCCTCCAGCTTACACATGCTATCAATCTTTATACCTAAATCATGTACCCATTTGGAATTTATTCTTGTGTACAGTGTCAGGCATGGGTCTATTCCTAATTTCTGCCACACTGTTAACCAGTTTTCCCAGTAATTTTTTTCAGACAGTGAGTTCTTATCCCAGAAGTTGGGGTGTTTGGGTTTATCATACAAGAGGTTGCTATATTCCTTGCCTACTGTGTCTTGAGTGCCAAGTCTATTCCATTTCTCTAGCCCTCTGTTTCTTAGCCAATACCAAGTGGTTTCGATAAGTGTTGCTTTATAATACAATTTGAGGTATGGTAGTGCTAGGCCACCTTCCCAAGCATTTCTTTTCATTAGTCCCTTTGATATTCTAGACCTTTTGTTTTTCCAAATGAATTTTGATATTATTTTATCCAGCTCTAGAAAATAATTGTCTGATAGTTTAATTGGTGTGGCAGTAAATACGTAAATTAATTTAGGTAGAATTGTCATTTTTATTATATTAGCTCGGCCTACCCATGAACAACTGATGTTTTTCCACTTACTTAAATCTGATTTTATTTGTTCAAAAAGTGTCTTGTAATTGTGTTTATATAGTCCCTGGGTTTGTTTTGGCAGGTAAATGCCTTAGTATTTATAGTGTCTATTCTAGCTTTAAATGGGATTTCTATTTATATCTGTTGCTGTTGGATTTTGTTGCTAATATGTAAGAATGCAGAAGATTTGTGGGGTTTATTTTGTAACCTGCAACTTTTCCAAAGTTGTTTATTATTTCAAGTAGCTTTTTACTTGAATCTCTGGGATTCTCTAAGTATATCATCCTGTCATCTGCAAAGAGTGATAACTTAGTTTCTTCTTTGGCTATTTTTATTCCTTCAATTTCTTTATCTTGTCTAATTGCTACTGTTAACATTTCTAGTACCACATTGAATAATAGTGGTGATAGGGGGCATCCTTGTTTCACCCCTGACCTTATTGGAAATGCATCTAGCTTATGCCCATTGCATATAATCGTTGCTGAAGGTTTTAGGTAGATACTGCTTATTATTTTATGGAAAGTTCCCTTTATTCCTATGGTCTCCAGTGTTTTTAACAAGAATGGGTGTTGTATTTTGTCGAAAGCTTTTTCTGCATCTATTGAGATAATCGTGTGGTTTTGGTTAGTTTTGTTGTTGATATGATCAGTAATGCTAATAGTTTTCCTAATATTGAACCAGTCCTGCATCCCTGGTATGAAACGTACCTCATCATAATGTATTATTCTCATGATAAGATGCTGTATTCGTTTTCTTAAAATGTTGTTTAAAATTTTTGCATCTATATTCATTAGAGAAATTAGTCTATAATTTTCTTTCTCTGTTTCATCTCTTTCTAGTTTGGATATCAGAAACATATACGTATCATAGAAAGAATTTGGGAGTACTCTTTCTTCTCCAATTTTGAAAAATAGTCTTTATAGTGCTGGAATTAACAGTTTTTTAAAGGTTGTATAGAATTCACTTGTGAATCTATCTGGTCCTGGAGATTTTTTTTAGGGAGTTCATTTATGGCTTGTTCAATTTCTTTTTCTGAGGTGGGGTTGTTTATGTATTCAGCTCTCTCTTCTGTTAATCTGGGCAATTTTTATTTTTTAAAATATTCATCCATCTCGTTTAGACTAGCGAATTTGTGGGCATAAATTTGGGCAAAGTAATTTCTAATTATTGTTTTAATTTGCTCCTCATTTGAGGTAAATTCACCCCTTCCATTTTTAATATTAGTCATTTTATTTTCTTTCTTTTTTTAATCAAATTGACCAAAAGTCTATCAATTTTTAATTCAATAGATTACTATATTTCAATTTTATTAATCTATCCTTTGGTTTTCAATATTTTTAATTTGGTATTTTCTTGGGGATTTTCAATTTGTTCTTTTTCTGGCTTTTTCAGCTGCATGCCCAACTCATTGATCTCCTCTTTCTCCATTTTATTTATTTAGGCATTCAAAGATATATAACTTCCCCTAAGAACTGCTTTTGCAGTATCCCATAACATTTGATAGGTTGTCTCATTACTGTCATTCTCTTGAATGAAGTTGTTGATTCTAAGATTTCTTCTTTAACCCATCCCTTCTTTAGGATTAGATTATTTAGTTTCCAATTGACTTTTGCTTTATCTTTCCATGGCCATTTATTACACATAATTTTTATTGCATTATGATCTGAGAAGGATGCATTGATGATCTCTGCCTTTCTGAACTGGATTGTGTGATTTTTATGTCCTAGTACATGGTCAATTTTTGTAAATGTTCCATGTACCACTGAGAAAAAGGTATATTCCTTTCTATTCCCATTCAATTTTCTCCAACGATCTATCTTGTCTACCCTATCTAGAGTTTTATTTACTTCCTTAGCCTCTGTCTTGTTTATTTTGAGGTTAGATTTATCAAGTTTAGAAAGGGGAAGGTTGAGGTCCCCCACTAGTATAGTTTTGCTGTCAATTTCATCCTCCAACTCCCCCAACCTCTCCTCTAGGAATCTGGATGCTATACCACTTGGAGTATACATGTTTAGTAATGATATTGCTTCATTGTCTATGGTGCGTTTCAGCAGGATATAGATTCCATCCTTATCCCTTTAGATTAGATCTATTTCTGCTTTTGCTTTTTCTGAGATTAGGATTGCTAATCCTGCCTCTCTTACATCAGCGGAAGCACAATATATTCTGCTCCATCCTTTGACCTTTGTCCTGTGTGTATGCCCCCGTTTCATATTTTTTCTTTTATGCAGCGTATTGTTGGATTATGGCTTTTAATCCATTCTGCCATCCATCTCCGTTTTATGGGAGAATTCATTCCACTCACATTCACAGTTATGATTACAATCTGTATTTCCCTCCATCCTCTTTCCCACCATTTGTGCTTTTATCTCTCCTGTCTCCCTTTCCCTCCTCAATAGTATTCACTTTTCACCACCTCCTCCTGCAGCCTTCCCCTCCCTCTTTTAGCCCCCCTCCCTTTTATTCACCTTTACTCTTATTCCCTCTTCCTTCCTTTTTAGCCTCCCTCCCATTTCTTCCCCCTTCCCCTCATACTGCCTATAAAGCTAGTTAGGATTATCTACTTAAGTTTATTTTTCTGTCCTTTAAACAAATCAGATAAGAGTACATTTCAAACAAAGTTCATCTCCCTCCCCTCTTTCCCTCTACTATAATTTTGTACTTCTTCTTGTGATGTAATTTGCCATTTTCTGCTTCCTCCTTTTCACACCTCCTATTACAATCCCTTCTCATACTTAAATCATATTTCTTATAATGATATCATTTACTTTATACCCATTCCTTCTATGTGTATCCCTTTTATATTTCATAATAGTTACATAATTCTCAATATTAACAGGTATCATCTTCCCTTATAGTGAGGTAAACAGTTTGCCCTAATTGTGTAACAAGTTCCCCCACCCACCTGTTTACCTTTTTATAATTCCCTTGCGACCTGCATTTGAAGATTGAAATGTCTGTTAAATTCTGGTGTTTTGGTCAGGAAGCTCTAGAAATACCTTACTTTGTTGAATGACTTTCGCCTTGCTTGAAATGTTATGCTGAATTGTCCTGGATAGTTGATCCTTGCTTGTAGTCCCAAATCCTTTGCCTTACGGAATATTGGGTTCCAATTCTTTCCGTCTTTCAATATAGAAGCTTAAACCTACTGACTGTATCTCATTGATATTTGAATTGTTTCTTTCTGGCTGGTTGTAATACTTTCTCCTTCCATTGATAGCTCTGGAATTTGGCAATGATATTTGTTGAGGTTTTGTGTTTGGGATACCTTTCAGGAGGGAAACTGTGGGTTCTTTCAAATATATTTTGCCCTCTAAATCTAGCACTTCTGGGCAGTTTTTCTTGATGATTTCCTGGAAGATATTGTCCAGCCTCTTTTCTCTATCATGGGTTTCTGGCAGGCCAAAAATTCTTAAGTTTTCTCTCCTGGATCTACTTTCCAGGTCAGTTGTTTTTCCAATTAGACATTTTACATTTTCTTCTATCTTTTCCTTCTTTAGATTTTGTTTCACTGATTCTTGCTGTCTCATTGAGCTGTTAGTTTCTACTTGTCCAATTCTAATCTTTATCAAATTGTTTTCTTCCATTAACTTTGGCATCCCCCTTCCCATCTGCCCAATTTGTCCTTTTAAGGACCTATTTTATCCAATTAATTTTTGAACTTCCTTTTCCATTTGTTCAATCTTCCTTTTCAAAGAGGTGCTGTCATCAGTGAGTTTTTCTTCATAATTTTAAAATAGTTGGCCAATTTTTCTTCTATTTCTTTCTTCAGCTGTTCCAGGAAAGCTGCTTGTGCTTGTGAGCAATTTATAGTCCCTTGTGATGTTTCAGATGGAAGTATAGTCTCAGCTCTGACCTCTTTGGTGCTTGTGTTTTGGTCCTTATTCCTATAGAAAGAATCTATGGTTCCTCCACCCCTCTGCTTTTTCTTGTTCATGATTTTGTTTGAGGGTTGTGTCTTCTGGTTCTTCAGTCAGAAGCTATAAAAGTTTTTGCTGAGCTGGTGTGTGAAAAAGCTGAGAGACGGTTTTTCTTTGTGTGTGTGTGTTTCCCTGATCAGCCCTGGGGTTAGCTTGTTGAGTGTGAGGGAGGAGTGGTCTGGCCACAGGAGACCTCCTCAGTTGAAATGAGGGAAATGCAAGCTCAGGGGCTGATGATCCCAGCTGCCCTATTATCTTTCTGATTCCCCTGGAGTTATGAGGAACACCTAGATGATAATACATTTTCCAACCCCTCCTGGGGTTCCTCTCTTGGCCCTGAGGCTTGCCTGGGTCCTAGTGCGAGTTGGGTCCTTTGTGCTTCTGGTTTGCCCCCGCCACAGTAGAAGGAGCCCCCCCTTAGCTATTTTCCTAGTGTCAGGTGTTATGAGACTATTATTGGCCCATTTGCATTTTTCACTGATCTGGGATTACTCTGGGGAAACATTTTATGGTTCTTTCAAGGTCATCAAGGGGTAAGGAGAGAGCATTTACTGATCATGCTGCTGTCCTGACTCCAGGAAGTTCAAATAGATGACTTACTGAAGTTCAAGTAGGAGACATAACGATGTTTAATCTTCAGACTGAAGGTCTTAGGAGTTGCAGTGTTGATATCTGGTGCTCGGAGGCTCTCACTGGCTCTCTTTGGCTTGTCTCCCACCCTCTGTGCCACTCTGCCTGTTCCGCCTGTCCCTCTCAGGTTTCTTGAGTCACTTCTGCTCTGCTGTGCTGGCTGCATTTTCCTGTGTGCTGTGAGCTCACCCGCATGGAACAGATCATTCCCGTGGTCCTTCCAATCTAATCTGGTGTCCGAATCTGTCACAGTCTGTCTCCCACAGGATTATGCACCTCCAATATTTTGTCAGATTCTTCTTTCAGAGGTATCTGAAGGAGTTTCTCCGAGAGCTTAGGTGAGTCCTTGCTCTCCCTGCGCCATCTTCTGTTTGTCAATTTTTGAGATATTTTGTTATGCTATTAATTTTAAAAGTTGCACAGAATTGCTTTCTATATGTGTCAGTACAAATTTTATTTTCTTCAAAAGTTTGGAGGGGAGGAGCCAAGATGGTGGAGTAGAAAGACACACTTATGCTACCTCTGAAACCACAGCCTATAAAATATCTGTATACAAAAACTCCTAGAGGAGCCAAGAGGGCAGAGTAGAAAGATTCACATATGCTAGCGCCAAACCCATAGCTCATGGATTTCTTGTAAAAAGAAATCCCAACCAATTCTGGATAATTGGAAGCTACAGAGCAACAGAATGAAAGAGATTTCTGTTCCAGAGAGCCCTGAGAAACCGATCGCAATGGTCCGTCGTGCACTGGACAGGAGCGGAGCCCAGCCCTTCCCTGGCCACGCAGCAAAGAGAGGAGCAGATCTGGATAGATTCGTGGGATGGAATCTCCAGCAGCCACGAATGTCGCTACACCCGCAGGAGCTACAGGTCAGTGAGAGAGACTTCAAGACTGGCTGAGAGGGGACCGGGATGTCTCCATAACTCAGGCTCCCTCGGGAGGCAGCAGCAGAGGCAGCAGGAGGCCAGAGGCTGCCAGAGAAGGCAGGAGCTCTGCAGGAGCTCCATTACTGAAGGTTTCTGCATAATTCCCCTGAGGGAACAGAGCCTTGGAGGAGGCCCCGCCCCCACCTGAGACATTGATGTTAATCTTACCCTGAATAGCAGCCCCACCTGCCGAAAGCCCTGAGGCTGGGGAGCAGCATTTGAATCTCCGACCTCAAGCAGTAGCTGGGAAGATCTAGGTGGGAGTGGAGAGGAATCTCAGAAGTCAAGTAACTGGCTGGGAAAATGTCTAGAAAAAGGAAAAAAAAATAAGACCATAGAAGGTTACTTTCTTTGTGACCAGATTATTCCTACCTTCCTTTCTAATGAAGAAGACCAATGCTTACCATCAGAGAAAGACAGAGGATTCAAGGCCTCCCTATCTCAAATATCTGAAATAGATATCCAATGGGCTCAGGCCATGGAAGAGCTCAAAAAGGATTTTGAATATCAAGTTAGACAGGTGGAGGACAAACTGGGAAGAGAAATGAGAGAGATGCAAGAAAAGCATGAAAAATGGGTCAATAAAGGAGATCCAATAAAATGATGAAGAAAATAGCACCTTGAAAAATAGGCTAACTCAATTGGCAAAAGAGGTTCAAAAAGTCAATGAGGAGAAGAATGCTTTCAAAAGCAGAATTAGCCAAGTGGAAAAAGAGGTTCAAAAGCTCACTGAAGAAAATAGTTCTTTCAAAATTAGAATGGAACAGATGGAGGCTAATGACTTTCTAAGAAACCCAGAAATCATAAAACAAATCCAAGAGAATGAAAAAATGGAAGAGAATGTGAAATATCTCATTGGAAAAAAATTACCTGACCTGGAAAATAGATCCAGGAGAGACGATTTAAAAATCATGGTACTACCTAAAAGCCACAATCAAAAAAAGAGCCTAGACATCACCTTTCATGAAATTATCCAGGAAACCTGCCCTGATATTCTAGAACCAGGGGGAAAAATAAGTATTCAAGGAATCCACCGGTCACCGCCTGAAAGAGACCCTAAAAGGGAAACTCCTACGAATATTGTGGACAAATTCCAGAGTTCCCAGGTCAAGGAGAAAATATTGCAAGCACCTAAAAAGAAACAATTCCAGGATTGTGGAAATACAATCAGGGTAGCACAAGATCCATGAGCTTCTACATTAAGGGATCGAAAGGCATGGAATAGGATATTCCAGAAGTCAAAGGAACTAGGAATAAAACCAAGAATCACATACCCAGCAAAACTGAACATTATACTACAGGGGAAAATATGGTCTTTCAATGAAATAGAGGACTTTCAAGCATTCTTGATGAAACAACTAGAGCTGAAAAGAAAATTCGACTTTCAAACACAAGAATGAGAAGAAGTATGAAAATGTAAACAGCCAAGAGAGGTCATAAGGGACTTAACAAATTTGAACAGTTTACATTCCTACTTGGAAAGGCAATATTTGTAACTCTTGAAACTTTTCAGTTTCTGGATAGTTGCTGGGATTACACACACAGATACACACACACGTACACAAGGGTGTGCGAACACACATATACACACATGCACACACATACAGAGACACAGAGCCCAGAGTGAATTCAATAGGATGGGATCATATCTTAAAAGATATCAAGGTAAACAGTGAGAGAGAAATGTAGTGGGAGGAAAGAGGGTGAAATAGAATGGGGTAAATCATGTCTCAAAGAAGAGGCAAGCAGGAGACATTTTAGTGGAGAGGAAAAGAAAAGAGATGAGCAAAAAAACATGAAGTTTACTCTCATCACATTCGACTAAAGGAAGGAATAAAATGCACACACATTTTGGTATGAAAACCTGTCTTACAATATATGAAAGTGGGGGAGAATGAGATAAGCATTGTGGTGGGGACGATGGAAGGGAGGGCAATGGGAGAGGGAGCAATTTGAAGTCAACACTCTTGGGGAGGGACAGGACCAAAAGAGAGAATAGAAGCATTTGGGGGCAGGATAGAATAGAGGGACATATAGGTAGTCATACACAACATGACTATTATGAAAGTCGTTTGCAAAACTACACAGATATGGCCTATATTGCATTGCCTGCCTTCCTAAACAGAATGGGTGGGGAGGGAGTGATGGGGAGAAGTGGGAAGACAAAGTTTTAGGAACAACTACTGACTATTGTTCTTGCTAATAGTAAATAAGAAATACAGGTAATGGGGAATAGAATGATATCTAGCCCTACAGAACAAAAGAGAAGATAGGGACAAGATAAGGGAGGGATGATAGAAGAGAGGGCAGATTGGTGACAGAGGAAATTAGAAGACTTGGTGTATTGGAATAGGGGGAGGGGACAAACGGAAAGAAAATTTGGAACCCAAAATTTTGTGAAGAAGAATGTAAAAAGTCAAATAAACAACTTTAGATTAAAAAAAAGAAGAACAAGAAGAACTCCTAACAAATTCTGGAGCGGTGGAAGCCACAGAACAACAGAGTGGAGGAGATTTCTATTATAGAAAGACGTGAAAAACCCTCACCAAAGGTCCGTCGCGCATCGTACCAGAGCGGAAAACAGCCCTACCTTGGCCACACAGCCCCGGGAGGAGGAGATATGAGCAGACTTCAGGGACAGAATCTCTGGTGGCCACGTGGGTCCCTCCACACACATGTGCTGCAGGTCAGGGAGAGAGACTTCCTGGCTGGCCAAGAGGGCAGCAGGGAGTCTCCATAACTCAGGGCCCTTCGTGAGGCAGCAGCAGAGTCAGCAGTGCCCAGAGGCTCCCAGAGCAGGCAGGAGCTCTGCAGGAGCTCCATTAGAGAAGGTATCTGCATAAACACCCTGAGGGAACTGAGCCTGGGAAGCGGCCCTGACCCCTCCTGAGAACCTGATTAAATGTTCCCCTGATTAGCAGCCCCGTCCCCCACTGAATTCTCTGAGGCTGGGAAGCATTTGAATCCCACACCCCAAGCACTAGCTGGCATGATCTAGGCTGGGGTGGAGAGGACTCTCACAAGTCAAGTAACTGACTGGGAAAATGCCCAGAAAAGGGAAAAAATAACACCACAGGAACTTATTTTCTTGGTGAACAGATGTTAGGTCCTTTTCTTTCTGAGGAGGAGGAACAATGCTTACCATCAGGTAAAGACATAAGAGTCAAGGCCTCTGGATCCCAAACATCGGAAATAGATTTCCAATGGGCTCAGGCTATGGAAGATCTCAAAAAGTATTTAGAAAATCAAGTTAGACAGGTGGAGGAAAAACTGGGAAGAGAAATGAGAGAGATGCAAGAAAAGCATGAAAAACGGGTCAATACCTTGCAAAAGGAGACCACAAAAAATGCTGAAGGATATAACACCTTGAAAAACAGGCTAATTCAATTGGCAAAAGAGGTTCAAAAAGGCAATGGGAGAAGCCTGCTTTCAAAAGCAGAATTAGCCAAATGGAAAAAGACGTTCAAAAGCTAACTGAAGGAAATAGTTCTCTCAAAATTAGAATGGAACAGATGGAGGCTAATGACTTCATGAGAAACCAAGAAATCACAAAACAAAACCAAAAGAATGAAAAAATGGAACTTATTGTGAAATATCTCTTTGGAATTGCAACTGTACTGGAAATAGATCCAGGAGAGACAATTTAAATATTATGGGACTACCTGAAAGTCATGATCAAAGAAAGAGCCTAGACATCATCCTTCATGACATTATCAAGGAAAACTTCCTTGATATTCTAGAAGCAGGGGCAAAATAATCATTCAAGGAATCCACTAATCACTGCCTGAAAGAGATTCAAAAATAGAAAATCCTTGGAACATTGCAGCCAAATTCCAGAGATCCCAGGTCAAGGAGAAAATATTGCAAGCAGCTAAAAAGAAACAATTCCAGTATTGTAGAAATACAATCAGGATAACACAAGATCTAGAAGCTTCTACTTTAAGGGATTGAAGGGGGTGAAATAGGATATTCCAGAAGTCAAAGGGATTAGGACTAATACCAAGAATCACCTACCCCGAAAAACTGAGTATAATACTTCAGGTGAAAATATGGCCTTTCAACGAAATAGAGGACTTTCAAGAATTCTCGATAAAAAGACTAGAGCTGAAAAGACTTTCAGCACAAGAATGAAGGGAATCATGAAAAAGCAAACAGCAAAGGGAAGTCATAAGGGACTTATTAAAGTTGAACTGTTTGCATTCCTACATGGAAAGACAATATCTGTACCTCTTGAAACTTTTCAGTATCTGGGTAGTTGGTAGGATCACACACACACACACACACACACACACACATACACACACACACACACATACACACACACACACATGCACGCACAGACAGAGACAGAGAGAACAGAGTGAATTGAGTAGGAAAGGATCATATCTTAAAAAAATGAAGTTACGCTGTGAGAGAGAAATGTATTGGAAGGAGAGAGAGAGAAATGGAATTGGGAAAATTATCTCTCACAGAAGATCCTGACAGTAGACTTTTTAGTGGAGGGGAAAAGAGGGGAGGTGAGAGAAAAACGTGAAGTTTACTCTCATCACATTTGACCAAGGAAGGAATAAAATGCACACTCATTTTGGTATGACAGCCTATCTTACAATACATGAAAGTGGGGGAGATGGGTATAAGCAGGGTGGGTGGGATAATGGAAGGGAAGGCAATGGGAGGAGGGAACAATTTAACGTCAACACTTGGGGAGGGACAAGATCAAAAGAAAGAATAGAAGCAATGGGGGGCAGGACAGAATGGAGGGAGATATAGGCAGTCTTACACCACACGACTGTTATCGAAGTCACTTGCAAAACAACACAGATATGGCCTATATTGAATTGCCTGCCTTCCCAAGGGAATGGTTGGGGAGGGAGGGATGAGGAGAAGTTGGAACTCAAAGTTTAAGGAACACCCGTTGAATATTTTTCCTGCTTTTAGGAAATAAGAAATACAGGAATTGGGGAATAGAAATTTATCTGGCCTTACAGGACAAAAGAGAAGATGGGGTAAGGGAAGGGAGGTATGAAAGAAGATAGTGCAAATTGGTGATATGGGTAATTAGAATTCTCAGTGTATTGGGGAGGAGGAAGGGACAAATGGGGATAAAGTTTGGAACCCAAAATTTTGTGAAAATAAATGTAAAAAGTTAAATAAATAAATTTATTTATGAAAAATAAATAAATAAAAGTTTGGTTATAATTACTTCAATTGATATTTTTGCTTTTACTTCATTTAAGATTGCTCTCTGATGTTATATTAGTTTGGAAATTCATATGTTTGCAAATAATTCTGCATTTTTCTTAACAAATTTTGATATATGTTCGTAATAGAATAATATTTTCCTTTAAGAAATGATGAAAATGGTGATTTCAGGATGAATCTTTGAAGATTTATGTGAACTGATGCAAAGTGAAGTGAGTAGAAGCAGAAAATATATGGTACATATTAAGAGCAATACTGTAACAATAAGCAACTTTTAAAGTTTTGGCTACTCTATTCAGTTCAATGATCCTTGACAATTCCAGAAGCCTCATGAGGAAAAAAATGTACTATACATCTACAGAGAGAAGACCAATGAATTCTGAGAACAGACTAATATATACATATGTGTGTATATGTATATATAATTTCTGTATTTGTATGTACATATATATGCATACACAGACATATGCATATGTGTGCATATGTGCACAAACAAATGTGTTTATACACACATGCCTATGGGTGTGTGTATTATGTACATATGTGTATATATATGTATATATGCACGTATATGTGGATTAGATTTATTTTTCTTGTGTTTTTGGTCATATGGTTAACATGGAAATATTTTCTGTATGACTTCATATGTATAATGGGTATCATAATGTTTGTCTTCTCAGTGTGTAGCAGGAAAGCTAGAGGAATGGGGAAAATTTGAAGCAAATATTTTTGAAAATATAAAATAAGCAGAAATAAATTCTTGGTGTCTGTACAATCTAATTTACTATTTTTTCTAATTGTAAAAAATTCATTTTGCTTCTTATTTTATTTTTGTTCATTTGTTACTTTTACACTTTGCCAAATAACGTGTTCGGTTTATTTATTATTTTCATTTGGTTATTATTGATCATTTCTTTCCCCTCTGGGAAGTGTCTTTTTTCTCATAATTGCTTTCCCGATATCCCAGATAATTTTGATCTTTCTTATAGTTATTGTTTGTGCAATGCACTCATTGAACAACTCATCATATAGGATGTGAATATTAATTTCCAGTTTACTTCTATATTTTCATTGTGATTTTTCTATGCAGCTGATTTTCATATCGTAGCATAGTATGTAGTATATGTGTTTCTTAATTGTGTTTCAATTTTTACATTATTTAATATTTTTTGTGTCTTAATAGATATGTCTGTGCTCATCAAAATGTATCTTGTCTTGAGAAACAAGTATTTTCTTTAATTTCCCATTCAGAAGATTCCAAAAATCTCTCTGCTCTAAATTCTTCAAGATTTGTGTGTTTTTCTTTGTTTCTCTCCATGGTATAAGTTGATGTAGGAATTTGTAAGTTGCCTTTTATTCACATTTGTGTGTAATATATACAAGAGATACATGTCTCAATATATTGCATACTACATTCATGAACACATGAATACATGTGCCTATATACACAAATGCACATATCTGTATATAAATATATGGATTTATTATTTTTCTTTTTGAATTTAATTACTACACCATTTAGTGAATGCTTAGTATTATGCTATTGATGTTAAATTATTATATACTGTCCTTTAAATTCAAAATCATTTAATTATTTCTCACTAATATTGGGAATTTTTATTTTAGTCAACATCGAGAACTCAATATATATTTTCCCTCTCCCAGTGAAAAAGAAAATAATACCCTGTAAGAGAAACTGAATTCTTTCTACTTTGTTATGCTTACTAAAAGTGGAAGTAAAAAGCATAAAGTGTTCATTTCTAAAGTATAAGACATATTAAAAGCTATTCATTCATGCATGCATGATTGTGCATCTCTGTGTTTACAAGTATTCTTGAGGGAAGTTTATAAGAGATTCATATATAGTAGTATAAAGATCATTTATCTATCTCAAACTGCTGAACTTCAAGACGAGAAACATGTCTTTTGATAGAAGTATTTGCCCAGGGTGAGAGAGGGAATCAACATGTGCCAACTGAATCGAGATTGATTGACTCTAATGACTTTTTCAAATAGGAAAATGCTGCCTTTCATGTTTCCTTTGTATAGCTGATTTCACTCTGCATGGAAGAGGTCAAAAAATGTACCAAGTTCAAAAATATTTTACATGTATATTTACTTTTAAAATGACTTATTTAAAAATATTTCTTTGATGTAATCAATGATGCAAGCATGGAAAGGCCCTTCCCAAATACTTGAGAAAAATACATGTTTACCTTTATTCTATGAGATCTTAGAGTGACAAGAATAAATAAATACATTTGGTGCAAATTTTCCATGTTAAAAACCACTTTTATGAATAAAGATAGATTAAAATTGGATGACTAGATCATCTCTTGCATGTAAATTAGTCAAAACAGCATTGCAAAGGCCATTAAGAGAGGAACCAGATTAAAAAGACAGAAGTTTCAAATTTCCAATATGACAGTTCGTTCCATTATTGGAGGTGTCGTCTCAGTTCCATTGAGTTTAATAAAGATTCCTGAATTCGAACCTCAGAACTAGTCCATTCCTCTTCTCATTTAGTTTAGTTTTGTGACATTCAAAAAAGAAAAGCAATACCATTTTCAGAGGTTCTGCTAGAACTATTCATTTGCAAATTTATTCATTGTGTATTGGAAAAATAAAATTGTAGATGAACTATGATATATTTAAAAATAAAGAATCTAATACAGTGCTAAAATGGTTGGCAATGTGAATCTATCACACTATCTTGAATTCATAAGAGAATGAAGCAAATTACTTTAACTCTTTGTTCTTTGTCATTCACTCATCTCTCAATAACCACCTACTGTTTGTTACTCTATTTAGCGTTTTCTTGGTAAAGATATTTGCTTGATTTACCATTTCCTCCACTATCTCAATTTACGTGTGAGGAAACTGAGGCAAGGAAAATCAGGTCACTAGTCCAGAGTTGCATAACTGGTGTTTGAGGTAAAATTTGAACTCAGGAAGTATATGTTTCTAAGTGCCATTTTCTTCAATTGTGACAGCAATCTTGTCAAGAAGAAGACAAGTGTATCATGTGTATCTAAATAATATCTTGGATTTGAGTGAAAATATATTTTACTTTTATGTGTGTGTTTGCTTCTATTCAGAACACATAGATTTAATTTTTTTAAACAGTGATTTTATATACATTTTTATTTTTATATTGCATTTACCACGCTCTAATTTCTTACATACTGATTGCACAGTAGTGTATTTCCACGACAAAGAATATTTTCCTTAGGAAACCCCTTTGCTCAAACAAAATTTGTAATTACACATTAAATTTCTATTATCATTTTTTCCTCACTTCTATGAGAGAATAAGAAATTTCTTTAATATTGGATTGTATTTTTTTTTACCTAGAATAATAAAAGCAGTGAGATATCTTTAGTAGGGTATGTAGTTCACCCCTTATCCCCAACTTTGATGTTGAGAAATATCTTGTACTTCAAAGGATTAGGCAATCATAATTGTGTTGTTAGGTTTTGAGTTGGAAGAAAAACATTAGCAATTCCTTAAATCTACACCTTCATTTTATAGTTGGGAGAATTGAGATCAAAAGTTATAAATGACGAATAAGGAGTAGGCTACTCTCCTAAACTTCATGATTCCCAGTGACTCATTATCCTACAAGATGAAATCAACTTGGCAACTCCTACTTTCTCAGACTATTTCCCACTGGATGCACAACTTCATTATGCTGTTGTTCCCGGCTGTTCCCTCCCCTATCTTTTTCAGGTTCTATATATTATTTCCCCAAGTAGACCATGAGCTTTGAGAGGATGATTTTCTCTGTATTATCTGCTCTTAGCACAGTACCTGGAAAATAGCAAATGGTTATTAGATGTTGTTTGACTTTCTCATTTTGACTCTTCCTTGGCCAAAATAAAAAAAAAATTGCAGATCTGGGACTGAAAAGTGAAATATCTTATAAGGGACTAGATTGAAATTTAGAAAAATATGGATTTGAATCTTAAAGTACACATTTACGAACTGTATGAATTAGGACAAGATATTTTGCCACCAAAGGTTAAAATTAGTGTTTTTGAGGTCTCTTACAACTCTAAATCTATAATCCAATGATTGGAAGTGAGTTGAAGATTGTCTATATAATGGACACAGTGGCAATATTCCCCTCTCAACAACCCACCCTTACTTAAAATAAAATTTATTCCGATAAACTACTTCTAACAAAGATGTAAATTGCATAAAGGTAGTCCAAGGTGTTATGAATTACAATTTCATTTGATTTTCTTCTTTTTAAGCAGTTGGCTTTAAGTATCTTGCCCAACGTCACACAGCTAGTAACTGTTGTGTTCTAGGCCAGAGTGGTACTCAAATCCTCCTGATTCCAGGGCCAATGCTCTATCCACTTAGCTACTTAGCTGCCATCCCCATTTAACTTTTAACTAAGGTTTTTCTTGAGGATTTTCAACCCTATGCACTCAGTGAATTTCCATTGGTGTGGAAAACAGTATGACATAATGAAAAGAGCAGTTGGCCTTGTAGATAAAGGACCAGATTTGAATTGCAGACTTCTCATTTACTGTTTGCTTAACTTCCAGCAAATTGAACCACCCCTCTCACTATTTTTCCTCATCTGTAAATTAAAGGAATTGGGGGAAAAAAAAGGAATATTTCCTTTTGTGAATAATTGATTCCTGAATTAAATATCACTATCCTAGGATTGAGTTATCATAAGAGTCTTCTAAAGAAAACTTCAGGGGACTGGCAAACTTAAAGTAATCCCCTGAGTCCCTTTCTGTTTCCACTTAGAAACGTTTTCTTTTTCTTTAATGTGAAGGTTAGGCATTGTGGAGAGCAATTTGGAACTCTGCCCAAAGGGATATAAAAATGTGCATACCCTTTGACCCAACAATAAGCATTTCTAGGAATGTATCCCAAAGAGATCATAAGAATGAGAAAAGGACCCACATGTCCTTTATACATACATACATATACATATATATATATATATATATATATATATAGCATATATATTTACATTTATATATATATATAAATATATATATAGCATGTATATATATATATATATATATATATATATATATATATATATTTATAGCAGCTCTCTTTGTGGTGGCCAAGAATGGAAAATCACGTGGTTGCCCATCAATTGGGTAACATCTGAAGCAACGACCTGGGGAAGAGAAAGAGAGAGAGAGAGAGAGAGAGAGAGACTAAGCACCTACTGTATAGTGAGTATTCTGTTAAGCATTGGAAAAATAAATTTAAGAAAAGACAAACCTCTTGAGGAGGTAGGCAACTAAGTAGCACAATGGATATAGTGATGGGTATGGAGTCAGGAAGATTACAATTCAAATCTGATCTCAGACAATTAGTATGACCTGCGGTAAGTCACTTAACCCCAGTTGGCTCAGTTTCCTCATCTGCAAAATAATCTGGAAAAGAAAATAGCAAACTGTTCTAACATCTTTGCCAAGAAAACCCAACTGGGGTCACAAATAGTCAGATATGATTGAAACAACTGAAAAACAAGAAAATCGTGGAGGAATATAAAAACCTATGAGGGGGAAAACAACAAATAAAAGAGAACTGGGGAATGGGGAAGTGTAGCTATGAAGGGAAAGATTTAAAGACATGAAGAATGAAGACTAGAGTGTGAAGAAGAATGAGGAATCGTGATTTGAATGCTTCTTGTAATGGTAGTTCAAGATAGGAACTCACAAAATAGAAGAGGATTCTGAAGGAGCAAAAGATATCTGTACAGAGGGAAAACTGCTGACTTAGAAGTCTAAAAGACCAGAGTCCAGAGTTGATTTGGAAGAGAAGCCAGCATGTATGACATAAACACTCCCTAAAATAGAGGTTAGTACTTTGAGGCTTAGATTTTGGAAGAGGAGTTTTAGTATCAGATAGGATTCTGGAAAGATGCTAAGAAGCCCCCTGGCTTTGAAAACCCCAAATGTTGGTGCTGCCATCTCTGGTAACTATGATCAGACAGTTGGACCTGCCTTTTGAATTGTGATGTAGGTATTGCTTGCTGTTAGACTGTTTGGAAGTGCTATCTTTAGATTTCTCTGTATTTTCTCTGAAGTCTAGGGTGCTGATATTTTCCTTGAACTAACTGAATGACATATGTGCTTCATTAAAGTGATTGTTAACCTCTCAAAAGCTGCCTTTCCTTTGATAAATACAGATCTAAGAACCTATGATAGCAGCCCAAAATGTATATTGCAGTGCTTACTGTTGAAGAAATATAAAATGGTGGAAAATATGTTTCATTAGCCATTCAGACTTCACCAGTTCTTTCTCTGAAGGTGGTTAGCATTTTTTAAAAGTTATGAATCTCTTGGAATTATCTTGGATGGATCAGAGGAGCTAAATCTTTAATGGCTGAGTGTTGTTACCGTTATTCTATTACTATGTACAATGTTCTATTTGTACTCACTTCATTTTACTGTTGAATTTAAGCCTTCATAGTATCCTTTATTTCATGAAAGTAGATAGTTCATCTTTGCTTATTGTTCAATCGTATTCCAACATAATAATTTATCATAAACTTATCTACCAATTCTCTAGAGAAGTTCTGTTTTAAAAGTTATTTTTATCTCAGGTCCTGAAAGTTGAATTACTGTTGTCTTTTGGACTAAGTAAAGGTCCTCATATTCATAGACTCATTCTGAAAAGTGTTTTTGCTTAATTTAAATGTTCATGCTTGCAGTTTTGTGTCAAGTTTATGATAACAAAACAAAAAGAAATTTAAAAGTACTTTGCAGAATATTAGAATTATTATTAGAATAAGAGAAACTATAAAAATCAACTTGGAAGGGTCCAAAAATGTCATGTAGGGGAGGCATCCCAAAGTATTAGGAAGTAATATCTACTTCACATTCACACCAAAAATTCAGGATGCCGTGAATGTACAGAGTAGGCAGAAGTGAATCTTGAAAATAAGGATACATTTCTTCAGGAAACAGAGATTTTCCATAAATTACATTTTTTGATGCTTTCATAACAAGGACATGAAACTGAAAAATGATTTAAAAATTGAAGGTCCTTGATTGAAAGTGAGTAAATATAACCACTTGTATCTATTCCCTGAGGATTCAGTAAAGTTTTACAGAGAAAATGTACAGGAGACAATTTCCACTATGTGAGAAAAAAAATGTAGGAAATAAGACTGAAGTGCTAAGTGAGGGTCTTTCACATTCACAATGATCACCATTCAACTAGTAATTTGAGAATGTTAAGATAATCACTAAAAGGTACAGCTGGGCAGGAGAGAGAGAGAGAGCTCCCATCAACAACCCTGGTTGATTGGGAAATAATTCTTTAAGAAGGGATTTATAGATGATGGCGGAGTAGAGAGATTCACATATGCTAACTCCGAAACTACAGCACATAAAATACCTGTAAGGATGAACTCCCAACAAATTCTAGAGTAGGGGAAGCCACAGAACAACAGAGAGCCCTGAAAAACCGACACCAAAGGTCCATTACGAACCAGACCCAGAGCAGAGCCCAGCCCTGCCTTGGCCATGTGGCACCGAGAGGACCAGATCACAGCAGACTTCAGGGATGAAATCTCCAGCAGTTTCACAGGTCCCTCCAGATGCCAAAAGTTAGTGAGAGAGAATGTTTGGCTTGCCAAGAGAGGAGGGGGTGTCCCCCATAACTCAGGCCCCCTCAGGAAGCAACAGCAGAGGCAGCAGCAGACAGGGGCTCCAGAAGCAAGCAGGGACTTGGATCCATTGTTGAGGGTCTCTGCATAAACGCCCTGAGGGAACTAAGCCGCTGGTGGCGGCCCTGCCCCCACCCAAGCAGCTGAACATAATCTCACACTGAATAGAAGCCCTGCCCCCCCACTTGAGCACCTGAATTTAATGTCACACTGAATAGCAGCCCGGCCCCTACTGAAAGCCTTGAGGCTGGGAAGCAGAATTTGAATTTCAGACCCCAAGCACTAGCTGGGCAGATTTGGAGACAAGGTGGGTGCGGATAGGAAACTCAGAAGTCAAATATTGGCTGGGAAAATGTCCAGAAAAGGGGAAAAAATAAGACGACCGAAAGTTACTTTCTTGGTGACCAGATGATAGCCCTTTCCCTTTCTGAGAAGGAAGAACAATGCTAACCATCAAGGAAAGGCAGAGAAGTCAAGGCTTCTGTATCCCAAACATCGGAAATAAATACTCAACAGGCTTAGGCCATGGAAGAGCTCAAAAAGGATATTGAAAATCAAGTTAGAGAGGTAGAAGAAAAACTTGTAGGAGAAATGATAGAGATGCAAGAAAAGCATGAAAAACAGGTCAACACCTTGCTAAAGGAGACCCAAAAAAATGATGAAGAAAATAACACTTTGAAAAATAGGCTAATTCAATTGGCAAAAGAGGTTCAAAAAGCCAATGAGGAGAAGAATGCTTTCAAAAGGAGAATTAGCCAAAAGGAAAAGGAAGTTCAAAAGCTAATTGAAGAAAATAGTTCTTTCAAAATTAGAATGGAACAGATGGAGGCTAATGTCTCTCTGAGAAACCAAGAAATCACAAAACAAAACGAAAAGAATGACAAAATGGAAGAGAATGTGAAATATCTCATTGGAAAAACAACTGACCTGGAAAATAGATCCAGGAGAGACAATCTAAAAATTATGGGACTCCCTGAAAGCCATGATCAAAAAAGGAGCCTAGACATCATCTTTCATGAAATTATCCAGGAAAACTGCCCTGATATTCTAGAAGCAGAGGGCAAAATAAGTATTCAAGGAATCCACCAATCACCACTTGAAAGAGATCCAAAAAGAGAAACTCCGAGGAACATTGTAGCCAAGTTTCACAATTCCCAGGTCAAGGAGAAAATATTGCAAGCAGCTATAAAGAAACAACTCCACTACTGTGGAAATAGAAATAGAATAATAAAAGAACTAGCAGCTTCTAATTTAAGGGATGGAAGGGCTTGGAATAGGTATTCCAGAAGTCAAAGGAACTAGGACTAAAACCAAGAATCACCTACCCAGCAAAACTGAGTATAATACTTCAGGGGAAAAATGGTCTTTCAATGAAATAGAAGACTTTCAAGCATTCTTGATGAAAAGACCAGAGCTGAAAAGAGAATTAGACTTTCAAACACAGGAATGAACAGAAGCATGAAAAGCTAAACAGCAAAGAGAAATCATAAGAGATTACTAAAGTTGAACTGTTTACATTCCTACATGGAAAGACAATATTTGTAACTCTTGAAAATTTTCAATATCTGGGTAATTGGTGGGATAACACACACACTCACACACACATACACACACAGACAGAGAGCACGGAATGAATTGAATAGGATGGGATCATATCTATCTTAAATAAATGAAGTTAAGCAGTGAGAGACAAATGTTTTGGGAGGAGAGAGGGAGAAATGGAATGGGACAAAATATCTCTCATAGAAGATGCAGGCAGGAGAATGTTTAGTGGAGGGAAAAAGAAGGGAGATGAGAGAAAGACATGAAGTTTACTCTCATCACATTTAACTAAAGGAAGGAATAAAATGCACACTCATTTTGGGATGAAAACCTGTCTTACAATACAGGAAAATGGGGGAGAAGTGGATAAGCAGGGTTGGGGTGATGATGGAAGGGAGGGAAATGAGAGGAGGAAGCAATTTGAAATCAGCACTTTTATGGAGGGACAGGATCAAAAGAGAGAAGAGAACAAATGGGGAACAGGATTGGATGGAGGGAAATATAGTTAGCCTTACATAACCCGACTATTATGGAAGTCATTTGCAAAAGTATGCATATATGGCCTATATTTAACTGTCTGCCTTCCCAAATGGAGTGGGTGAGGAGGGAGGGATGGGGAGAAGTGGGAACTCAAAATTTTAGGAACAACTGTTGAGTATTCTTTTTGCTATTAGGAAATAAGAAATACATATAATGAGGACTAGAAAGTTATCTGGTCCTACAGGGCAAAAGAGTAGATAGGGACAAGGAAAGGGATGGATGCTAGAAGAGAGGGCAGATTAGTGATAGGGGAAATCACAGTTCTCAGTGTATTGGTGTGGGGGGATGGGACAAATGGGGAGAAAATTTGGAACCCAAAATTTTGTGAAAATGATTGTAAAAAGTTAAATAAATAAATTTATTAATAAAAAGATAATGACTTAAGCATGGAAAGGAATTATGCCCTTCTTGGTTAGAAATCCTTGCAGTAGATAGTTTTAATTGTCCTCGGTGGAGCCCCCAATATTCTAGTCCCCATTGATAGAATGATTCAACCTATTTGAGACCACACTTACCATAGCAATGGCTCTGCCAACTTTCTCTGTATACAATTTATATTATGTGTGAAATTATTATCACACAGCATTTTCAAAAGAAAACTCGTGTCAGTAACACCCTTCTCCTTAAAGTCTTATTCATTACAAGGAAAAACTTCCATTCATGCAGAAAGGAAAACAGGAAATTCTTAGGGAGTTAGAAATAACATTAGTTTCAAAATCTACAGGAGCAATGATTAGAAATTCCAAAAATGTAAATTGTTTGTGAAAAAAAATAGTTTTCCATTGTTTAGAGAGATTTCAAATTCTACTGGGTTAACAGGGAAATGAATAGGTTCTGACTTCCTGGAGGATTTCAAGCAAAGGTTGGATGAATACCTGTTGTATATTGTGGAGAAGATTGTTTTTTCGGAATGAATTTAACCAAATGAGAAATGAAATTAAAATAGTAATTTCAGTTTAGTTATGAGTTTCAACATCAGTTTCCTAAATACATCTCAGTCCAAAAAAAATAATCGATCAATAAAAATTTGTAAGGAGTTTTCACATAGCATCACTGATGCATCATTTTTTAGTACAGACAAGATTTTCATAGGCTTTTGGCTAATACCTATAAATATTTAATGATACTTAAAAGCTTGACTTGAATCTATGTCTTTGACTCCTTCCTAATATCTACATGTCTCAGTGACCTTGAGTCTAGACCAAAAATACCATTAAATCTATTCTCCTTTGTATTGCTTTAGATGTTTCCTCTTATGTGCTTTCATTTTTAAGTACAATTTGTAATTTAGGGAAGATAGTCATCCGATCATAATTGGAGACCATCTGTTCCAAACATTTTACATTACAGATAAGAAAATTGAGGCCCACAGTGTCTGACATTTCTAAAATCACAATAGTAGGATATAATAGAAAAAAAATTTGAGCCAGTTTCTCTGTTATCAAAATCACTTGTTCTTTCTATCAAAACGTGATTTCTCATTTTTTTATATCAAAACATACCTGTTCATTATCACTTTTCCACATCAATATTTTATTGATTTTGTAGTGTGAAATGCTATGATCAGTATGGAACTCCCAACCCAAAAAAGCCAGTTCTGTGTTATGGCTTTAAAATAAGGATAACTCGAAGTAAGCCTAATATCATTGGGAGCCAATTTTTGATCTAGCCTTCTAAACTATTTGTAGTATAACTAACCTCAAACCAAGTTTGATGTTTTCTCATCAATAACCTCAAACACAAATCAATACACCCACTGAGAAGCCCAGTTTTCCAGGCATAGAGTAGAAAAGAAATGTTTATCTACAATTAGTAACTGCTTTTCCCTTACAAGACCAAAGAACACAAAAGTTGTAAACCACAAGATGAATGTCTGATGGAGTAGCTACTGCAGAGGCCAACTTCCTTGGAGAGATAAATATTGCAATAAACCATTATCCAGAAGTCTCTATGAGGTGAAAGAAAGGCTTTGAGATTATCCTAAATGTTTTAGATTAAAATATTTAGACTGAATTTGAACTCAAGAAAGTTGTTTTTTCTGCCTCCAGACCTGGTGCTGTATCCACTGTGGCACCTAGCTGCCATTAATCCTTTCCTCACTCTGCTTAAAAAACGCATCAGCTTCCTTCAAATCAAAAAGCAGATATCATTTTCTTTTGTATACTTGTTTTTGTTCTCTCCATGCTCTAATAATATCCTCATCCTCGAAAATGCCTCTGACCCTGCTCCCTCTCCACTAACAATTCCTTTTTTGAATTTTCATTTGAGAATGTGCCCAGGTCACATGCTTTCTTCTTCAGTATGTTCTTATTTTAATGCCTGGGAGGAGAAGTGAAGCTGATGACCTTGCACAACCCTCCCTCCCTCAAAACAAAGTCAAGTGCAAGTTATATCATCATTTCTCTGATGACATAGTCTTCTTCAGCAATGAAGGAGGAATATAACAACAATTTTAATGCCTACCTCTTCATCAAACCCAGTAGTCTCATCACCCTAGTAGGTTCTTTAACCACAGAATGTCCTTATGCAGTTAAAGAATTCCTTTGTGAAATCTAAATTTAAGGAAGTATTGAAACAAATCATGCATCCTCATCATTTCTCTCCCAGCTCCACTGTTAGCAAATCTCCACTTCCCTTCCCTTCTCCTACATTTCTCCAGCCTTTCATGTATCACATTTTAGAAATCAAATGTAAACTCCATGAAGGTGGCGATTACTGTCTTTCTCTTTGTTTGTATTTATTCTCAAAGTTTAAAACAATGCCTGAAATAAAGTAAATACTTAAAACAATGTTCTATATATGTATCTATCTTCTATCTATCACTTATCATCTATGTATTTACCTATCTTCTATTGAACTTCATGATTTAAAAAATGCATTGCATGTGGATTAGTTTTTTGGATCCTTCCAAGAAGACTAAGTTAGGTAAGAATTAGATTTGACTATAATTTTCTTGGTGCTGGAAAGTCTCAGTTGTGAGATCTTCCTCTGCTGAAAAGGGTCAGTATCTTCTCTTAAACTTAGTGTATTAGAGAGTTGTCTAAAACAAGATATTTTAATGACTTGCCAAAAATCACATAATAAGCATAGGATTTCCTGTCTCTAAGGCCATCTCATTATTCTCTATTTTTACCAGGATTTAGGTAATATTGCTATTTTCATTGCATTTTCTAAAGAAGAAATTGAAGGAAAAAAAGGTATGCATGGGGTTGCCTAGTTAACCAGTGGCAGAGACAATAATTGTTTTCTAACACAAAGTCAGGAATTTTATTCACTACATGGTGACTACAGTGCTTAGAGTATTTATGAGGAGCCCATTTCCTCATTTTTTTACATACATTACATTTTAACATGATAGCTAAAAATATCACCTAGTCTAGGTACATAAATAATGTGTGTTAAATTAAATTCCATCAAACTCCAAATTGTCATATAATTTTCAAAAACTGCAATTTAGAACTTATTATGTTTTCTCTTCTCAATTCATTGATTTTAATTCTCAGAGTCTTGGCTTTACTTTTCAGGGAGAGAGTGAAAAGCAGATCTGCCATCTAGTTTCAGAGAATTACATAAAATACTTTATCACTTCATTTTCATGTCTCTGAGTTGTAGGTGGGATTACATGCTGAAGTCCTGAAATGCCACACAAAGGCCATTCACACTGTAACATTTTTTCTTGCAATTTGAATCAAAAAGTGTCTGTTATCTTTCATAAACCTCTTCCTGAAATATTGGTGACAGCTTGAGGGAAGGTTTTGTGTTGTTTTTTTTTTTTTATTTTTTCCCCAAAATTTCTCTAGAGGCATATCTCTTTAAAGGCAGTTCTTCATACACATTTGTCTCCAGTTCATTTAATTTTTAAACCGTTATTATATACCTTAGTTCTCATCAAAGATGTGTATCATTAGGGGGAAAAGATGGTCTAGTCACATAGTGAAAGAGAGCATTATCATAACTCCCATGGCTGTCTAGGTAGCAATCATTTGAGGAAAATTGTATGCATGCACTAACATAATCACACAAAACACATGGCATTAGAATGTTTTCTACATGTTCTTTGACAAATTTATGAAAATACTTGTGCTGAATTCACACATGCTTGGAAGGTATGCGTCATCTGTAATCTTCATCATTGGAAGGAGAACATACACCAAGAAATCACTTATCTATAATCTAAGTTCCTTGAGAGTGCAGAATGTTTTCTTCACTGTGTTATATTCCACTATCTACCAAATAATACATCTTTAATACTTTCTTGTAGATTATTTGAATGTTCAAAAATTAGAGACTAGATTTTAATGGCCATTTGAGCAAGTGGTGTAGTAAGTCTATGTCTCTCACATCCTCAATAATTCTTCAGATTTAAGTTGTAAGAGTTGGTGCTTTACCCATAAGCACCAATATAATTTATCAGTCCAGTTCCTCAAATGTGTCAAGTTTTAATAAAAGCTTGTTGATAGAATAGTTGAAAGAAGTGAAAGGGTATGATTGAATTGAGTCAACACCTCTGCAGAATCAATCAATCAACCAATCAAGGTTATTAGACTGCATCCAAGAAGACCTTGAAAGTCATAGGAGGTATGTTGATATCGACTTATGCCTACGCTGTGGAGCTTCTACAAAATGGTAAACTATTTGGATCCCAGGTGTCCAAGATCTGGAAGCATTGAGGAAAGGGTTTAACCAAATCCCTGAGAAGACATACTTTTGGGAGGGAAAAAGCATTTACACCACCCCCTTGATCATAGGAGGAAACCAGAAGATTTTGACATATTATTGATTCCCTAATTGCATACTTATAACAATACCAGCCAGTGGCAATATTTGCATCAGAAATCATGAGCATACTATGCGCAATGATGAAAGCAGGTGTAGGAGTCTAAAATAAGCCCATTAGAAGGCTTCACCATCCCCAAGAGAATACCACAAAATCTTCATGAGTTGGTGGAAGGAATTCTACTATAGTTACTATCACCTTTTCCACATATGTCTTAAAAATGATCCTACTTTCTTCTGCTTTTATTTTTATGTAATTGTGGAAGCTTAGGCCACTCACTTTTTGTGGAATCTGTGGATGTGACTCCAAGAAGATGTAGCATGTGCAGTAGACATAACATGGTAAAACCATCTCAGTAGATGAACTAAACCAGGTTAATGGCAACTAATCAATGTCAAACGTGTTGATGAGCTAGGGGAATGTCTTGCCCAAGGATGTGAAGACTTCCTCAAGAATAATGGACACATCAGAAAAATCTGTTCCAATAAGCATCAAGGCAGCTGAAGGAGTGACCCTTGAAGGCTTAGAGAGTGATCAGACATCAAAAACAGCAATGTATTCTGGGTCATCTCCAGTCATCTTGACTTTTGTTTTGCCACTAAACGTCAAAAACTCAGAAAAAGAGATTTGAGACTGATGAACTTGGGCAGCTCTGCCTCACTTAATCCACTTCACGTACAAGTCAAGATACCACCCTAAAATGCCACTTCAAAAATGAAAGATGAGCAACAACATTTGCTTATTTCGCCTTACTATATACCCCTTTATTCAAGCTAATTAAGGCAGACTGACTGGTATGACTAACAATTATTTTGAGGAGCATAATCATGAGAGATTAGAGTCACACTATTAGAAAGTTAACCCAACTCTTAATGAATGCCCTTAGAATATTGAAAAGAGATTTAATAGCCACCCATTGGGGCCTCAGACTTTTAAGTGACTGTCTGAGTGGGAGGTTTACTTTAATAACATGGACTAAATAAATATACTACTTTGATAATCAACATCATATCTGACACATGTTACAAAACTCTTTTAGAAAGCAATTTTTTCTAGCAAACAAGTTGTAACAGAAAGGTCAGAGTGCCCAGAAATCACCTGGTCATGGACCCAGTACCCTGTAACTCAGGCAATGATTTGATCCCTTGTCCAATACCTTTCATTTATATAGGACATACCCATCTGTTTTACTTTCAACATGATTTTGGAACGAAACTCGAAGATGACTCCTCGACTCATAAATCATAGATATAACATGCTTGGAATAACTAAATTCAATAAAACAAGATCCCTGTTGGAATCAGATTGACACACAAATCTACTCGATATACTTCAGTATTACAACTATTAGGCAATGCCTCCTATGATAAGTTTGCACATGCTTTTTGCTAATGTATTTACTAATGTGTCTTAGATTACATCCATCATATCCAAGTGAATGAAAAGCAGTTTTCGAGCACTTATCTGAAGCAATTCAGGACTTGATCAAATAAATTTTTTTTCAGAAGAAAAAGAATATTAAAGAAAGAAAGGGAAAGTGAAAGAAACATGTACTTTATTTAAAAAAAATAACCCTTGGAATGCACAAATCTGACCTTCTAATACTTTTTTTATTGTTTACTAGGAAGTAGTTCTATACTCTGAGCCTCTGTATTCTAGGTGTTTCAGTTAATCCACGTTTATTACCTGAGAATTTTTTTCAAGACACCCATGATAAGTACTCTGGAGTATATGGATGTGTGTGTGTGGGAGGGTGTGTGTGTGTGTGTGTGTGTGTGTGTGTGTGTGTGTGTGTGTGTTCATGAAATTTTTATGGGGAATTTGAATGGGAAAGGATCTTCCATAGGAATGAGTCTTTAACAACATTAAAGCAAAAGTCATGATTAGGACACTTTGACACTTGATTTTTTTGAAGTCATCAGGTCCATGAAATTTTACTTTTTTCTCATTCACATTTATCAAAGCTGTTACTTCTCTTCTTCCCTCACCTTATACTAATCCCATATCAACAAGATGAAGGAACGGGCCTTTTTACCATAGCCATGTGTCAGAGCAAACAGATAGCCTCTGAAAAATGAAACAGAAAGAAAGAAATTCACATTTATAATTTAGTTGTTTTATTAAATAATTCTTAACACCTATAATATCCTACCTCTATTACATCTTGCTTTATTCAAGCATTTTAAAACAGTATGACAAATGAGAAAGTCATTTAAACTCACTAGGACTCTTTGTCCTCATTTTTAATAGGATATATTTATGATTATGGGGCCCAAGTAAGAGGATTGTTGTGGCAGGGGCATTTAAAGAACTTTGTGGATGTGTAGATGTGTATTATTACCATTTATTTTTAAGTTTCTTTGCATTTTGTGTAATATCATGCCACATTTTGTTTTGTTATGTCATATATTACATTATGCATTACATCATATGATTTAATATTACATTGTGATGAACTGAATAAGTTTATACTTCTCTCTGTTATAATTCTCTCTGAATTATATAAATTACATTATATCATTTTTATCTTGTATTATACTGTATTACAAGTCATGACGATAATCATGTCTTAGTGTGTTGGTATGTTAAGATATGTGATTTTTGTTCCAAAACTGAATCAATATCCAGACTTTCAGATTACCTTCTATGATTCTTGTGATTTGATCATTGTAGGGAGATTCAAAAGTAGGAACTTTGAGGTCAACTTGAAGGTTACTGAATTTAACTTGCTCAATTTAGAAATATGAGTTGAGAAAAAATTATGAGGGGCTCAATTTTACATGGATGATGAGAGTCTACAAATCAGGAACCATATCTTCTTTACAACAAGTTCAATGTCCTATTCCTCAAGCAATCTACCTTGAACGTAAATGAAAATCATGTTCAGAGTATGAAGAGATTGGAGAAAAATACATTTAGAATAAGAAGATTCTCTAAATAAATATGTACCTATACTGTTAGAGAATTCTCTCCATCATCTACACATTCAAATATCTTTTCTTTTAGATCTCATTTCTATGTCTTTCTATTTATCCATACGTCTCCTAACTCTCTTGATTATAATTGGGTCAGAATGTATTAGGAAAATTACATGTGTCTTTTTTATGATAATCTCTTTTCTACTATCATAAAAGTTCATATTATATGCTGATATCTTCTAGGTGACAGTGTAAACTATGAATCAAGTAATTGTTTCATGCTTTTGGAAAAAAAGAAAATTTGCACATGAACCCAAAGGCAATGGTAAGACATGGTAGGCATAAGAAGATTGTTGCATTTTATCAATAAGAGTGCACACAAGAAATAATATAAAAGACAATGGGGATATGCTTGAGTAGAAAAAGGAAATGTTCTGGTCATTTAGCAAGATAACAGTTGTACAATCTGAGAGTTGTGCTCATACCCTTGATATACTAAAAGTTTCATGATACCTGGTAAGATTCTTAGTGGCAAATATTATTCTTGCCTTTCATATCCTGCATCATATTTTATAATACTAGTCAACAATAAATGTTCACAATAGAGATTAAATTTAATTGAATTTATTTAATGGAATAGCATTTAGGTACTGGTTTTGATTGTTGTTTTATATCTGGGACTGCCTTATGCTGACTAATTTTGATTCAAGTAAAAAAGTTTTGTGTCTTCTGCTTGGTGGAAATTAAAGTCATTCTTTTTTCCATTTGTCGAAAAGAATGGCCAGTAGAGAATCTTTTGGAGCTAATTATTATGCACTAGGTTTAAATGAATAAAGGTACAGCCTAAAGGTCTTTTCCACTAGAAAGTCAGTGGATTCTTTGTAGCCAGAGGGTTTCTTGCATCATGAACAATACTTCTAAGCAGATGAATAGCAGAAAGTCAAACAAAAATGTTCCATATAAAGAGGGATAAATATTTTTCAATGAATCTTACTAAAAAATTCTAAGGCCTTCTTTCACATTTCCTCTTGATTTGCAGAACAGGACCAAATTCTTTCTAATTATAGCAAATTCTAAATAGTTTCTTCTAATCATGTAGCTATAATGCAAAAGACAAAAGCAATAACTTATTCTAATCTTTGAAGAAAATTTAGATAAATTAAAAAGTAGAAAAATTTTTACGTGTTCATTGATGTGACCTTCAAAGATCAAAGAAGAAATCATCTAAATCCAGCTCTCTGTAGCCAGCCTCCTTCTCTTCAATAGAACTATTCACATCACTTTGATTTGGGAGTGGCATTACTTCTCAATTAAAATTATACATTCATTATTGTCAGTGCAATCTATTAAAAATATCAAAAGGACAGTGAAGTGACAAAGTATTTACACAAATTCATGGATAAATTGGAGAAGGTCCAGATTTAGGGGATCGGGAACATGTATTAAAGGAGAACTGTTTGAGAGTATTGAAAGATTTTCTTTTTGGAGGCAAGAAAATTGGGGGTAGAAGTATGTGATCTCTCCTCCTCCTGTCTTTCTTTCTCTCCATGTATACTTATATGCATATAAAAACATATATTCAGGTACTCATGTGTACATGTGTGTATACACACATACATATATGCATGATGGCCATTGTGGAATTGTATTTGATGTTTTGTCACTGAATTAATTCGTCAAAATTGGGGAAAAAACAGTGCTTGTAAGTGAAAAGGCATAAATTTGAGCTGTATATAAAGAACTTGTTTGGAAGAGGGAGAGTTGTCCAAAAATGGAATGAGTTCTGTAGGCAAGCAGCAGGTTTCCCCAAAGTGGAGATAATCACAAAAACTCTAAATTTCCTATGTCTGAATACATTTTTCATGCACAAGTTGGAGTAGGTAGTCGTTGATAATCAATCTAACAAGTCACATATCTGCAATTCTTTTAAATTATGTTTCTCTTTTTCTGCCATATTTCTAAGAGAAAGAATTTTATACTCTTCAGTTTATTTAAACAAAAATATTTCATTAAGCATATATAAAGCACAAGACAATGTGCCAGGAACTTTGTACAATGACAGATGTGTATTTGACTCTGTGTGTATATGTATTCATATATATATATATATATATATCTCTATAGAACTGTGTGCGTGTATGCATATTATAGTCAGCATAGTAACCATAAAGAGCAGATAGAATAAAATCAATAGAATTCCAGATAAAGATAGAGATTTATAAGGATATAGATGCATATAGGCATACATATATAAATGCACACATTGATATATATGCACAATGCATGCCTGTATGCAAATACAAATATACACTATGAAATATTTGTGTCCATATGTATTTGTGCATGTACCTACGCATAAATGGGCAAACATGAATCATGTTTCACTGGCATGATCGCCAGATTTGGTAGCAGAAGACACTGGAGAAAATCCTTGTTCTAACTTTCAACACCTGAAGCAAGTCACTTCTCTCTGGAGTCTATGTCTTCACCTATAAAATGAAGGGCTTGAACTAGATATAGTCTGAGGTCCTTTCCAGTGCTAAAGATACAATACTGTGTGATCTTGTGACAATGTCAATAATTTTTGGTGAATTTTGCAGGATTTATAATCAAAGGAAATAGTGTAAAGGGACTTTGCACTGGTGGTGAATTATTCAATCCTTTAAACTTTGCTGAATCATTTTATTTCTACTTGACTAACTCACCAGGTAATTGTGCTTCTTTCAGAGGAAATTGGCTCCTCTACGAGGTTACTACTGTGATTAGAACATTAATTGAACCAAGCCACAGCGGACCTTATGGGCTATGATTATAAAAGAGCAAAGTGTATTCGTTAATCTCAGCAGCTCCCAACTCTCTGCATGATAAAACGTAAACTTCAATGTTTGTTCTTTAATATCCTTCAGAATATTCCTTCTGCCTTCTTTTCCAGTTATGTTGTCCCTTATTCTCCTTGGAGTACTCATATTCCAGTCAAGTAGATATATTTGCAACTCCCCAAACACATATTTCAGCTTTACACAGGACCTGAATATACTCTCTATTCAATCTACTTGATAGAATTCTTAGTTTCCTTCAGGGTTCAGATCAGTGGTAGTCCCTACATGAGCTCTCATTTAACCCCTTCCTTTGTTAGTGGCACGTTTGTCACTCCCAATTTGATTTTCATTTCTTTACATACATTTGTACTTATCTGTCTGCAGGATACTAATCCGCATTTTCTGCCCTAGAAGAGTGTATCACATGTGAAAGCAGAGCATTCTCGTTTTTGTCTTTGTGGATCCCTAACACCTGGTACAGTGCATAACATATAGTGGGTATGGACTATATGCTTGCTCAGAAAAGTGAATGAATAAATTTATTAAACTATCTTTAAGATTTCACTTGTTTTGTTAGAAGAATATTCACCAATCTTATTAAAAATATTAAAAATTCATGAAGTACTAAATACAAATGTGGGGACAGTATGTCAATTTTAAACTTATGATTTTATTGCTGTACAGAAGCACTGTTATGATGTTTCCACTAGTGCAATTAAGCAATTTATTTTTATTGTCAAAATTTTGCATTTGTTTTGAGCAAACTTAAGGAGACTTGGAATACTGAAGTCCCATAAGAGGAAACCAGCAGCGCATAACAAGAAAATAGAGAAAGTTAACTTTATTAAGAGTAGGTACTCACAAAATAAAGGGGTAGTCAAAGAGAATGGATGAGTACAAGATGCTCAACTAGAATCCTGGGTGAAATCAAAATCCTTGCTGGGACACCAGGAGCATGGAGTTGTTGTTGTTCAGTCATGTACAGCTCTTTGTAAGTCCATTTGGAATTTTTTTTTAGCAAAGATACTGAAGGAAATTACCATTTCCTTCACCTGAGTGTTTTACACATGAGGAAACTGAGGCAAACAGGGTTAAGTGACAAACTTAGGGTCACATAGCTAGTATGTTTCTGAAGCCAAATTTGAACTCAAGAAAATAAGCCCTCCTGACTAAGCGACCAACAATCTGTCTACTGCATTAGCTATCTGCCCCAGAGAACGGAGACCTTCCCTTGAAGAAATAGTGTGATAGGTTTTCTATAGGGTTTGTATATGAATCAAGCAGATCAAGTACTGGGGAGAGGGCTTGATAGGGTTTAGGGGTCCTGGATCATGCCAGTTAATGCTAGTGAAAAGAGAGAAGACTTTTGGGGAATTGGTTACTAGTTGATAATAAAACCCTTGGCTGGCAAGGTAACTAAGGCATTTGTGCTTCCATTAGACATTCTTCATTTAACTGGGTGGAAGACTAGGGTCAATACACAGGGTGGGGATAAGAAGCTAAGACACTTAGGATCACTCCAATCAGTATGTGTTAGAGCCAGGACTTCAATTCAAGTCCTCTAGTTTAGTTCTCTGTCTCCTACATCCTGCTGCCTCCCAAGGAGAATATGTTCTTATTAAACACATTATCTTATTTGACTTAATTGTACCTTAAGTTCCTAATAAATAAAATCTGGATCATAAGTTTTGACCTGTGACACAGTATATGTTAAGGGAGAGTGAATTGGAGTTAGGTTTAAGAAAATCTTAGTTCACGTCTCATTTCTCATAAATATTGGCTACATAGACCTGGATAGGTCACTTGATTTTTCCATGGTGGGAGGAATTTACTAAGACCTTAAGTTGTAGATGATTTGCTGATTTTAATTGGTAGAAGAAACTTCCTCCCAGTAGTGTTATTATTATAATAAAATCATAGGTTCTAATATGCAGAAATTAGACATGTCTCTGCCTGTTTTCTCAAATGCTGTTAAGAGATCAAAAAAGTGAAAACCTCTTAAGCAACTAAATGTCATTTCCCAACCTCCAATAAAATGTAAGATGGCAGGTCTGAGTTTGTCTTTTTTCTTCTTCCTTGGGCTTAATATGCAGTAGGTATATAATACATGTTTCATGAGTGGAAATAAATTGAATATCAATTAATTTAATTGAAATGAATTTTTGATTAATCATGCATAATTGATGGAGAGCATTATGTATTACTAAATACAGGTTCAATCCAATTCAACAAGTATTATTACATACACCTTATTATCAAATCAGACACAAAGCTCTCAGTAAAAATATTCAATGTTTTTTTTTTATCAACTATGTACTATTCTTCCAAAAAGGAAAAAAAATATTAGATAGAATATTTTGAATTCTCCATTTATTTTTTGTTGTAGGAAAATTATGAAAAATGTTTTCTGAGAAGTTATCACAATGAAATTATGATTTATATCTTCCCAGGATACTTCACTCATGATTTCCAGTCATACATCCAGGATTTCTTTGCCTAACTTGTGGATGATAATATATACGGAAAGTTCGAAAAGTTTATAGCCTAAGAACAAAATAATATGAAATGTGCATACATTTGGCTAATCAGAGACCAAATTATTTTTGTGGTTTTCTCTATATTTTGTAAAATAAAAAAAGATTTTTTTTATTTGCTCACCAATGAAAAATAAATCAAAAGAAAAGAGACTTCAGAATGTGTGAATTGGAAACAAAAGGAAAATTACCATCTCTCAGGAATTTGAATTAAGTATTTCCATGACCATATCGATTGAGTAATTTTTATTTTAATGTCTAACTTTCATGCTTTCTCTTTCCTCCAACCTTGGGCTCTGCTTATTTAACATTTGACCATCACTGTTTAATAGAATGTCATTGAATTTAACAAAGTCTTATTTATGGTTAATCATAATTTTTGCCAAAATTTAATCACTGTCTTCACATTTCTGTATCCTCGATCCTATCATACACAAGGAGCATGGGTCGATTCCTTATGTCTTTCAAGCTAAACATGCAGAGTCAAAATAGTTCTAAGGATGTTAAAAAACAAACAAATTGAAAAAATGAGAAGATTGGATCTCTCTCACTTTATAAATTACTATTCCATAAATAATTAAAGAGAGAAGAAAGGGCAAAAGTGTTTAGTTGGTGGAAGGAAACACGATTCAGTTTAAAGATGACTTCAGTCTGAGAGTTAGTTCTTAAACTGAGAGTAAATTGGGAATGTGTTAGTCTGAAAGAGAATGAGGCAAAACATGGGTAAGCTTCAATGAATAATAAACATTTTTCTCATACTCAAAGTCTCTATACTATATCATACTGCTTCTGATGTTAATCTTAACATTTTTAAATGCTACCATGTATACAACTGTCAATATTCTATCCACCAAAGAGTGAATGAATGAATTTGCATGAATGAACAACTGAATAAAAGTGCTAAAAGTTGAGGGGGAGGGTTGTGTATGGAACAGAATCTGATTAACAATAAACTTTCTTCCACCTCTTCACTTCTGAATGGTAGGAAGTATATATTCATTTCTACTTATTTCTCTTTCTAAATTTTATGGTAGACAATCAACAGATGGTGAATTTCAGAAAAAAAAGATATTTGTATATCAATATTCATCTTTGGATTTCACCCTCTCCCTTCACCAGGGCAAAGGATAAGGCTAATCTTATTCTTTTCCTTTTGCCAATGAATCCTTTTGCACCTGCCCCAACAAAAAGGAGGCTTTTTGTTTATCCAGTGTACATTTTCTAAAGTTATTTTAAGCTATACATTTATGTTTGACCAAGAGAGGTCTAAATAATCATGCAGTAAACATGCAAAGGCAATTTAAGCTACCAACACAAGAATTTCCTGTAGGAGTTGGCTTAAGTAGAACAATGACACCAGAACACATTTTAAGGATCACAAATCTGCCACCAAAAACAAGCAATAAAACCCTCTGAATAGTGCTCATAGATTGATAAATTTAAGACTACAATAATCTCCTGATTTGTAGATGAATTAACTGAGAAACAGAGAAGAAAAATTATTTTCCAAGTTCTCATTGGTCAAAAGTTATAATCCAAAGATTTATATTTATGTGTTTTTAGTTCACAACAAGCTTTACAATTCCCTCTTTGTATTTGTTTTGTTGAGGCTCATTCTGAATGAAAATATTAATATCTAAGTACTAGAGCTCCAAATCTATTTTTATCAAAAACAACTTTTATCCTTAATATAGCTCTAAATTCAGTTTCATTGAATGATAAATATATGATTTCTGTAAATCAAATACAAAATAATTGGCATTTCCTTATTTTCCACCATATCTTTATGAAAATTGATAAGGTTTCCTTTGGATAGCTTATTATTTTGCATTGGATATTGAATTTAAGTTTTTTTTAATTAAAGTTTAAAAAGCAAACAAAATCTCCTTTATTTTATTTTTTCTAGTGATTATGCTTTTCTCTATCTGAAATCTACCTCAATTTCTAGAGTAATTTAGGAAAAATAGAAAACTCAACAAAATATGATGACTAGGTCAATTAGGACTATACACATGCCTCAGTGACGCATGAGTTAATTTTGTCAAAGCAGTGTGTTACACCTGTTAGAAAAGAATGTTTACTTATAAATTATAAACAGTTTCAAGAGAACTCTGTTCCAATTTAACCAATTGTATGATTGTGGGAAGCTACTTTTTAATACTTTGATTCTTCATCTGAAAAATGGGATACTTCATACAGCAATTTCATTAGCAGGTCAAAGCATACTTCTTTTTACATTTTTGGAGGTTGTTTTCCTTTTGGGGGGCTTTTTAGTTTTATCTTGCAACATGGCTAATATGGAAGTATGTTTTGCATTATAATCCATGTCTAATTATTTGCCTTCTCAGGAAAAGAGTGAGGGAGAAAATTTGGAATTCAAAATTATTTTAAAGAAAGCTTAAAGTTGTTTTATACATAATTTGAATATATATATGTAAATTCTCAAAAAAATGCTATGCATCCTGATGTTAAAGGACTTATGTATGTAACTCCAATGTGACATTTACAGCACTGATGGCAGCAATGAATATCGAGGAGCAACTCTGAATCACGAAATACCACAGATTTTCCACAGGGAAACAGATCCTAACATTTTTTCAGACACAGGAAAGTCAAATCCATCATAGTAACAAAATTCTATGCACAATAGCAATGCAGAGGACAATACTATCCCCAAACCTTCCTTCTGCTAGACTTCCCATAAACCAGATCCATTAAATAAATCACAAACAAGTCCTTTCACTCACATTAGCCAGCAGCCTGAATCCTTCCTAGATCTGATTGCTCTCACTTAAAGTGAGAATGTGACAAGAGTTTAGCCTGAAAGAGCCAGGGTCTCCCATTGCATCCTGGGCTGTCTCCATCCATCCTGATGAATATCAGGCCACTGGACCCCCATGGCTCAGGAGAATAAGGTGAGGTTGATGACCTTATGCAGCCCTCCAACACTCAAATAAAAGTCAACTGCAAGTCATGTCATCATCTTTATGTCATGGTCCTCTTCAAGAATGAATGACAAACACAATAATAGTAACAAAATCAGCAGGTCCTTGTGATGCACCAATAAAGTAGAGGAATTTGCAATCTTAAAAGACCATTTAAGTGACACTTTTTAGAATACTACTTTGCCTAAAAATGTTTATAATTGAAAAATCATCCCTGAAAATTCATCATCGCACTACATTCCCCCAAAGCATAACACGGAGTAAAAGAGAAAATTCGTGTGGTTTATATGACATTTTTGGTAATCTCAAGCTTCCAGTACCCTTAAATCTCAGTGTCGTTTTTATGTCTATGAATTAATAATTAGACCAGGTGTGACTACTGAACAAGTTAGCTGCATGGTGTTGGAAGAAAAAAACAAACAAACAAAAAACAAAACCATGATTCATTTTTTCTTCATGATCAGTTTTTCAAGAAAAGAAACCCTCTGCAAATATTGAGAGTTATGTCTACATATACTTAAAACTTCTTTTTCTTTGGGTTTTCAGCTGCTTGGTTTAAAGTTGCAATGGCAAAGGTTCTGTTTATCATTCTAAGGTTTAATGGGATTGTGGTTTTCCCTTTTAGTGTGCGTAGTTTAATTGGAACTTGGTTGCTGTCATTTAATTAAACAAGATGTAAACCAGTCATTGTTCACTCCACTCGGTTTGAATACATGCACAATTAATGGAGCAAAGCCTAAGTGATTTTCGTTTCAACATTCTCCACAATCATAATTGATGGGGGTCGTCATAGAGCTGAATGGTCATTACAATCAGCATCAATCAAACAGACAGTTTAAGTGGAGAGACTGGTGGTGTTGTGGTCTAGTTTACCCATGCCTTCCATCAGTGAAGACGTCAAGCCTTCAACTGTGTTACAGAAGCAATATTCTCAAGTGTATTTTAATGGTCTGAAAGAACAAATGGATCTCCTTGAATGACAAACATGCTGACCTAATTATCAATTTCAAAATATAAGTTATTGGGGAGAGAGAGAGAGAGAGAGAGAGAGAGAGAGAGAGAGAGAGAGGGGACCATTGAGAGAAAGAGAGTAGAGTATAGTAGAAAACACATGGAATCCAGTCACAGAATGATTAAACATAAGAATTAGTAGGAAACCTAGAATTCCTCTAGAGACTACTTGTACTGGAAAGACTCTCCTCTACAATATTACTGACCTCTATCTAGATTTGCTATTATGACTTCCAATAAGGGTAATGAGGCCATAATCATCTAATTTTGGCATAACGTTAGCTTTTAGAAAGCTTAATATTCCAATTTAGTCAGAAGATCTAGTTTTTCTATCCTGGTTCTATTATTTTTTACCTATGTAATACTGAACAAATCACATTTCCTCCTGTACTAATAAAGCTCCTTGAATAAATGATCTCTGAAGTAACTTTGATTTCTAAGTGCTGAATTCTATAAAAGTCACTTATAATAAACCTAATGTGTATCAACTGAATTGAACTGAACTCCTTCATCAGTATGGCAGAGTAAGAGAAATAGAAAACAACACAGAATATGTCCTAATCTTAGCTCATTTTCTAGCTGTGTTACCTGAGTCAAGACATTTTGAAACATTGATCTCTGCTTCATTGAATCCACAAAAACCCAAACATGTTTTAATAAGACAATCTCTCTTTATTGTCTTTTCTAATTCTAAAATTATATGATTCTATGGGCCAAAACTCAGTATTTTACTGTGATGTTGGCATGATTAAGTGTTTTATTTCTGATACTCAGATAAATTATTATTCATGGATCCTTTATATAACATTATTTTATTCATATTTTCATGAATCACAACAATTTTATTTGTGCATATGAAGAGCCAAATGTAACATTATTTGGAGATTAAATTTTCTCCAAGTGCTGACTTGTCAAATCTTTATATAAGATATGAGCTTTCTTCTTAGAGCAATGTTTGATGAAAAGAGATAAAAAAAATATTTCTTTTTTTCTTGAAAATAATAGGTTTAGGGGGAGGAGCCAAAATGGTAGAGTAGAAAGACACACTTATGCTAGCTCCGAAACCATAGTCTATAAAATATCTGTAAAGAAGAACTCCTAACAAATTCTGGAGTGGTGGAAGCCACACAAAACCGGAATGGAGGAGATTTCTGTTCCAGAAAGACCTGAAAAACACTCACCAAAGGTCGACCACACATGGGAGGAGCAGATATGAGTGGTCTTCAGGGACGGAATCTCCAGTGGCCACGGGGGTCCCTTCACCCACAGACACACAGGTCAGTGAGAGATACTTCTGGGCTGTCCGAGAGGGGAGCAGGGTGTCTCCATAACTGAGGTCCCCTCGGGAGGCAGCAGCAGAGGCAGTGGTGGTCAGAGGATCCCATATCAGGCAGGAGCTCTGCAGGAGCTCCATTACAGAAGGTCTCTGCATAAACCCCCTGAGGGAACTGAGCCTGGGAAGAGGCCATGCCCCCACCTGAGAACCTGATTTAATCTTACCCTGAACAGTGGCCAGCCCACCTGCCAACGAAAGCCCTGAGGCTAGGGAGCAGCATTTGAACCTCAGACCCCAAAAACTAGCTGGGCTGATCTAGGCTGGGGTGGAGAGGAATCTCAGAAGTCAAGCAAGTACCTGGGAAAATGTCCAGAAATGGGAAAAAAATTAAGACCATAGAAAGTTACTTTCTTGGTGAGCAGATGTTAGCCCCTATCCTTTCTGAGGAGGAGGAACAATGCTTACCACCAGGGAAAGACATAGGAATAAAGGCCTCTGTATCCCAAACATCTGAAATAGATATCCCATGGGCTCAGGCCATGGAGGAGCTCCAAAAGGATTTTGAAAATCAAGTCAGACAGGTGGAGGAAAAACTGGGAAGAGAAATGAGAGAGATGCAAGAAAAGCATGAAAAACGGGTCAATACCTTGATAAAGGAGATCCAAAAAAATACTGAAGAAAATAACACCTTGAAAAACAGGATAACTCAATTGGCAAAAGAGGTTCAAAAAGCCAATGAGGAGAAGAATGCTTTCAAAAGCAGAATTAGCCAAGTGGTAAAAGAGCTGCAAAAGCAAACTGAAGAAAATACTTCTCTCAAAATTAGAATGGAACAGATGGAGGCTAATGACTTTCTGAGAAATCAAGAAATCACAAAACGAAACCAAAAGAATGACAAAATGGAAGAGAATGTGAAATATCTCATTGGAAAAACAACTGACCTGGAAAGTAGATCCAGGAGAGACAATTTAAAAATTATGGGACTACCTGAAATC
>CM053771.1:531619072-531638640 GCA_028658325.1 Potorous gilbertii | reverse complement strand
GAGGCCTTGACTCCTATGTCTTTACCTGATGGTAAGCATTGGTCTTCTTCGTCAGAGAGGAATGGCGGAATCATCTGGTCAAGAGAATAACCTTCTATGGTCTTAGATTTTTTCCCTTTTCTGGGCATTTTCCCAGCCAGTTACTTGACTTCTGAGAGTCCTCTCCACCCCCACTTAGGTCTGCCCAGCTAGTGTTTGGGGTCTGAGATTCAAATGCTGCTCCCCAGCCTCAGGCCTTTTGGCAGCAGACCTGGCTGCTATTCAGGGTAAGATTAAATCAGGTTCTCAGGTGGGGACAATGCCGCCTCCCAGGCCCAGTGTTCTCAGAGGGTTGATGCAGAGACGTCTTGTAATTGAGTTCCTGCCTAGCTCCTGCCTGCTCGGGGAGCCTCTGGCTGCCTGCTGCCTCTGCCGCTGCCTCCCGAGGGGGCCTGAGTCCCGGAGTCCCCCTGCTTCCCTCTCACCCCATCTCTCTCACTGACCTGTCAGTCTCTGGATGGAGGGACCTTCGTGGCCACTGGAGATTCTGTCCCTGAAGCCTGCTCAGATCTGCCCGCTCCTCTCAGTGCCGCGTGACCAGGGCAGGGCAGGGGAGGGCTCTGCTCCCGTCCAGGTCGCGATGGACCTTTGGGATCAGTTTTTCAGTGCTCTCTGGAACGGAAATCTCCTTCACTGTGTT
This sequence comes from Potorous gilbertii, assembly GCA_028658325.1. Taxonomy (NCBI): domain Eukaryota; kingdom Metazoa; phylum Chordata; class Mammalia; order Diprotodontia; family Potoroidae; genus Potorous; species Potorous gilbertii. The sequence goes on along the minus strand of CM053771.1, from coordinate 531,637,961 downwards.
GCTGCTCAGCTTCCAATGTTCCAGAATTTGTTGGGAGTTCTTTTTAGAGGAAATCCATGGGCTGTGGGTTCGGAGTTACCAAATGTGTGTCTTTCTACTCCGCCATCTTGGCTCCATCCCCCTAAAAATATGTTTTCTTCTTCATTGTTTAGGAAGAGTCTGTATTTATCCTGAGGCCCACTACTATTAAAAAAAGTAGTCTCAGTCACATTGGAATAGTTCTTGTCCTGCTTCTCAACTATAGCCATGAGCTTATAGTGCAGTCCCAATGAAACTGTGACTGCACTATGAGAATACATAAAGCGAGGGGCAGTTTGTAAATAAAAAGGCTCAGACTCCAACATGTTGTTGTTAGTCAATGAAAAGATTCCACAAAAGCAATTCCCCTAAGTATAGGGTTTTTCAATATAAGATTATCCTCTCCCATAGGGACCTCCTCCAGTCATCCCAATCTATATCTTTCCACCAAGCCTAGGTGGCTCTGTAGGAGAGAGTGAGCCTAGTGACACAGCCTAACCTTATCTCACTTAAATGTAATTCACTTGCAAGTCATGACATCGCCTTCCTGATGTCATATTCTTTCTCAACAATGAAAGTTCCACAGCAACCTGTGAGTGTTAGTAGCTGCCCAACTGGTGACCCGACTATTCAGTTGCAGTTGGGTAGTGCAGATTCTTCCTCCCTCCTTGCTTGTTTCCCTCCCCCTTCTCTCATTCTCTCCTATTCTTCTCTCCTCTACATTAGCTCACATAGGAAATCACACCCTTACCTGCAGATACTTTGTCCAAAGGAATATAAATTTTGATGAGTGAAACATCTCAAGATACCTTGGAGTTTATAGGATAGATTTCTTTCCTAAGGACCATGTCTTAGAACCAAATCACTCTGGATCTCATTGATTGACCAATAATAGGTCCCAGCCCAAGTCTCACTTGTTCATTGTTTCTTTGCTCTCTGATGGCTCAGATTGAGTTTATATAGAAGTTATTTCTTTATTTTCTTGACTAGAAATCATGAGGGTCTTTCCATGTCAAATTGATTTGTTTTAACTAGTAAAAGAGGACCTTCTTTGCCTCATTTCTTACCTAGAAAATCACCGAATTGTCATTGACTCAGTCAAATTGAAACCTGGGAAAAACCTTACCTTTAAAAATTCCAAAGTCTTCCATTGCATCTAGCTCCAATCATCCTGATCATTTTCTTGCCACTTCTCCCAAAGGGCTGCTGAGAAGAGAGTAAGCTTGGTGACATTACACATTCCTCCATCACTTAAATCCAAGCACCTGTAAGTCATATTATCACCTTTCTGATCTCGTGGTTCTTTTCCAGAAATAAAGATAAACAATAATCCTCTCCCATGTCCTGGGGCACCTAAGGGAACCTAAAATCGGAATCTAAATATCTATGCAGTTATGTTAAATTTAGGGCTTTTTACTCCTTTGATTTTAAATGCATACTGATTGCAGGAACAACAGCAACAAACAAATAATTCCTGCAATTAAGTGGTTTGCCTAACTTGATAAGTACAAATACAAATCTGCTTGGATTCCTAGCCCTGGAATAGATCATGTGAGCTTAATGATGTAAACCAGGCTGAATATTGTTTCATTTGCAATCAACATCTCTTGTAGAAGATAAAAAAGAAAGGATATTTACCACTGACCCTGACCGTGTTAATTTTTAAAGCTTTCTTCCTCTATGACTTACAGCTGATATATGAACACAGGACTTTTATACAGCATTACACAACTGAAATAGGGCTTCATGGTGTGTCTCTTAAGCAACCAGTCTTCTCACAATCACTGCCATTTGTGCACTCAATTAAGAAATGGGCATTCAAGACATGTCTCAAACAGATCCATGACAGAACATTAATAGCAGTCGTAGGTAGATTTAGTTTTTTTTAATTTCGTGATTAAAGTTTAGAATTGATAGTGGCTTGTTGAATTGTGTCCCTACGTGATATTAATAATAATGCTTTACAACGGTATTGACGTTTATAGGTTTTCAAAGCATTTCACATAAATTTCTCCATTGCTTCTCAATTAACACTCTATTATAAGTGGTATAAGTAGTAAAACCTATGGTTTACAGTTGAGTGAAGTCTACTATACAGATAGTGCCTTAAGTACAGAGTGCACTCTTATCCTAGAGTCCTCCAAGACCCAATTTTTATGTCACCTCCTTCAAGGGACTTTTTAAAAATCTTCATTTTTCATATCTTCTTTCTCTTTAAATGACTTGCTATTATATTGTATGTACTTTCTATTTATCTGTCTATAAGTTTTAACATAAGCTTTTTTATGGGTAAGAATTAATATCTTTTATTTTGGATCCCATGTTAGAACACAGTGCTTTGTGTAGTGTCTGACTTCATTAAGTTTTGATGAATGGAACTGAGATGCTGAGAAATTTCAAGACTTTTCCAACTTTATATAACAAGTCATTGTGCCAAACACCATGTTAAGTGCTAAGGCTAAAGTGGGAAGGGAATGGAGAGAACAAACAAAGCGATTCTTGCCTTTAAAGGATCTGATATTCCAGTGTATGAGGAACAATCATTTTACCATAAACTCCACATGGTCATCAGTGAATTAAAGAAAGATTTTATTTATCATTCCCTTGCCAGGGACTACAAGATACCAGGTGACCCAAAAGGAGACACACCCCTTCAGATAATTACAAAGTCTTTTATCTCTTAACCTGATTCATATTTTGCTCCTTTGTTCCACATTGGCAGGATATAACTTCTTGAACAGTCTATGCCATGTTCTTCTGGATGCGTCCCCCCTTCTTTATCATGCATTGAGGGTGCATTTAAATAAGCTTGCTCCACCCTGGGGATGGGTTAATATTAAATAGGTTGTTATTAATGCATACAAACTTCTGACTTTTTACTTGAACAGAGGACTGGTTTTTCCAGGTCACAGCTCTGGTTGGAACCACTTACTTCTTTTTTTTTTCTAATATACATCATGTTATCTTTCCTGAAAGACTGGGAATGTAGGTGTCACTACCGAAAAATGGAACTCCTTCCGTTTCTCACAAATGGAAGAAACAATACTTTAAAAAATTTAAATACAAGATATGTACCATATAAATGGAGGATAGGTTCAGGAAGAGTGAGCTAGTGGAGGGGGAAAGGAAAAAAGAAACCTCCTACAGGAATGGGTATTACAATGGAAAGAAGGAAGGAAGGAAGGAAGGAAGGAAGGAAGGAAGGAAGGAAGGAAGGAAAGGGGTCAGTATTTTTTAATGACTACTGTGTGATAAACACAGTAATAAGCAGTTTACAAGCATTATCTCAGGTGATCTATGAACAGCCCTTTGTGTTATGTGTTATTTTTGTTCACATTTTATATCTGAGACTATTGAGACAGAAATATTCATTTATCACCTCACTTGGCTCTCTACTTTTATTCATTTCTAAAATTATTAAAGTCAAATTAGAGAAATAAAAAGAAATAGGAGGGCCAAGTCTGTTACAATGCTCGTTCTCATGTATTCTGTGTTCAAGCAGCTGTGTCTTTATTTCTTCTTCACTGTCCACTTCCATGTTCTCTCTTATAGAAAACACTTTATCAGGCAGAAATATGTCTGTAACATTCTCTGTTGAAACTATCAGAATATGTGGGCAGATGTGCCCCTTTATATTAAATTTTGCCAACTCCTGACAGATAATAACCAATTATCCCATCTTGGATGCCACCTCTAGACTGCTTCTCCTACTAAGTGCTTTCCTAGTCCTTGGGTACCACAAATTCAACAGCTACGTCTTCTATCTCAAGCTTTCAATTCCTCTCTAGGAGTCTTTTACCAAGTGACTGATACTTGAATTAAATATTGTTATGAGTGTGCGTGCGCACATGTATGTGAGTGTACTTGTGTCCAAAGAGATAAAATTATAAGAAAAATGAAATCATAAATCTAGTTACAGGTACAGGCAACCAAGCACATTTGAACATCCACCTTATGAACACACACAACCATACACTCAGACCTATTATTCCCAACAGTCCTGGGTCTAGTAAATGAATGACTCTGTTGTGTTATTTGAATAATACTTAGATATCTGGCTGATCGTTGATCTCATTTTGTGAGAGCACACCTTTCACCTGTAACATGCACATATACATGCACACTTATATACAGATATGAATCAATGCAATATATACGCACACATATACACTTATACAAACATATAACACATGCACATATGTATTTGTCATATACTATGTATATGATACATTTGTGAATTATTAAATGTATTTGTATGTGGAATTTTTTGCATTGTGTGCATTTGTATTAATACGCACATGTATATATGGGTGTATGTGGATAATTTATAAACATACACTATAGATACGATATGTACACATATATAGAAGCAACATATATACTGTTTTATTTGTTGTTTATTCATATTTATTTTTATTTATTCATCCCTCATCTACCTATACATGTATTTATTTGTTGATTCATTTATTTATTAATCTACTCATTCATTTATGTATTTATTTACAATTTATTTATCTATCTATTCATTTAAATATTAAAGAGCACAAAATGAGACACCAAGAAAGCTTGGATCCAAATATCGAATTTGAAGCTTCTGAAATACAAAATACAAAATACACTTTCCTTTCTGAAAGTGAGGTCCTCAGTCTTTAAAGTGAAGCCAGTGAAGTTTGAAGTTTGAACAAACTACAATTGTGAATAAAGCACTTTGTAAAATTAGAGTGACCCTTCACTCCTTTGCAAAGGTAGGGAATTTTGTGAGCAGAATGTTGCATATACTGTCAGACTCAGTTACTGTGTTACTGTGTCTGAATTTTTTTCCCCATGCTTTCTTCTAATGCCTTGTTCCCATATCGTAGATCATTGGGTAGCAATGGGAGAAGGGATGTACTTGGAAAATGAAGAGAATATCAGAAGAAAAGGCAAAATTGAGGGAGAAAAATCCCTTAAAGTAACCAATAAAAGTAATTTATTATTATGTTAGTACCACGAGTTATAATAAAAACAAGAAAACAGAGGTATGCAATTTTCTGGATATGAGGTCCAAATGGTAAGGAGAATAAAGATGTTCAGAAATTGCCCAATAGTCAACTGTTTCAAAATGCTCCAGAATCTACCTTTATTAACATTTTCCATCATAATACATGCTTGTCTGAATTGATATACGTATAATACATGTGCACACACATGCACACACATACATATACATGTGTGTACTTATATAATGCACATTTATGTGTATATGTACGTATATAGGTGTGTGTTTCTCCTTCACATTCTCTCTATCCTAGTCACCTTAACTTTGTTTTTGTTCCATATCCCTTTTCATATGATATCTTTATTTTTAGAATGAATTTTCTTCTCCTCTGTATATCTTGAGAGTTCCATCTTTCAACAACTTCAGTTCATGTCACCTCCTAAATGGAGTGTTTTTGATCCTTACTGTCCACCTGCCATGCCTCTGTATTGACTTTTAGTGACTCCCCACTAATATTTACTTTGAGTAAACTTAGTACATGTATGGTTTCTCAAAAGTCTTAGTGCAGTTCAAATTTTTAATAAGTTTTAAAGTGCACTAAAATTTTCAGGACCCCCTGCATCAATTGTGATTTTCTCAATAGAATGTGAATTCTTTGATATCAAAGAATGCTTCATTTTTGTCTACTTATACAAAGTGCCTACTATGTCATTTGGAATATATGAGGTGTTTAACGAATACCTGTTGATTGATTGAAAAAAAAGATAGGGTCCTTAAGGGTAGAGACGTTTTGTTTTTTTTATTATATTATCTTGAACGTTTAGCACAGTCTTTCAAATAGTAAGTTCCTGATTATTGCTTTGAGAGTTAAGTGAAATATGAATATAGCCTTGTTAAAAAAAATAACAGAACTATTCTCTGTCAGAAATACAGATTAAGTGATTAGACATAATGCCCAACGTGCTACAGAATGGGTTAAGAGAAAACTAACCTATATCAAAAAATGAATGGTGGTATGATTCCCACGCTTGCAATCATGAGATGACACCATAAGGAAACAAGCAAAAAAACAAGTCTTTGCTGATAAAATTTGGATTGTAAATAAAATAGAGAGGTATGCAACAACAATTTTTAAAAGTAATTAAAAGAGACTTAAAAATAAGATATATGTGCTAAAAAAGGTAGGAGGGGACTGAGGTAAGATAAAAGTTATGCTACAAGAAATCTAGATGTCAATAAGGTAGTCAGAAGTATTGAATTTGCATCCCCCTTCCTCTAATCCTTCTCACTAAAGTATCTTCATCATCACCATCATCATCATCATCATCTCCTCCTCTTACTTATGGGTCTTCTTGTTCATCTTCCTTTTCTCCCTGTTGGTAGCTGTAAATTACCACTGTATGATTTGCAAAACACTTTATAGATATTCTTTCATTTAAATCAATCAATAATCATTTATTATGTCTACTATATGTCAGGTACTGTGTTAAGCACAATAAAAATGGGAAAAAATTAGAAAATGGTGGGCAAAGGCAATAGACAGTCTTTGCCCTGAAAAGGTTTAAAATCTGATGGGAAGAAACAAAACTCAAACAAATATATGAAACACAAATTCTACATAGGATAATTAGAAAATAATTGAAAGAACAAAGGCAGTAAAATTAATAGAATTTGAGGCAGTCTTCCTATTAAAGATGGATTATTTCTTCAGTGAGAACAGCAGGTGGAGCAGAAAAGGGAGGGGCATTTTTGCTGGGGGTATACCGGAGAAAATTACTGAAGCTGAAAGATACAGGGTCTTATTTGTTAAATATTCAGAAGCCCAGTGTTACTGGATCAAAGCATATATATCAAGAATAAAGTGTAAGAATAGTTGAAAGGCAGTGGGAGGCAAGGTTATGTAGGACATTGAATGCCAAAAACGTCATTTTATATTTTCTTTTGAACTACTAGGGAGCCACTGGAATTTTTTAGTAAGGGGTGATATTATTGTACTTGCACTTTAGGAAAATCATTTTATTGAATGAATGGAGAATGCATTAGAGTGGGAAGGGAATTTAACAAGTTGACCCACCAGCAAACTACTGAAATAATCCATATTTTATGTGATAATGGCCTGCACTAAAATCATGTCAGAGGAGAGAAGGGAACATAACACACGATGTTGTAAAGGTGAAATTGAAAGACCTTGGCCAAAAACTTGCATATGGTGGTGGTGGAGGTTGCTGAGAAAAATGACTTCTAGGTTTTCAACATGAGGGACTGGGAGGATGGTGTTGCCCTCTAAATTAATAGGGAAGTAGGAGTGGAGGATAGTTTAGGAAGAACAATAACAAGTTCAGAGCAGAAGGAGGCATTATCATTTTCCCCATTTTTACTGATGAGGAAACTAAAACTGAGGGAGCTTAACTGAATTGCCCAAGGTCAGACAATTGCAAAATGTCTGAGTTGGTTCAGGGCCAATGCTCACTGTGTCACCTATTTGCCATCACTTATAAAATAAGAAAATTGAAAAATATGACATCCCAGATCACTTCTAGGTCTACAGTTATGATCTTAATGAATTTTGTTGAATTATGACCATTCTCCATTAGTTTTCTTTAATGCATTGAGAAACTTTGGAAAGAGGTGAAAAACTTAAGAAAACTTCTTATTTTCTGTACATTATTGGAGAAGTCTCTATCCGGGATTCAGTATACTAATCTGAAAACTGTGTGTCTATGAAGTCGTGAGTGGGGAGCCTGCAGCTTCGAGATGTTTTGTGGCTCTCTAAGTCCTTAAGTGTGGCTCCTTGACTGAATATAAACTTCACAGAACAAATCCCCTTAATGAAATGATTTGTTCTGTAAAACTTGGACCTAGTTAAAAGGCCATACATAAGGAGGCAGAAGGCCACATATAGCCTAGACACCACAGGTTCTCCATCCCTCACAGAGTACTTGGCATGAAGTCAGCAAGATTTAGGTTTCCATAAAGGTTCAGAAACACAGGTTTGTGATGTTGGAGAAATCATCTATACTAACTTTTGCTTTGTTTCCTTACTGGTAAAATGAAGGAGTTGTGGTGACCTCTTAAAATTGTTTCAGGTTTAAATCTATGCTCTTATAACTAGATATTCCTATGATCTACTTTCTAACTCTATGTCAAAAGCTATGAACTGTGTGATCAAATAAGTTTTTGTAAAAGACAAATGGGTTTCCAGGACTTAACAAATTGAACGATGTTGACAATGTGCATCTCAATTAAGAGATGTACAAAAGCTCTCAACCTCCTATTAATGTTTTTACAGGGAGTGACATCTTAGAATAAAAACCTTTTCAATTACTCTGAACAATCCAGCAGTGCAGTTGGTATTTTGAAAAAATCATCCGCATTATTAATACTTTCAAAACGACAATTCTGTTTTTTTTTAAATCGAGAGAGATCTGAGCTGTGGTTGCCAGAAACGTATACATATTCTTATTTTATTTTGCTAATATGCACATGAACCCCTCTGAATGAGTTCTGTGCGTCAACATGCAGATGCCATTACGCACATATCTTTTCATCCTAAGTGATGCTCCAAAGAGAATCTATCCAATACTAAATGAATTACAACTAGGAACATTAGAACTTTTGAAGGTAATTGTAGAGACCGTCATTCTTTGTCATTTTGCATTTTTATTATTATATGACTGACAACTCTTTTCTTATCACTTTTTGGGAAATATCTTTCACTCCCTTCTTTACATGATACAGTTGGTAGGATATTTTAGTATACTAATTATTACGCGTCTTTTTAACGACTTTATTTCATATTTACTTCTACTTCAAAGATCGTGGAACTCTACAGCTAATAAAAGGAGTTGTTCTGTCTGCTTCTGGTCAAACACACAATATTCAGGATTGAAACCACTTTCACCAAAGATAGAGGGAGTATCCGTAATCTATGTCCTTCCAGGAACTTCCAGAAGCAAGGTGACACCCCATAGGGAACCTAGAGATGGGTAGGGTTCCAATAGAAAAGCTTAAAATAAAGCATCTCACCGTCCCTTTTTCTGTTTCTTTCCTCATAATAGGTGACTGAATATTGATCTCAGAATTGATGTATCTATGCATGGAACAATTCCATGATTTGGTCTGGAGATCCTTAATGTGGTGGTTGCTGCTAACAATCTAAAGAGTGAATACCTTCTGAATTATAAGGAATACTGTTGAAGCAGGGGCAAAGGAGAGCACACCCCTGATACTGACGGGGAGGAAGGCATTTACATAGGGCAAGTGAAATGTAAAAATGTTTAATTAAAGAGCCCAAAATGTGAGAAAATGAGCCCAAATTCTTTAAGTAAGTGTCCCTCAGTAAATATCCAGTCAACACTTTTGTGGATGCAGGACAGGACTGCCCATAGGTACTAAAGGAAAAAATGCACCATTATGCAGGCCTTGGCCCTGGGAACAGTTGTAAAGTTTTAATACAGATCACCTGGAAAAGGCCATATCTCTATGTGTATTTTGTGTTTGTTTGTGTCCAAATTTTAGGGGCTTGTTAAAGAATGGCCGGGGAATTGTGAAAGCATTGGGCATTTTTGTTTCATATGCCAGTTCTTCATCATCTTCAGCACTAGGGACATCGCTTTCTAGCTACAGTTCCTTTGTATATTTGTATATTTGTATGTTGAAAGAATACATCCAGCAGTAATACATTTGTGTACCTGTTCTCACAGACCTTTCCACATTTAGTATTTTTATTTCTTTTTCTGTCATCTGTACCAGATTTTAGATATATGTGTTAAAACCAAAACTTGTTATTATTTGAATTTCTTTATTATTATGGATCTAGAAAATTTTGCTTATCATGAATTTAGCTTGGATTTCTCACTTAGAAATATATATATATATATATATATATATATATATATATATATATATATATATATATATATCCTTTGACTATTTAAATAACTTATCCAATGTTGTATATGTAGTGACCTAGGATTGAAATCTAGCTCTGTACTCCAAATCCAACATGGACATTCCTTGATAACATTTTCACAAATTTGACACACTGAGAGAAAGAATGAGAAAGAGAGAGTTTTAAAATTACAAACACTCATTATAAGGCAGAACTTGGCTACATATTTTAATGTTTATGAAAGACTCTATTTTATTTTCCTTTTTTGGATTTTATTTTTATCATGATTTTTCCCTCTCCAAAATTTGTGACATTTACAATCATTCCCAGAGTGTCACAATGGTAAAAATACTATACTAATTACTTATAACAAGAAATTGATGGGTATTTTAGAGTAAAGAAATCTGCTTGAAAAGTATGAGTGAATGTTGATGGTCACCTCTAACATTTGTCTTACAAATTAAAGAATATTCAATTGCTACATATAAAATGATTTCATCAGAGTAAAACTTTTCTTAAACCATTAACTCTAAGAGATGTCTTTGGATGGACCCGTCAAATAACATTAAATTTTACAATTAAGTTGACCTTGATTTTTCCTCCACTGGAATTTTGACTTACGCAAGAGATCCTGAATGTAGCTACATCTCTGTTTTAAGCTGTCAAACTTACATTTACAAAATAAATCATGAACAACACCTCCTCTGTTTTTCCCTATATTCATTCACGTTTATTTAGTTGTTATCTGTCTCAGCTAACTTGAGACAAGTATTCCATCCTTCAGTTTCTTGACTGGATAAGAAATACTATGCAGCACTCAACATTTTCTCCTATTGTACATTTCAAACATGATCTCTATTTTCTCATAATAAGAGTACTTATTCATAATATTACTTTTGTCAAAGAAGGACAGAGAAAAATGTCTGAATAAAATAAGAGACTTTAGATTGCCCCATCTATCTGATTCTTTCTTTTTACAGGTTGTTGATAGACATAATCTAGCTTTTATTTATGACATTCTTCTAGTATTCTGAGAACTATATTAACATGTCCTATTATCAGGGGATCATATTTCTATAGTTCAAAGGGACCTCTGAGTCTTTCTAAACAAAACTTCGTTTTATAGATGAGAAAACAATGTGATACAGATAATTTGTGTTCACATAGGGACTAGAATTCGTATCTTCTGATTAAAGAATTACTGCTTATTCGATTGTACTATGAAGCCCCTTGCATCCGTTTTTCCGTGAGTATTTTGAGTCTCTAATGTATGGCTCTTTCACATTTAAGGAAATGAAAAGCAGTAAATAACAAATAATTTCTCTGAAGTAATGTGTGGCAGTTTGTTAGAAGGTTCTGTAGGTGTCTTCCAATAATGGAGATGATAGATTTGTAAAATGGTATTTTCTAGGGCAGGCTTTCAGTCAGGGACGTTCCAATATTTGTTGCTTGCCGTTGCTAACAATAGGATGACCTACATGAAAAATACATACGGAGAAAACAATCACCAAAGTCTACTCATTTTGACGAGGTGTGTCAGGAAGGGAATGTGATTATGGAAAAAGGATATGAATGTCATAAATTGCTAATGTCTTTCACCTTTGAATTATTTAATAGCTTCTTTAAAACTCAGTGTTTTAGTTGTGAGTTCTTTTGAGCTAGAAATTAATTTGAACTTGGGTGTCTCTCTGACTGGAATTGGTCTTTCAATACTGAAAGACAGACCTGAATGATATGATTTAAACAAAAAATTGCCTCGCTAATGTCATAAAAAAATCTTTTTTCATAGATTATAAAGTTTAAAAGAATAAGTTTGAAAACTTACATGGAATGGAAAACTTACTTCCGAAATTTTTATTTTTTCTTTGCTTCTTTCTTTGTGTATTTTCTTGACTTTCTCCTTTCTCTTTTTTTCTTTTTTTATCCTTCATTTTTCCTTCTTTCCTTCTTTACATTTAATAAATTCCACTCATTACTTCAATGGATTACTCACTTTCAATTTCATTAATCTGTTCTTTGAATTTCATGACTTCTATTTGGGTGTTTTATTGGGGAATTTTTAATCTATTTTTCTCCTTTTTTTCTTTTAGTTGTATTCCCCATTAATTTTTCTGCTCTTGAATTTCATTGAAGTACACTTTGAGAGATATAAACTCTCGCCTCTCACAAATTTGACAGAGAGAGAGAGAGAGAGAATGAGAGAGAGTTTTAAAATTACAAACAATCACTATAAGGCAGAAATTAGCTACATATTTTAATGTTTCTGAAAGACTCTATTTTGTTTTTCTTTTTTGGATTTTACTTTTATCATGATTTTTACCTCTCCAAAATTTATGACATTCACAATCATTCCCAGAGTGTCAAAATGGGAAAAATACTGCAGTATTCACTTATAACAGGAAAGTGATGGGTATTTTAGAGTTGTTACTAAAGAAATCTGCTTGAAAAGTATGAGTGAATGTTGATGGCCACCTCTAACAATTGTCTTACAAATTAAAGAATATTCAATTACTACATATAAAATGATTTCATTTTTAGGATTATTACTAAAGAGATCTGCTTGAAATGTATCAGTGAATGTGGATGGCCACCTCTAACATTTGTGTTACAAATCAAAGAAAATCCTACACTGGGACCATTCTAAATTTTTTTATTATTATACTGTTTACATTCTCTAAAATAAAATAATTGATTGTCTCTAAGACTCCTTCTTCAAACTTATTCTTTAGGATTAGATTATTTAGTTTCCTGTGAAATTCAAGTCTACGTTTCCACAGGACCTTATGAAATATATTTTTATTGCATTATAACATGAAAACAAAATTTGATTTCAATATGGTCGGAACATAATAATTTAATTAATATTTCTGCATTTGCTTGTGAAGATGCCATGTACAGCTGAGAAAAATAAAAGGTTATACTCTTTTCTATTCCCATTTAGTTGAGAGTAATCTATTGGCTAACCAACTATGTCACCCAACCCCACCAACACTTCAGTTACCTATAGAATCAAATATAAAATTATGTACCATTGAAAACACTTCATTACCTGGCTCCCTTGTGCCTTTCTAATCCCATATCTTGTCTAACACACCTCTCTTTATTATGTACTCTCTAATCCAGTAACAGTAATTTTTCTTGTGGCTTGGAACATCTCCACAAACTTACCTTCATGCATATAATTTTTCCATTCCTTATGAATACCTCCTTGTTTTCCTGACTTACTTCAAGCACATAACCAGTGGTCTAAAAAAAAAAATCAACTCAGAGGAGAAGCCAAGATGGCAGACTAGAAAGATTCACATATGCTAGCTCCGACCCGACAGCCCATAAATTACCTGTACAAGAGAGCTCCCAGCAAATTCTGGACCTGTGGACGCTACACAGCGAGAGAGTGGGGGAGACTTCTGCTTCAGAGAACAATGGAGGGCCAACACCAGGGGTCGGTCATGCACCAAACCCAGGGAGGAAGCCAGCTCTGCTTTGGCAGAGCAGGACTGAGGGGAGCAGATCCGAGTGGGATTCGGGGGCAGGGTCTCTGGTGGCCATAGGTGTCCCTCCAACCACAGGCGCTGCAGGTCAGTGAGAGAGAGACTTCAGGGCTGACTGGGAGGGGAGTGGGGTGTCTCCATAAATCAGGCCCCCTCGAGAGGCAGCAGCAGAGGCAGCAGAAGACCAGGGCTCCCAAAGCAGACAGAAGCTCAGATATATTATTGAAGGTCTCCGCATAAACCCCCAGAGGGAACTGAACCTAGGAGGCATTTTGTTATGAAAACCTATCTTACAATACAGGAAAGTGGGGGAGAAAGAGATAAGCAGGATTGGGGTTATAATAGAAGGGGAAGGCAATGGGAAGAGGGAGCAATTTGAAGTAAACTCTCTTGGGGAGGGACAGGATCAAAAGAGATAATAGAAGCAATTGGGGGCAGGATGGGATGGAGGAAAATATAGTTAGTCTTACATAACATGCCTATTATGGAAGTCATTTGCAAAACTACACAGATATGGCCTATATTGAATTGCCTGCCTTCCCAAAGAGAATGGGTGGGGAGAGAAGGATGGGGAGAACTTGGAACTCAAAGTTTTAGGAACAATTGTTGAGTATTGTTCTTGCTACTAGGAAATAAGAAATACAGGTAATGGGGAATAGAAAGTTATCTGGCCCTACAGAACAAAAGAGAAGATGGGGACAAGAGAAGGGAGGGACGATAGAAGAGAGGGCAGATTGGTGATAGGGGAAATTAGAATGCTCGGTGTATTTGGGTGGGGAGAGGGGACAAATGGGGAAAAAATTTTAACCGAAAATTTTGTGAAAATGAATGTAAAAAGTTAAACAAATTTATATTAAAAAAGGAATAATTTGCAAAGGTAATGCAAAAGTTAATTGAAGAAAACACTTCGAAATATATTAGAATTTTGCAAGTGAAAACTTATGAGTCTATGAAACATCAAGAATCACTCAAATAGGGGACAGAGCCAACATGGCAGGGTAGAAAGACTCACATATGCTAGCTCCGAACCCACAGCCCATGGATCTCCTGTAAAAAGAACTCCCAACAAATTCTGGAGAAGGGGAAATCTCGCAGAAACAGAGAGAAGGAGATTTCCGTTCCCGAGAGCCCTGAAAAACCTATCCCAAAAGTCTGTCGCGCAGCAGAAGGGAGAGGAGCTGAGCCCTGCCCTGGCTGCGCTTCACTGAGAGGAGTGAGCAGATACGAGCAGGACTCAGGGACAGAATCTCCAACGGCCGCCGAAAGTCCCTCCACCCACAGACACACAGGTCAGTGAGAGAGACGTCTGGATGGGCTGAGAGGGGAGCGGGGTGTCTCCATGACTTGGGCCCCCTCAGGAGGCAGCAGCAGAGGCAGCAGGCAGCCAAAGACTCCAGAAGCAGGGAGGAGCTCAGCAGGAGCTCCATTACTGAAGATCTCTGCATAAACCCCCTGAGGAAACTGAGCCTGGGAGGAGGCCTTGCCCCCACCTGAGAACCTGATTTAATCTTACCCTTAATAGCAGCCACGCCTGCTTCCAAAAGCCCTGAGGCTGGGGAGTAGCATTTGAATCTCAGACCCTAAGTACTAGCTGGGCATATCTAGGCAGGGGTGGACAGGCATCTCACAAGTCAAGTAACTGGCTGGGAAAATGCCCAGAAAAGGGGAAAAAAATAAGGCCATAGAAAGGTACTTTCTTAGGGAACAGATGATTCCGCCCTTCCTCTCTGATGAAGAAGAAACCTGCTTACCATCAGGTAAAGACATAGGAGTCAAGGCCTCTGTATCCCAAATATCTGAAATAGATAGCCAATGGGCTCAGGACTTGGAAGAGCTCAAAAAGGATTTTGAAAATCAAGTTACACAGGTGGAGGAAAAACTGGGAAAAGAAATGAGAGATGCAAGAAAAGCATGAAAAACGGGTCAATACCTCTGTAAAGGATTCCCAAAAAAATGCTGAAGAAAATAACACCTTGAAACATAGGCTAACTCAATTGGCAAAAGAGGTTCAAGAATCACTCAAACAAAATCTAAAGACTGAAAAGATAGAGGAAAATGTGAAATATTTAAATGGGAAAACAATTGACCTGGAAAAGAGATCCAGTAGAGAAAAATGTAAGAAATATTGGTCTTCCAGAAAACCATGAAAAAAAAGACCATGGAGAACATCCTCCATGTGATCATCAAGGAAATCTGCCCAGAAGTTCTAGATCCAGAGGGAAAATAGTCATTGAAAAAATCCACCTTTCACTTCCCAAAAGGGAATCCAAACTGAAAACACCAAGGAATATCAATGTCATATTACAGAACTAGCAAGTGAAGGCGAAAATGCTACCGGTATCCTAAAAAGAAAGCATTCAGATATTGAGGAGTTACAGTCAGGATCACACAAGATCTTACAAGTTCTTCATCAACATAGTAAAGCAATCAGAATATGATATTCCGTAAGGCAAAGGTGCTGAGATCACAAACAAGCATCAATTACCCAGTAAAGTGGAGCATAATATTTCAGGCAAGGAGATGGATATTCCATGAAATATGGAATTTCCAGTCCTTTCTGATAAAAATTCCATGAAATAAGGAGTTTCCAGTCTTTCCAGAGGTCAATAGAAAATCCATTCTTCAAACACAAGTCTCAAGAAAGGCATAAAAAGGTAAACAGGTGGAAAAATGTGTTATTCAAAAGGGACTTACAGTTTACATCCATGTAAGTGAAAATGATACTTCTTAGTATTGAGAAGTGTAAATTTATTATGATAAATAAAAGGAGTATAGATAGATAGAGGGAGCAGTATAAAGTAAGTGATGTCATGATAAAAATGTGATTTAAGGGTGTGAAAGGATAGCAACAGGAGATGGGAAAAGGAGGAGGCAGAAAATGGTAAATCCCGTCACATGAAGAGGCCCAACATTTTATTACAGTAGAGGGAAAGAGGGGAGGGAGATGAGCATTCTTTGTTATTTACTCTATTTCTTTCTAGGAGTGAACAACAAACTTAATTAAGAATGTAAATCTAACTAACTCTATAGGCAGTAAGAAGGGGAGAGGAAAAGAAAAGAGATGGGGGGTTAAAAGGGAGTGAAGAAGTGATAAGGATAAAGGGGAGTAAAGGGGTGAACAACTGAAAGAAAGAAGGGAAGATTACAGAATGTGTTGGTCAAAAGTTAAAACTCTATTTTGGAAGGAAGGGAGAAGGGAGAACCAAACATACCAATGGGGGGAAAGAGAATGGAGGGAAAGACATCAATAGTAATCATACCTGTAAATATGAATGGAATGAACTCTCCCATAAACTGCCGACAGACAGCAAAATGGATTAAAAACCATAATCCAACAATATGTTGTTTAGAAGAAACATATTTGAAATGGGGGCATACACACAAGTTAAATGTAAAAGGTGGTCACAGAATATATTGTGCTTCATCTGATGAAAAAACAAAACAAAACCAAACAAACAAAAAAAAAACAGGGGTAGCAATTGTAATCTCACACAAAGCAAAAGCAGAAATAGATCTAATCAAAAGAGATAAGGAAATTATATCATTCTAAAAGACACCATAGAAATCGAAGCAATGTCATTACCAACCATATATTCTCCAAGTCCAAATGCTTAGAGGAGAGAAGAAATGGACAGTGAAATTGTAGTAGTAGGGGACTTCAACGTTCTCTCTGTGAACTTGATAAATCTAAACTCAAAATAAAAAAGGAAGTTAAAGAGGTTTATAAAACTCTGGATAAAGTAGATATCCTTGATCTCTTGAAAAAGCTGAGTGGGGATAAAAAAAATTACAACTTTTTCTCAGGTGTAGATGGCACATGAATAAAACTGACCATGTGCTAAGGCATAAAGACTTCAAAATTCAATGCAGAAAGGCAGAGATAGTCAATGCATCTTTCTGAGATCATAATGCAAAATATATATATATATATATATATATATATATATATATATATATATATATATATATATGTATGTATGTATACATATATACATGTAATAAAAGGCCATGGAAAGATAGACTAAAATTAATTGGATTCCAATCCTAAAAAATGAGTGGGTTAAAAAACAAATCATAGAAACAATCAACAGCTTCATTCAAGAGAATGACAATAATCAGACAACCTACCAAATTTTATGGGACACTGAAAAAGCAGTTCTTAAGGGAAGTTTTATATCTGAATGCCTAAATGAATGAAATAGAGAAAGAGGAGATCAATAGCTTGGGCATGCACCTGAAAAAGCTGGAAAAAGAACAAATTGAAAATCTTTAAGTAAATAACAAATTAAGAATACAAAACAAAAGGAGAGATTAATAAAATTGAAATTAAGTAAACTATTGAACTAATAAATGTAATTAAGGGTTGGTTTTATGGAAAAAAACTAATAAATTTCATAAACTTTTGGTCAATTTGATTAAAAAAGGATAGAATAAAACCAAATTAGCAACATCAAAATTGAGAAGGGTGAACTCATGTCCAATGAGGAGGAAATTTAACAATAATTAGAAATATCTTTCCCAAATGTATGCCCATAAATTCGAGAACTTAAATGAAACAGATGATTATTAAAAATATTATTATTATTATTTTAGTGTTCCACAATCACTTCCTTAAAATTAAGTTTTTATCCCTCTCCACCTTTCTTCCACTAACTCCCTCTCTCCCCGCAACAGCATACAATTCTGTATAGGTTCTATATATACTTTTCTATTGAGTATATTTTCAGTATAGTAATGCTATATAGTCGAACTAAAATAAATGGAAGAAATCATATAACAAATCAAAACACAATACGCTAAAATCCATACACATACAAACATGATCTGCTACATTCTGCGAATGATTTCCATATTTCTTTCTCCGAGTGTGGAAGACATTTTGCCTTAGAAAACCAAAAAAATAAAATTAAAAATAAAAGAATTACCACAGAAAACAATTAATTATTGGATACTAAAATTCCTATTAGGATGAATAGAATTGAAATATCAAAACACTCACTGATTAAATATTTGCTAATTTACCAATAAAAAAATATACAAGATTAATGGAATAGGAAGTTTAATACTTAAATATCCCCATCTCAGAAAAACAAATTGAACAAGTCATCAGAGAACTCCCTAGAAAAAAATCTTTATGGCCAGATGGATTTACAAGTAAATTTTATCAAACATTTAAAAACAATTAATTGTAATAATATATAAACTATTTGGGAAAATTGGAGAAGGAGTCCTCCCATATTCTTTCAATGATACAAATATGGTTTTGATACTTAAACCAGAAAGAGGAAAAAGAAAAGAGGAAAATTATACACAAATTTCTCTAGTAAATATAGATGGAAAAATTGTAAATAAAAGTTTAGCAAAAAGAATACTGCAACTTATTATGAGAATAATTCAGTACCATCAGATAAGATTTTATACCAAAAATGCAAGGTTGGCTCTATATTAGGAAAACTCTTAGCATTATTGATCATATCAACAACAAAACTAACAGAAACCACATGATTATCT
>CM053771.1:531591610-531618572 GCA_028658325.1 Potorous gilbertii | reverse complement strand
CAAAATCTTGTGAAAATGAATGTAAAAAGTTAAATAAATTTATTTAAAAAAAAAAAAAAAGAAATCCGAAGCCCCCAAACCTTCAAAGTTCACAAGAAATAAAAGAGTAAAAAACACCAAAAAAAAAAAAAAAAATTTCCTTTCAGTAGACACTGCAGAGATAACCCACAGTGAAATTATGACTAAATAAAAATTCCTGAGATCATGTATTAATAGACTTCAAGGGAGTTCCGTTAAGTGACTTGTTCTGGGTCATATAGAGAGAAATCATCAACAAGTTGAGCTTTTTTTCCCCTCTGACTCCAGGGTTATCTCAGAAGTTAGATCATTTCCTTGTACCTCAACATTTTAATCTATCATTTAAATGACCTGGATTGGATATTCTTGGAGTTTCTTTTAGACATGACAATCTATGATTCTGCAATTCTGTGTTTTACAGGATTTTATTTTCAGGGAACAAAATCATCTATCACAACATTGTCACTGCATATATTGTACACCTCATTCATATTTACTTTGTACACTTCTGGGATAATGAATGATTTTAATAATACCCTCTTGATGCAATATGGACATAAATCTGCCAAATATAGCTATAGAAATTACCATGTGAGATTTATACTCTTTGTTATGTTACCAGCTTTTCTTTATACACTTGACAAAGATAGATGAACCAGACAGTTCTTTGAAGTACACAGTTTGCACTGACCTTTCAGGACGGATTCATCATGCTCAAATCCTTTTATATGCTTTTCTGCGTCCCTAATGCTGAACTAGTCAAATGATAGCATGAAGACAGAAACCTCACTGCCCTAGAGAACTCACACAAAGTAGAGTCCTCTGGACAATGCAAAGTCAGGCAGAAGATAGGATAAACAAGCAATCCTGAGTTATATCATTGAACCAACCAGGTCCATTTCTTGATCTCAAGTAATTGCTCATTTAGCAAAAGCATCAAAATGCACACATTGCATCATGTCAGACATTTTTCTATTACTGTCATTATTATTTTCTTATTTAATTGGCCATTTATCATATTTTCCTAGAGTTTTTGCTGTAAAACTTTCTGTCCTTAAGTCCTCTTTGTTAATCACGACATCCTCTCTTTCACAGTAATGTGTTTGGCCTCCAATTGTATTTAGAATAACAATGGTTATCTAATATTTGCTTCAAATGCACAAAAGATATGTCTAAATCACCCACGTTTTCTCCTCCATAGGAGCAAAGTGAATTATACTAAACATTAAAAAAATAATAATCTCAACACTGTGTAAACTATTTGGAAAACTAGGACCAGAAATAGTCCTACTAAATTCTTTTTATGACACAAATATGATGCTGATATCTAAACTAGGAAGAGTCAAAACAGAGAAAGAAAATTATTGGCCAATTTCGCTAATGAATATTGATGCAAAAATTTCAAACAAAACGTTAGCAAAGAGATTACAGCAATTTATCACCAGGAAAATGCACTAAGACCAGTGAGATTTTTACCAGGAAAATAGGAATATTAGGAAATCTATCAGCATAATTGACCATATAAATAACAAAAACAATAGATATCATATAATTATATCAATAATTAAAAATGAGAGGAAACATAAGAATAAATAGAGTTTTCTTTAAAATGAAAAGTAGTATCTATCCAAAAACACCAGAAAGCAGTATATGTGTATATATGTAATCGGGATAAGCTAGAAGCCTTTCCAGTAAGATCAGCGGTGAAATAAATTTGCCAATTATCACCGCAATTATTCAATAGCATACTAGAAATGTTAACTTTAGCAATAGAAGAAGAAAATTTTGTTTGAATATCACATAGTCAGTGAGGAGACAAAACTATCACTCCTTTCAAATGGTATGATAGTATGCTTAAAGAATTCTAAAGAATCAACTAAAAAGATTTCTTGAAATAATTAACAAATTCAGCAAAGTTGTAGGATATAAAATAAGCCCACATAAACTATCAGCATTTCTATATGGATCAAGAGATAGAAAGATAAAATTCCAATATATTTTATAGAGCTAGAAAAAGTAATGAGAAAATTTATCTGGAAGAACAAAAGTTCAAGAATATCAAGGGAATTAATGGAAAAAATTCAAAGGAAGGTGGTCTAACTGTACCAGATGTAAAACTATATTATAAAGCACCAATCATCAAGATTGTTTAGCACTGGCTAAGAAACAGACTGGTGGATCAGTGGAATAGGGTGGGTACACAAGACACAAAATTCAATGACTAGATTAATCTACTCTTTGATAAACCCAAGGATGGCAATTTCTGGAATAAGAGTTCACTGTTTCACAAAAAGTGCTGGGAAAGCTAAAAATAATGTGGCAGAAACTAGGCAGAGACCACTATCTCACACTGTATACCAAGATAAGATCAAAATGAATATGTGATTTAGACATGAAGGATGATTAATAAAATTAGGAGAACAAGTAATAGTTTATCTATCAGACCTATGGAGAAATGAAGATATTTACATCTAACAAGAACATTATGAAATGCAAAATGAATAATATTGATTACATTGAATTAATAGATTTTGCACCCCAAAAAAAAACAACAACCAAGATTAGAAGGAAAACAGAAAGATGGGAATTTTTTTTTTACTGCAAGTGTTCCTTATAAACCTTTCCTTCTCAAATATAGGGGGAACTGAGTCAAACTTATAATAGTACAAATCATTCCTCAGTGGAGAAAAAGTGAAAAGATATGAGCAGTTTTCAAATGGAGAAATAAAAAAAAATCTATGGATATATAAATGCTCTAAATTACTATTGAGAGGAGAAATACAAATTAAAGTAACTATGTGATACTATCTCACATCTATCAGACTGATTCACAAGAAAAAATTGGAAAATGATAAATGGTGGAGAAGATATAGGTTAAGAATGCATTGTTGTTGGAATTGTGAACTGATCCAACCATTTTGGAGAACATTTTGGAACCATGTCCAAGAGGGTATAAAATTGTGTATTCCCTTTGACCAAGCAATACCCCTTGTCACTCTGCATCCCAAAGAGATCAGAAAAAAGGGGAAAGGAATCACATGTACAAAAACATTTATAACTTCTTTTTGGGTTGGCAAAGAATTGGAAACTAAGGAGAAATCCATTAGTTGGGGAATGGATGAATAAGTTGTGATATGTGAATATAATGGAATACCATTGCTCTATAAGTACTGGTGAGCAGGTAGATTTCATAAAAAGCCTGGAAAGTCTTACATCATTTGATGATGAGTGAAATGAGGAGGACATGGTACATAGTAACAGTAACACTGTGGTATGATCAACTTGCTTGACTTAATTCTTTTCAGTAATATATTGATCCAAGAATATTCCAAATGCTTCATGCTGGAAAATTCTCTGCACATGCAAAGAAAGAACTATGGAGTATGAATACAGATCAAAGAATATTATTTTCACTTTACTTTGTAGCTTTTCCTTTTTGTTCTGTTTCTTCTTTCACAAAATGACTATTACAGAAATAGGTTTCCATGATTGTACATGTATAAGCTATATCAGATTGCTTGCCATCTTGGGGAGGGGAAAGAGAAAGGAAGGAGGGAAACATCTGGAACTCAAGATCTTATGGAAATGAAAACTGAGACCATAAAAATGTAAAATGAAATGAAAAGTTTAAAAAAACTAAATACATATGTTTTATTTAACATATATCCATATGTAATACGATATATGGGTGAATTTATTTCACGTATTTAATTTTGTGTGTATATGATAATGTCAATATAATATTGCAGATTTATATGACATATTACATTGCAATCTGTGTTTATATAAATATATATGTAGGGGTAGCTAGGTGGTGCAGTGGATAGAATGCTATATCTGGAGTCAGGAAGACTCATTTTTGCCAGTTCAAATCAAGCCCCAGACACTTCCTACTTGTGTGACCCTGGTTAAGTCACTTTACCCTTTTTGCCTCAGTTTCCTCATCTGTAATATTAACTCGAGAAGGATATGGAAAACCACTGTTATCTTTGCAATGAAAATCACATGGGGTCACAAGGAGTCAGATATGCCTGAAATGACTGAACAACAACAAAATATATATGCGTGCTTATAATGTGCCTATACACACCCATATAAATATGTGTGTATCAAAAAGAGGGATATAAATCCATTTATGACTTTTCTTAGTATTCCATATTTTAAATAAAAATGGAAAATGGTGTATTTGAATATCTGAAGTTCTCTCAATCACATGGCAAAATACTTTTCAGACAGCACATTCAAAAATTATCTTCTGATTGAATGAATTTTAAAGATTATTTCAGGAAACTAACTTGCACTTCAGTTCTGCTCAACTGGAAGAATTCCAGCAAAACTCAAGTAACCTAGGACTCAGATATTTTAGCATCATGGTATCAATACACACTCATCATAATTAGATGAGCTTGGGTTATATTATTTCTTACACTTGCATCCTAAGAAGGTATAATTTGCATGTATAACTTCTGCATTACTGACTCAGAAAAGAAATGCCAAGAAACAATTATGTGACAGAGACTTAATTATTGCTAAAGTTAAAACCCTGGGAATTGGAAACTTGACATTTCTTCAAATTAAAGAGAAGAGAAAATTGCTTTTTCTAAAAAAAACATGAAAACTCACATGCCAATTACAAAGCAATGAGAGTATCAGAAATTCATGTTTTGAGAATTAATATTTAAATTTTCTGCTAAAAGTTGGATTTTTGGCTTTACTTTTATGCTTTCTTTTCTTTTTCATATATGAATAAATGCATTACTTCAAAGGACTCATAAAGACGGACCAAAACATAGAACCTCATCCAGGAAAATGTCATTATAGCTAAATCTTCTTTTCATGTTATTAGAATCTTCCTGATCCTGACCCTCCAGGCACGATAGTTTGGTTGGACCTTGAGCTTTTCATTGCCTCTGTAGTCTTCTCCTCTCTTGTATTTATTATCTAATGAGCTTTATTTTCATTTATTCCTTAAATTCATTCAATCATCAAAATGCATTCTTATTTAGTTTCAAATTTTCGTTAAGAATGACACCCTTCCTTCTGAAAACATCCTAATCCAGGTTACCTTCTTCTAATAATCATGTGGTTACACAAACACCCCAGGGAGTCTCCTTGTCTTTAATTGGATCTCCATGCATCCTATCAAAATGCAAATGACTAATAAATGTTCCTAAAATTAAATCGAAGGATATAAAACTTCCTTCATATAGACTGGACAACCAGAACTTACTAGTTCCTACAGAATAAAATTCAATCAGCTATTCTCTTCTTGGTATCTGATGCCTATATAAACTCTAAACCAATCTGTCCTATTTTAATTTCTTGCTCACTAATCCTGAAAATACAATCACAGGTACAAGGAAGGAATTCATTTCATTGACTTCTGCAATTTCTTATTCTTTGATGGGATCACAGAATCTGAAAATCTGAATGAATGACAATTAGAAATGATCAAATTTATGAAGTTATTAATATTTGAGATGTACTTTTCTAAGTATAAGGTAGATAGGTGGCGAAGCAGACAGAGTGCTGCACCTGATTCAGGAAGACCTCAGTTCAAATATGGCCTCAGACACCAACTAGCTGCATGACCTTAGGCAAGTCCATTATCATCTGTTTTGCCTAATCAAGTTAAATAAGTATACACAAGAAAATAGCAGGATCGTTGCCAAGAAAACCCAACTAGGATCACAGTCGGATATAGGTGAATGGTTGAATAAATACCAGGCACAGTTCAAAAGGAAACACATTACATCTATTTTCCTATAGAGTTACATGCTAATTGGAAGAAACAACATATAACAGAGTGGTGAGGAGGGATACACACACACACATATATGTATTTTATATACATATATATACATATACATACACCCATATACACATATACATATGTATGTGTATATATGTATATGCATGTGTACATATACACACATATCCATGTGTATGTGTGTTTTAAAAGTATAGGAATGATACAAGGAGTTAGAAGGGTCTAGACTGACACAATGTGAGTAACAATGACATAATGGATTTGATTGTGGTTCAGAACCCGAAGGTTTACAGGGTTGAAGATCAATTCAGGCTCTGATGAAGTAAAGGACTGAGAATCATAATCCATAGCAAAGAGACTGAAAAGAAAATTAAATATTAAATTTAATCTGAGGACATGATATACTGACAAAATAGGTAGTTATAGCAACTAAGTGTAACAACTGTTTAGAATGTCAACCTGTTTTCAAAGTCTTCAAAAGAAAGATTCTGGAAGTTCATGAGCAGTGTGAAATAAAAAAAAAATAGAGAGAAACAATGGAAGGTAAAAAACAATAGTTTAAAGGAAGTTGAGGAAGAAAGGTTTCTGAACCAATGCATCTAGAGGGTATTTCCAGATATATCTGGAAAGAAATAATTCCAACATATTCAATGTGAATTAGCACTGAAGAGAGTCAAGAAAGAGGGGAACTTCTGTATTAGAAAAAAAAATGTAATGGATATAAGTGCTAGAGTCAATAAAATGTTGAAAGAATAAATTAACAAAGAACATGGGAGAGAAGGGTATCAAATAATTGAAAGATACCTCAGACCTTGTTCATCTAAAAAGCAAAGTTAAACAAGAGAATATTAATAAATACCTGTCTATTTATTTAATTTATCATATATGGTGTTTGTGTGTGAATCTATAAATAATAATTATTTATATAGGCATCAGTAATTTCCTAAGTAATCGTATTAGCAGGAAAAAAATACATTTTTCACAGATAATATTGTAAAATGACCACATTTTATACATCATAAAAATAACTGAAGGATGAATAATATAATATCCCACCTAATGGATATTCAAAGATACTTTTGATCTACTTGAGTAAAACTTGACTTACTGACTCTCTGGAAATAAAGTATCTACAAAAATGCATCAAATTATGTAAGATTCTTTGAACAATACAGCAACATCTATAAATGCTTCAAGCATGTCTCACACAAGCATAAAAAATAGATACTATCGTTATCCTAATTTTAGAGTTGATGAAACTGAGGCAGATAGAGGTTAAGTGATTAACCCAATGTCACTAAGCTACCAAGTACCTGCAACTGAATTTGAACGTGGGTCTTCCAGACTCCAGATCCAGTGTTCTTTTCAAGGTGCCACTTAATTAATTCTTATTTAATAAACAATTTAATTATTTTAATTTAATGTACTTATTTTAGTTTCTGAACAGTTAAACAATCCTTGTTATAAAGTCACACTCCTATTTAAGTACAATATTAAAATAAATTGTTTCAATTTCTTTATATGTGCTTTATTAATATATTTTGTAAAAATTAATTTGCATCTCTGTATATATATATATATATATATATATATATATGAAAGATAACTAATGAATTTCATAGGTACTTAAATAAGTATACACATATGCATCTCTTCATTTATTTTGCATATATTCATACATGAGTTTTCAAGCAATATGCATGCAAGAGATTATACAAGTGCATATATATTTAAATAAGTAAAAGCAATTAGATATAATTTTTTAACTCTTATCATGGAGGAACGGAGACTTTGGTCCACAGTTCTTGAATCTCCATTAGTTGCAAGAGCAAGAGCGAGAGCGAGAGCGAGAGCGAGAGAGAGAGAGAGAGAGAGAGAGAGAGAGACAGAGAGAGATAGAGACAGAGAGAGACAGAGAGAGAGACAGAGAGAGAGGAGGAGTGGGTATTATTTCTCCCATTCCTTTGAAATCCTTTTAAGAAAACAAATTCACACTCTGTACTATCTCCTTTTCCCTGAAAAAACAAACAAACAAACAATAAAGTAAAAGATAGTTACACAGTTCAGGTCTAAGTTTACTAATTATCTTTAATTCAGCAATAAGAGCAATAGTGTGAAATGCACTGAGAAATTATTTTCTTTTTCCTAAAAGCACTCAATTGATCTTCCATGACACCTTCCAAGGATTCTCCTTTCCACCTGATCAAAAGTCAACCAAAATGGTACCTCCATTAGTTGAATTAAAGGTTTCTTACTTTCGTATTTTGATTTTCTTAATTACTTAAGTGCATGGCTCATTTCTTCCATTTTTTTTGTTTTGTTTTGTTTTCGTATTCTCAACTCTAACTCTAAATCAACTCTTTACTTCATATTAAAGGACTTAAACATATGTAAACTTATATACATACTATGTATGTATATGCATGTATGTGTATATCTATCCATACAAACACATATAAACATAGTTACACACATAAAGATAGATACATACTTCCTCAAATAACCTTACCTGCAAATTATTCAACTTACTAATGAGCCATGACTGTTTACTACTGCACCTCAGCTACGCTATCCATTGAAATGCTCAGATTTTTGTTCTCCTCATGACCCACGTGTTATAAGTTCATGATCAAATTGAAGTGTTGCAATCTACAATCATTCATTCTAGTAAACCATTATCTGACAATTATCTGAGGTAATTCTACCCTTTGATTTAGAATACAGCACCTAATTCATTTATTCATTCTCATTATGACCTTTAATACTTATACCCCTCAAGATATCAACCATGTTATTAGTACATTGTCTTCTCTTCCCTCTCTTAACCCGGTAATAAACCAAATCAACTAATTGTATACTATACTTTTCTCTGGAACTACTCGCTGCTTTATGCCATCACTGATTTTGTTCTGTGAAACTTACACCTTGAATTTCCAACCACCTGATCTCTTCAATTCCGTTCAAAATGAAGTCATTTAAAAAAGCATAAAACTATGTGCTCTCTAGGTCCACTAGAAATTCATCTGGCATCTACTCAACTGGGCCCTCACTTGAAGTAAGACAATTATTTTACAGCTCCTTAATTAATTTACTATTTCACTCCCCTTAGTGCAGTTTCAAAACCTTTTCATCCCTCCTTAACCCAATAATATGTTACCCTTCCTCCTACCTTTTAGCTGAGAGACTTGCTTGTATTTCACTGAGAAATTTTAGGATAATTACTGAACATTGCCTCTTTCCCTCTCATCATTTAAGATCATTCAGTTGTCTTTCCTTATTATTTCCCTGTTTCTCCCTGCCTCAAATTTACCAAGGTAAATACCCTTCATGTAGTATTGGTCCCATTCCACGTCATTGTCTGCAGTAGATTGTTCCTCTGTCATTTCTCTCATTAATCCCCAAACTCTTTTTTGGTTACTTTACTGATGCCTACAAATACACCTGTGCTTTGATTATCATGAAATTCCTCCACTTGATTGGTTAATCCCTCCTAATTAACATTCTATAACAATCTTTTCATTACTAAATTCCTTGTGAATACCATCTGCCATCAATGTTTCCATTTCTTTACTTTTTTTTTCTCTTCATAACTCTCTGTAGTCTGACTTTTCTGATTTTAAATTAGATTCTTATGGAAGGTATTTTTCTCCCCCAGGTAGTATGGTATGATTACACATATAAATATGGAACTATAGGAATTTTAACTACAGTCTGTGTAGACAAAATGAAATAAATTTAAAAGAGCATAGGCAATATAAGTAATGGATACTTTTAAATGGGTAAATATTAAATAGTATTTTAAATAATGATATGTATGATTACATCTCTCTTTCTCATAGAGAAGAAAACGGCAAACCATTCCAGGATCTTTCCCAAAGAAACCTCAGATTTGTTCACAAATACTTCAACATAAAAATAATACCTGAAAATCTCATATGAGAGGAAATCATTAAAATGGTCATATATAATATAAATATATGTACTATATATGTATGGGTATACACATACACACATGCATAAAACTGTCAAAATTAAAATATGTTGAAAGAAGTCAGGCAGTCAGGGAAAATGTGCATCTCTGAAAAAGTGAGCAAAAGAATGAAAACATAATTAAGATTATAACTTTTAAAAATTTCAAATATCTCCGTTTGCAAAAAATAGAAATTTTCAAGATTTTAAAAAATGAAATAAAAAAACGTGAAATGAGCTAATAAACCTAATTATCGGAAACTATTACATCTAAAAATATATCAACAAAACTGAATAATAAAATACAAGAATATTCATCTACATACACACATATATGTATGGGCAATTAGGTGATATAGTAGTTAGAACACTGGGTCTGGAATCAAGTAGACATTTTTTTGTAAGTTCAAAACTGAGCTCAGACGCTCACTGCCTATTTAACACTAGGCAAATTATTTAACCCTGTTGGCCTCAGTTTCTTAATCTGTAAAAAGAGCTGAAGAAGGAAACAGAAAGTCATGTGAGCGTCTTTATCCAGAAAATCCCAAATGGCATGAGGAAGTCAGACATGACTAAAAAGGAACTGGACAACAATACATGTTTTTATATCCCTATTTAAAAATTGTTGTTGTTTGCCCTTCATTCTAAAAGAAGACAGTGATATCAGGAAGAGATGCTCTGACTTGCAAGTGAATTGGATTTCAATGATAGAATAGGCTATGGTCCATATTATTTTTCCCTAATATTATGTTAAAACGTTAAATACTTTCTTAGTTGGTTTTTTCCTTTAGATTTACTTAAGTGCAGAAGATGCATTTGGAAGTCAACAAAATCTTTTGTTTGTTGACTATACTACATCTACGTTTGTTGCTTCCCTGTCTGAGATAGTGATGAACATAGCTGCTTTGTGGGGCTTACATGTAAGGTAATGAATCCTACTCCAGGCCTGTTTTGAATTTAATCCTTTGCATTTAAAATGTGTTCATGACATATTGTGTCCTGTTGGTTTTCTTTCTTCTAAATCAATTTTGTCACCCTCTTTTGCTTTAGGGACAAAGATAATCCAATTACTATTCACAGGCTTTAATGGTTAAGTTAGTTTTCTGTGCCATCAAACTCTATTGAAAGAAGAAATATGTACTGTGTGTGCATTTGTAATGATTAAAGCAACTGTAGTCTCCACATCCCTTACAACTCACCTGAAATAAACCCAAATTCGTGGGTTCTTATTCCTCTTTTTGTGAGTGCATGTATTTGTGTTCGCATGCATGTGTGCATGTGTCCGTGTGTGTGTGTGTGTGTGTGTGAGTGTGTGTGTGTATGTGTGTATCTCTTGCATATTACTTCTTGACTTCTATGGCTAAATTTGCTTGTTATTGCATGAACTAATTCTCATTCAAAGGCAAGTCAAGTTGTTTACTCAAAAAAGAAAAGCGATGGAATCAATTTTGTTAAAATTCAATTTTTTCCCCACAAGATACTTCACAACTTTGTGGAATAAATTTTCAAAGTTTGGAAGATATTTTCTCATCCTACCTCTCATTTCCCTTAAAGCTTTCTTAATCAGTCATATGGCTACAGCACAATATTTTATAGACTCATTTCTTTGCTGTATATCTAAGAGCCTAGCAGCTTATCACTATGTTGGGCTCTAAAAATCTAAATCCTGTTCTCAGCTGCTAACTTCTCATCTTACATTCACTTGTCAAATCTGTCCTTTCTTCAGATCATCCCACTTCCAAAAACAGCACTGGTGACCGTAACATTTGTGACCTCAGATATTTCTCCAAAATGCTTTTCAGATTAGTATAGCCATTATCTGTCCTCATATGAATCAGAAATGAAGATAGTGGTTTGAACAGTGTTGTACAAGTAATTGAAACTCCATGGGCCTTGATTTCCTCATTTAAAAAATGAATAGGTTAGATTATATGGCCTCTGATGTCCTTCTACAAGGCTTATGTTCTAGTTTTACAGTCACCAATATTCAGGTCTTTCTCACCTTCCCCATGTTGCATTCTTACAAACTCCAAGCACTTTTATCCTATGTTTATTTTTTTTGTTTTATCCTTGACATTCTCCCCATCTCTCAAGGAATATTTCATTGTCTTTGAAAATCGAGAATGAAAATGTGTTCCTTAAACCTTCTACCTGCTCCTCTATTGTTAAGCATATCTGTCCTCTGTAACCCTGTGGTCGTTATTTTAATGGGTGCAATGAAATGCACCCATAGCAGAAAGTCATGAGATTCATTTGCCCTTCACGTTTACTTAAATCTGGACCTTTTATATTTTAGGGGTTTGCTATGTCTTTAGGGTAAATTTTAAACCAATGTATTACCAAACAATTATGAAATGTATTTTGCAGGTCAGATGGCATTCCGTGAAGTACGGATTTGCCTTTCCCACAATACCTGGCACAGAAATAGATAAAGAATAATTCCCTGATGAACACTTGTTGAATCAGCTAACCTATCTTATTGTGCCAAGTTAATCTTCATGAGATTGAATTATTCTAGAAAGTCAGCCTCTGAAACTGTGTGATTAAACCCTAAATTTAACTTTAAGGTATCTATGAAAGAAAATATAAATCTCTGTTTTGACACCCAATCAAAACACACACACACACACACACACACACACACACACACACACACACACATCTACCTGACTAAGAATTAGCTCTTAGTTGCTCTCTAACTCTCTACCTACTTTAACCTGCAGGTTTCACTAATTAGTTTTCTGCCACTGTGTTGAAATGTTATTTAGATTCTGAAATTCCTGCTGAAATGAGAGCTTTGCACCAAATGGGTTAAAACCACACAAGCTTTAGCTTGGTATGGGCATAGAAAACATTGTTGCTCCCTCTCCAACCTGCAGGGAGGGGAGCAAAGCATTCTAGTTCATTAAATAATGTGAGTAGTAATGAGGGTTTACACAAATCAAACAGTGTGTTAGGTAATTGTAATGTTGCTTTGTGGTAAACCACCTGTCAGGAAGCTCTTCCAGCCGAGGGCTCAATCTGCTGCTGTGCCTCCAGATGATTGCTAATTAGTATAAACTTCATCTGTGGCAGCCTCCCAACAAATGAGGAAAACGAGTGGTGGGTTTCTCTTTTGGCTCACCAACGTCTTAGAACACCTGGCTAAAGCTCAAGACCCACATGATTCTTTCGAGGAGACCTTTGGTTTGTAGCCACTGAGAAGAGTACCAGCCCCACCCCCACAACATACTTCTCTCTCTTCCCTTCTCTCTTCTCTGTCTCTCATATATGCATGCATAAAATGTATATTTGTAAGTAAATATTATGAAAGATGAGGCATATTGCATATAGAGTCTCCCTACTCATGAGAAAAAGGGCTCCAGTGCCTGCTCTGCAACATAGCACTTTTATGCTTAACCTGTGGTGGGGTGGGGGGAGATACTCGTTGAACCCTTGACAAGAATCCTCTCTTTCATTGTCCAACCTCCTCACTCTATTGGCTTCTGTTCTCAGTTAGAGTTCTACCTTCTGCAGGAATCTTTTCCAAGTTCTTGTTAGTTTTAATACCTTCCCTATGAGATTATCTCCAGTTTATTTTGTATATATCTCATTTGTACGTAGTTGTTTGCATTAGTGATCGTGCTCATGGAGACTAGGGATGACATCATTCCCTGGGTGTGTGTGTGTGTGTGTGTGTGTGTGTGTGTGTGTGTGTGTATGTGTGTGCATATTTGAGAGAGAGGGAGAGTGAGACAGAGAGAGAGAGAGCGAGCGAGAGAATCTGAGCAATTAGTAAATGTCTTCCTAACATAGTGAGTACCTAAGAAATGTTTGTCAAGCTGTAGACTCATAAAAACAAATACTACTATAGGCAGACATGCATGAAGTTAGATGGATAGACAAATGAGAGATGGATAATATAGATAGATGATAAGGATAGGTAGATGTCGTTTTTAAGTAAAAATAAATTTTAAGTAAAAATTAACAAAACTAAGTATTGTTATGTTATAATAATTAGTATGCTTCAGATAAGAACATTTGATAAGCTTAAATAATTTGTTTCATTCATGCCTAAAATAGTTGTGCTTAACAGATTCCACTGTCATCACTTAAAGAGATTAATAATGTGGTTGCTGTGACATATATATGCATATATACATATATATGTGAATAAACTATATACATAGTGTACATGTGTGCATACACATGATTTGTGCATTTAACAATGTCCTTATACATATATAAATATATACAATATACAAATGTATATATATATATATATAGACGATGCGCATATAAATAATGGGTTCATGTATGTGCACACATACATTCGTGCACAGTTGCACACTGAAGACATGTATACCTGCATGCATATACGCGAACACATGCAAATACAAGTAGGTGGCACAATGGATAGAGCCTTGGAACCAAAGTCAGGAAGATCTGAGTTTAAATTCAGCGTCAGAAAACTCACTAGTTCTGTGAACCTTGACAAACTAATTGATCTATTTTCTATCAGTTTCTCAATATGTAATTCGGTGATGTTATTAACATTTCCCGGAATTATTGTGAATTTCAAATGAATTAAAAAGAGTAAAGATTTTAGGAGAGTACCTGGTATATTATAAGGGACCTATAAATATTAGCTATAGCTTGTTATTATTGTTATGTACATGTGTAGACAGAGATGAGAAGATGGACTCTATTATATTACAATCAGTTCCCTTTATGCATTTAAAAGTGCTCTTCTGAAAAGCAGACCATATGCTATACGAGGTAGCCAAAGGAGCTCATGAGAGGAGAATAGCAAAAATAAACAAAATTTCAAAAATTTAAGAACCCCTTTCTCACAGGAGCCTACTTTTCCTATTGCCATTAAAAACCCTCAAACTCCGACAAGTGAATAAACAGTAAGATTTCATAGGATCCAAGATTTAGATCTGGAAGGAATGAGATATACAATAGAAAATACAGTTCCTGGGGTGGAGCCAAGATGGAGGAGTAGAAAGACTCACCTATGCTAGCTCCAAACCCCCAGCCCATGGATTTCTTCTAAAAAGAACTCCCAACAAGTTCTGGAAGAGTGGAAGCCGCCCAGCAACATAATGAAGGAGATTTCCGTTCCAGAGAGCTCTGAAAAAGCGAACAAAAAGGACCATCGCGCACCAGGACAGGAGCGGAGCCATGCCCTGCACTAGTGACGCAGCACTGAGAGGAGCAAGCAGATCCAAGCAGGCTTCAGGGATGGAATCTCCAGCAGCCACGAAGGTCCCTCCACCCACAGATGCACAGGTCAGTGAGAGACACGTCTGGACGGGCTGAGAGGGGAGTAGGGTGTCTCCATAATTCAGACCCCCTCGAGAGTCAGCAGCAGAGGCAGTGAGTGGCCAGAGGCTCACAGAGCACGCAGGAGCTCAACAGGAGCTCCAGTACAGAGGGTGTCTGCATAAATCCCCTGAGGGAACTGAACCTGGGCAGCAGCCCTATCCCTAACTGAGAACCTGATTTAATCTTACCCTGAATAGCAGCCAGGCCTGCCGCCAAAAGCCCTGAGGCTGGGGAGCAGCATTTGAATCTCAGACCCCAACTACTAGCTGGGCAGACCTAAGTGGGGGTGGAGAAGACTCTCAGAAGTCAAGTTACTGGCTGGGAAATTGCCCAGAAAAGGGAAAAAAAATGAGACCATAGAGGTTGTTTTCTTGGTGAGCAAATGACTCCAACCTTACTCAATGACGAGGAAGAAAATTGCTTAAGATTGGGTAAAGACATAAGAGTCAAGGCCTCTGTATCCCAAACATCAGAAATAGATATCCAATGGGTTCAGGCCAGGGAAGAACTCAAAAAGGATTTTGAAAATCAAGTTAGACAGGTGGAGGAAAAACAGGGAAAAGAAATGAGAGAGATGCAAGAAAAGTATGAAAAATGGGTCAATGCCTTAATAAAGGAGACCCAAAAAAATGCTGAAGGAAATAACACCTTGAAAAATAGGCTAACTCAATTGGCAAAAGAGGTTCAAAAAGTCAATGAGGAGAAGAATGCTTTCAAAAGGAGATTTAGCCAAGTGGAAAAAGAGGCGCAAAAGCTCATTGAAGAAAATAGCTCTTTCAAAAGTAGAATAGAACACATGGAGGCTACTGACTTTCTGAGAAACCAAGAAATCACAAAACAAAACCAAAAGAATGACAAAATGGAAGAGAATGTGAAATATCTCATTGGAAAAACAACTGACCTGGAAAATAGATCCAGGAGACACAATTAAAAAATGATGGAACTACCTGAAAGCCATGATCACAAAAAGAGCCTCGAGACCATCCTTCATGAAATTATCAAGGAAAACTGCCCTGATATTCTAGAAGCAGAGGGCAAAATAAGTATTTACGGAATTCACCAATCACTCCGTGAAAGAGATCCAAAAAGAGAAATTACTAGGAACATTGTGGCCAAATTCCAGAGTTCCCAGGTCAAGGAGAAAATATTGCAAGCAGCTAGAAAGAAACAATTCCAGTATTGTGGAAATACAATCAGGATAACACAATATCTAGCAGTTTCTACATTAAGGGACCTAAGGGCATGGAACAGGATATTGAAAAAGTGAAAGGAACTAGATCTAAAACCAAGAATCACATACCCAGCAAAACTGAGTAAAATACTTCAGGGGAAAATATGGTCTTTCAATGAAATTGAGGACTTTCAAGTATTCTTGATGAAAAGACCAGAGCTGAAAAGAAAATTTGGCTTTCAAACACAAGAATGAGAAGAAGCATGAAAAAGTAAACAGCAAAGAGAAGTCATAAGGGACTTATCAAAGTTGAAATATTTGCATCCTTATATGGACAGACAATATTTGTAACTCCTGAAATTTTTCAGTATCTGGGTAGTTGGTGGCACAACGCACACACACACACATACACACATACACACACACATGTACACACATGTGCACACGCACATACACACATGCATACACACACAGACAGAGAGCACAGATTGAATTGAATAGGATGAGATCGTATCTTAAAAGAAATCAAGGTAAACGGTGAGATAGAAATATAGTGGGAGGAGGGAGGGTGAAATAGAAAGGCGTAAACTATCTTTCACAGAGGAGACATTCAGGAGACTTCATAGTAGAGGGAAAAAGAAGAGAGCTGTGGAAAAAAAACCATGAAGTTTACTCTCATCACATTCGACTAATGGAAGGAATAAAATTCACATTCATTTTGGTATGAAAACGTATCTTACAATACAGGAAAGTGTGGGAGAAGGATATAAACAGGGTGGGGGGATGATGGAAGGGAGGGCAATGGGACGAAGGAGCAATTTGAAGTCAAAACTCTTTGGGAGGAACAGGATCAGAAGAGAGGATCGCAACAATGAGGGGCAGGATAGGATTGAGGGAAATATAGTTAGTCTTACACAACACGACTATTATCGAAATCACTTGCAAAACTACACAGATATGGCCTATATTGAATTGCCTGCCTTCCCAAAGGGAATGGGTGTGGAGGGAGGGAGGGGTGAAGTTGGAACTCAAAGTTTTAGGAACAACTGTTGGGTATTGTTCTTGCTACTGGAAAATAAGAAATACAGGTAATAGGGAAGAGAATGTTACCTGACCCTACAGGACCAAAGAGAAGATGGGGACAAAAAAAGGGAGAGATGATAGAAGAAAAGGCAGATTGGTGACGGGGAAATTAGAATACTCAGTATATTGGGGTGGGGGAGGGGACAAATGGGGAGAAAATTTTGGAACCCCAAATCTTGTGAAATTCAATGTAAAAAGTTAAATAAAGAAATTTATATTTAAATAAAAGATAATTCAGTTTCCTTATTTTGCATATAAATATATGGAAAGAGGTTTACTTACAGACCCAATAAACAAGAGGTGTTAAATATCTGAGCTTTTAATTCAAACTCATGTTTTCTAACTCCAAATCCAATGTTCTTTCTTTTTGTTTCATAGTGCCTCTCCTTGCTACGCACAATGGAAAATATGATGGGCATTTCTTTCCTTGCAGGAGAGTTAGAGATCAGTGAGTGAGCAATCGGTGTTGTTGTATTTTCTACTCGCAATATTTTGAGTTTTTCAATCTATAAGCATTTAATAAGGACCTACCATGTGCCAAGAATTGACTAGGTACGGAGAGAAGTGGAAGAAGGAAAGAAAGAAATAAGGAAGGAAGGATAGAAAGAAAGAAGGAAAGAGAGACAGATGGAGAGGTTCAAAGACAGACACAGACAGAGGGAGGGAGAAAGAAAAGAAGAAAGGGAAGAAGGGAAAAAGGAAGGGAGGGAGAGATGGAGGAAAGGAGGGAGAATGGAAAGAAAGAAAGAAGTAAGAAAAAGAAAGCCTCTGGCTTTTTGATTATATATATATATATATATATATATATATATATATATATGTATATATGTATATACATATATATTTAAATGTGTCTATCTCAAAGTCTTTGGCTGCGCTCATGAATGAGCACAGAAAATAGTAATGATGGAACAACTTGTGCTAAAAAATGTAAATTTGATTCTTGACCACATCTGAAAACAAGTCAGATCTCCACAAAGTTCATGTCCATTGTGCCTAACTCATTGCCCATGGAATTTTAATCGTATAACTCTTTGATGAACGACAAAAAATTTGAATGCAATATTCATGCTTCATTTTCTCCATTTGTTATTTGGGTTAGTATTCTGTAGTGCTGCATTACTGTTGTCAAGTTTTCAAAAATAAAAGTGAAAGTATTGATATATTGTAATAAATCTCATTTTGAACTGTTATGCCACATAAATACAAATCATTTTTTACTTTACTCAAGGATGTTCAGGTGTAAGTACAATTACTTATAGTCTAAGGGAAAATATTTGAAGCAGGCAGTATAGGCTTGTGGATATTACTCTGTCTTTTCGTCAGGAAGAATGTGAGTTCAAATCTCCCTTCCAAACTCTACAATTTCTATGACCAAGGGGCGGAGCCAAGATGGCGGAGTAGAAAGACTCACCTATGCTACCTCCAAACCCACAGCCCATGGATTTCCGCTAAAAAGAACTCCCAACAAGCTCTGGAACAGTGGAAGCCACGCAGCAACATAGTGAAGGAGATTTCCATTCCAGAGAGCCCTGAAAACCCGATCCCAAAGGTCCATTGCGCACCAGACAAGGAGCTAAGCCCTCTCCTCCCCTGCCCTGGCCACGTGACACTAAGAGGAGCCAGCTGATCCGAGCAGGCATCAGGGATGAAATCTCCAGCGTCCAAGAAGGTCCCTCCACCGACAGACGCACAGGTCAGTGAGAGAGATGGGCTGAGAGGGGAGCGGGGTGTCTGCACGTTTCAGGCACCCTCGGGAGGCAGCGGCAGAGGCAGCAGCAGAGGCAGCAGGCTGCCAGAGGCTCCACAAGCAGGCAGGAGCTCCATTACGAAAGGTCTCTGCATAAACCCCTGAGGAAACTGAGCCTGGGAGGCGACCCACCTGAGCACCAGAAATAAAGCTCCCATGGAATAGCAGCCAGGCATGCTGCCAAAAGCCCTGAGGCTGAGGAGCAGCATTTGAATCTCAGACCCCAAGCACTAGCAGGGCTGATCTAGGCCAGGGGTGGAGAGGACTCTCAGAAGTCAAGTAACTGCTTGGGAAAATGCCCAGGAAAGGGAAAAAAATAAGGCCATAGACGGTTATTTTCTTGGTACCAGATGATTGCACCATTCCTCTCTGACGAAGAAGAAACCTGCTTACCATCAGGTAAAGACATAGGAGTCAATGCCTCTGTATCCCAAACATCTGAAATAGATAGACCATGGGCTCAGGCCATGGAATAGCTCAAAAATGATTTTGAAAATCAAACTAGACAGGTGGAGGAAAAACTGGGAAAAGAAGTGAAAAAGATGAAAGAAAATCATGAAAAACGGGTCAATACCTTAATAAAGGAGACCCAACAAAATGCTGAAGAAAATAACACCTTGAAAAATAGGCTAACTCAATTGGAAAAAAAGGATGAGAAAGCCAATGAGGAGAAGAATGCTTTCAAAAGCAGAATTAGTCAGTGGAAAAAGAAGTGCAAAAGCTCACTGAAGAAAATAGTTCTCTCAAAATTAGAATGGAACAGATGGAGGCTAATGACTATCTGAGAAACCAAGAAATCACAAAACCAAAACAAAAGAATGACAAAATGGAAGATAATGTGAAACATCTCATTGGAAAAACTACTGACCAGGAAAATAGATCCAGAAGAGACAATTTTAAAAATTATGGGACTACATGAAAGCCATGATCAAAAAAAGAGCCCAGACATCATCCTTCATGAAATTATCAAGGAAAACTTCCCTGATATTCTAGAACCAGAGGGCAAAATAAGCAATCAAGGAATCCATCAATCACCTCCTGAAAGATATCCAAAAAGAAAACCTCCTAGGAACATTGTGGCCAAATTCCAGAGTTCTCAGGTCAAGGAGAAAATATTGCAAGCAGCTAGAAACAAACAATTCCAATATTGTGGAAATACAATCAGGATAACACAAGATCTAGCAGCTTCTACATTAAGGGATTGAAGGGCATGGAATAGGATATTGAAGAAGTCAAAGGAACTAGGTCTAAAACCAAGAATCACCTACTCAGCAAAACTGAGTATAATACTTCAGGGGAAAATATGGTCTTTCAATGAAATTGAGGACTTTCAAGCATTCTTGATGAAAAGACCAGAGCTGGAAAGAAAATTTGACTTTCAAACACATGGATGAAAGGCATGAAAAATTAAACAGCAAGGGGAAGTCACAAGGGACTTACTAAAGTTGAACTGTTTACGATTCTATATGGAAAGACAATATTTGTAACTCCTGAAATTTTTCAGGATCTGGGTAGTTCGTGGTATTACACACACACACATACACACACACGCATGTACATGTGTGTGTGCACCCATATGCATACACACATGCACGCACACACAGAGACAGGGAGCACAGAATTAATTGAATGGGATGGGATCATATCTTAAAAGAAATCAAGGTAAATGGTGAGAGAAAAATGTAGGGGGAGGAGAGAGGACTAAACAGAATGGGGCAAATTATCTCTCATATAAGAGGCAAGCAGGAGACTCTTTAGTGGAGGAAAAAAGAGGAGAGCAGAGGGAAAAAAAAGAAACATGAAGTTTACTCTCATCACATACGACTACAGGAAGGGATGAAACGCACACTCATTTTGGTATGAAAACCTATCTTACAATACAGGAAAGTGGGGGAGAAGGAGATATGCATGGTGGGGCGGGATGATGGAAGAGAGGGCAATGGGAGGAGGGCGCAGTTTGAAGTCAACACTCGGGGAGGGACAGGATCAAAAGAGAGAGTAGAAACAATGGGGGGCAGGATAGGATGGAGGGAAATATAGTTAGTCTTATACAACACGACTATTATGGAGTCACTTGCAAAACTACACAGATATGACCTATACTGAATTGCCTGCCTTCCCAAAGGTGGTGAGGGAGGGATGCAGAGATGTTGGAACTCAAAGTTTTAGAAACAACTCTTGAGTATTGTTCTTGCTACTAGGAAATAAGAAATACAGGTAATGGGGAATAGAAAGTTTTCTGGCCCTCCAGGACAAAAGAGAAGATGGGGTAAGGGAAGGGAGGGATGAAAGAAGAGAGGGCAGATTGGTGATATGGGTAATTAGAATGCTCAGTGTATTGGGGAGGGGGGAAGGGACAAATGGGGAGAACATTTTGGAACCTAAAATCTTGTGAAAATGAATGTGAAAAGTTAAATAAATAAATTCATCAAAAAATTAGTAAAAATATAAAAAACATTCTATCAATAAATTCAACTATACTGGCTAAATGTCATCCTATAATAAATAATCTCTATGACCTCAGACAAATCATTCTATCTTCCTGAGCTGCACTTCCCACGTTTGTAACATGATCATCATATTAGTTGTGTTATAAACTTGAAAAAGGGTGAAAGAATGGATAGAAAACTTAATTGGGAACCACAAAAAAAGATTCAAGTTCAACATTTGCCACATAGCGACTGTGTGACTCTCAGAAAGTTGTTTAATCTCTTAGCATTGCCTCTTTCAGGATTTCCTTTAGCAATGAAATCACAAGTTCTCTTCTATCCATGTTAGGTGCCTGAAAAAATTGCTGTGAAGCTCCAAAGTTTCAATGAATTTAATGTACTTTTCAAACTTGAACTCATTCAGTATCATTTTTATTATTTTTCTTATCTTCAATATAATTTATCAAGTGTTTATAATATTTCAATACAGGGTAAAGAAAGAGAGATCGTGTCTCCGTCAAAGCCGAAGTGTATTAATCAATTTGTTTATGGATACAGTTTCTAAATTTTTGAGAAGATACTGTATTTTATTTTAGTCACTATCACCTCTTATTAATATACTAAATCTTTTACTCATATATCAATTTAAGATGTTAATGACTAAACTTTTAATTAAATGTCCAATATTTCCAGAAATAATTTTATAACAGCCTTATAATAGACAAAATCAAGAAACATATTCTCTCAACACCAACTTTGCAGTTCTTCAAGGTGTTCATTACCCTCGACCCACCCTATCTCATCTACATAAGATCATTATACCATTGATCATGTAATTACCCACGTGTTCAATGATCAGACACTATTAAATTCCCTTATCTGGTCACTATCCGTTCTCATTGCACCTTTCCCTTTGCATTGCGACATCAAATCCTCACCTTCAATCTCACTCTGAACTCAATTCCTCATCTTCTCATTTCTTCTCAAAGCCATTGTGCCAACACTGTCTACCTTATGCTCCTTTCTCTGTCTTGTTCCTACAGTTAACCTGGTTAAGCTCTGAACAGTCTTCTCTCTCAAGACTTTTATTTTACTGCCAATCTTGTCTTGCCAAACCTGAGATTTCAATTACTCTCTCTATCCAATGCCTCCTCTCAATTTAAGATTCTGTTGATTGAAGCTGGAGAAAATCATGACAGTATGAATATTGTGTGCACTACAAATACACATTCCATAACCATAACAGTCAAGAAAACTCTTTCATATTTTTAAATTTATTATCCCATTCACAAGAACTATTTTAACAAACATTTTAATCTGTTTAAATTAAATCTAATTTAATTTAAACCTCCCATAATTCTACTTTTCCCTATAATCTCATGTGATAACTATGCCTCATATCACACTGAAAAGTAATGAGCCTATGTATAGAGAGTTCTTTATTCTCCCTTCTTCATTTTACACCACTCAGATGCCTTCTCAAATTGTCTCCTCCTTCACGTGTATCTTACATGAAGATGTGACACTTTCTGTCAGGGCAAACCCCTCTATATGCACAGATGAGTTTTATTTCTTCACCAGCAGATTGCCCTCACTTTCCCACAATCTCATTTGTCTTCAATTTCTCCTCATCTAGTTGTCTACTGGCTGCTATCTCTATTGCTTGGGTCCATGCCTTCTCCATTCAAAAACAATCAAACAAAAGACAACAAAAACAACACTAACAACAACTAAAACCCTTGATCCATATGTCCATGCTTTCATATTCATCCTCTCTTCCTCTGTCTCTGATTCTCTTTTTCTGTCTTTCTGTCTCTTTCTGTCTGTTTCTGTCTCTGTCTCTCTCTGTCTCTGTCTCTCTCTATCTCTGTCTCTCTCTGTCTCTGTCTCTCTCTCTTTCTCTCTCCCCCACCCCTCTCTCTCTCCTAACACTGCTCCATCTTGGTTTTCTTCCTAGTTATATAAATGTGTTTTTTCATTCCCTTTTTCTGAACTTTTTAGGTCACACCGGCTAATGATCAGTATCATTCAGACCTCTATCCTGGGTCCCCTTGTTTTTTCATTTTTTTCCATTTCAAATGTTCTCAACGGCATTCATGGAGTCAATTATTGTTACCAACCTTATGATTTTTAAATTCATTTATCCACTCCTAATCTCTTTCCTGACCCCAGTATCTCATTTCCAACTATTAGACATCTCAAAAAGAAAATCCTAAACATATTAAACTCAAAATGACTAAAATTGAATTTAGCGTATTTCCTTCTAACACATCCACTCTTCATGATTTCCCTGTCATTTTTGAGAGTATTATGCTGTTTCAAGTTACTTCAAGTTCACAATTTATATGTCACTTTAGTCTTATGTTTCAAACATACTTAAGGAGATGATACCAAAGAGGTTATGTCACAAAACTGACACACCAACTTCCTTGAGCTCCTGTCAAACCAATAGATAGTCTTAGGATCATGAATGGTAAAACTTGCAAAATTAGGGTCTGGGTGTCAACCTACCACAATAAGGTCATGACGGTGCCATATTACCTTTGGGATTATGAGATGCTGGAATTGGCAATGACAGTAGGGAAAGAGATTCCTGTTGGGAGCCTAAGTACACTAGTTCCCTCTCTCTCA
This sequence comes from Potorous gilbertii, assembly GCA_028658325.1. NCBI lineage: Eukaryota > Metazoa > Chordata > Mammalia > Diprotodontia > Potoroidae > Potorous > Potorous gilbertii. The sequence goes on along the minus strand of CM053771.1, from coordinate 531,594,441 downwards.
CTTCCCCACTTCACAATGCAATATGTAGTCAAATTCTGTCATTTTAACTTCCCCAATATTTTTCATATAATATTTCCTTCTCTTGTATGAAACTGCCATGAACCTAGTGATCCTAATTACTTCATGTGTAAATAATTGAAATAACCTACTGATTTGTCTCCCTGCCTTAACATTCTCCTCTTCAAGTATAACCTCCACTCACCTGTTGAGTTGATTTTCTTTATTTCATTTTTTAAAAATTATTTTATTTGTTTTCAGTGTTCTACAATTTCTTCCAAATATCTTAGATATTTTTCCCCTCCCTTTCACTCCTTCCCCATACACTTCATGAGACTGCATACAATTTTATACAGACTCTACACATACATTCCTCTTAAATACATTTCCACCTTAGTCATGTTGCACAGAAAAATCAAAATGAATGGGAAAAATCATAAAACAAAACAAAACATAATATATAAGAAAACAGTCTATTTCATTCTTCAATTGAATTCCATAGTTCTTTCTCTGAATGTGGAAGCCATTTTGGCTCAAGAGACAGTTGGAATTTTTTAAGTCTTTGTATTGCATCGAAGTACTAAGTCTACCAGAAAAATTAGTTGCATACTGTGGTTGTTTCTGTGTGCAAAGTTCTCCTAGTTAAAACTCCTTTAACTCAGCATCAGTTCATATAAATCTTACCAGGCCTCTCTGAAGTCTTCCTATTCATCATTTCTTTGAGGAAAATAGCACTCCATTACATTCATATACCACAATTTATTCAGCCATTTCCCAAATGTGGAGCATCCCCTTGAATTCCAATTTTTGGCCAACACAAAGAGAGCTTCTGTAAATATTTTTGTACACATGAGACCCTTTCCCATTTTTATGACCTCTTGGAGACACAGCCGTAGAAGGAATATTGCTTTCTCAAAGGGTATGTACACTTTTGTAGCCCCTTGGGAATAGTTCCAAATTGCTCACATTTGCTCACAAAATTGTTGGATCAGCACACAGCTCGACCAACAATAATTAGTGTTCCAACTCTTCCACGTCTTCTCCAACATGTATCATCTTCCTGCTTTGTCATCTTAGACAATCTGATAAGTGTGATGTGGTACCTCAGAGTTATTTTGATTTGCATCTCCCTAATCAGTAGTAATTTAGAGCATTTTTTCATATGACACTAGATAGTTTTAATTTCTTCCTCTGAAAACTGCCTGTTCGTATCCTTTGACCATTTATCAATTGGGGAATGACTTGGATTCTTGTGTATTTGACTAAGTTTTCTTTATATTTCAGAAATGAGGGCTTTGTTTCAGACACTAGTGGCAATAATTCTTTCCCAGTTTTCTACTTCCCTCCTGATCTTGGTTTCATTGGGTTTGTTTGTGCAAAAACTTTTCCATTTAATGTAATTATAATTATCCATGTTGCAACTAATAATGTTTTCTATCTCTTGAATAGTCATTTTTTTCCATTCTCCATAAATCTGATAAGTACCCTATTCCTTGCTCCATTAATTTGTTTATAGTATCAATTTTTATACCTAGATCCTGTACCCATTTGGACTTCATTCTTGTGCACGGTATAAGGTATGATATTGGTCTACATCCTTCTTCCACCACACTGTTATTCAGTTTTCCCAGAAAATTTTGTTGAACACTGAGTTCTCATCCCTGAAGCTGGGGTCCTTGGGTTTATGAAATAATAGATTGTTAAATTCATTGACAACTGTGTCTTGAGTACCTAACTTATTCCACTGGTCTACCCTTCTGTTTCTTAGCCAGTACCAAGTGGTTTTGATAATTTCTCCCTTATAATAAAATCTGAGATCTAGTAGAGCTAGGCCACCTTCCCTAGCATTTTATTTCATTAGTGCCATTGATGTTCTGTACATTTTGTTCTTCCAGATGAATTTTGATGTTATTTTTTCTAGCTCTACAAAATAATTAACTGATAATTTGATTGGCATGACAGTGAATAAGTAAATTAATTTAGGTAGAATGGTCACGTTTTTTATATTGACTGGGTCTACCCATGAGCAATTGATGTTTTTCCACTTACTTAGATCAGACATCATTAGTGCAAAAAGTGTTTTGCAATTGTGTTCATATAATACTTGGATTTATTTTCCCAGATAGACTCTCAAATATTTTATGGTATCTACCCTAGTTTTAAATGGGATTTCTCTTTCTATCTCTTGCTGTTGGGATTACTTAGTAATATATAGAAGTGCAGAAGATTTGTGTGGGTTTGTTTTGTAACCTGCAACTTTGGCAAAACTGTTTATTGCTTCAAGTAGTTTTTTACTTGATTCTCTAAGTACATCATCATATCTTCTGCAAAGAGTGATAACTTAATTTCTTTTTTGTCTAATCTAATACCTTCAATTTATTTTTCCTCTCGTTGCTAGAGCTAACATTTCTACTACCATATTGAATAATAATGTTGATAATGGACATACTTATTTCACCGTCGATCTTATTGGAAATGCCTCTAGCCTATAGGCATTGCGTATAATGCTTGCTGAAGGTTTTAGGTAAGATATTGGTTATTATTTTATGAAAAGTTCCCTTTACTCCTATGCTCTCCAATGTTTTCAATATGAATAGGTGTTGTATTTTGCCAAAAATTCTTCCTGCATCCAGTAAGATAATCATGTGGTTTCTGTTAGTTTTGTTGTTGATATGATCAATAATGCTAAGAGTTTTCCTAATATAGAGCCAACCTTGCATTTTTGGTATAAAATCTTATCTGATGGTACTGAATTATTCTCATAATAAGTTGCAGTATTCTTTTTGCTAAACTTTTATTTACAATTTTTCCATCTATATTTACTAGAGAAATTT
>CM053771.1:531573669-531591110 GCA_028658325.1 Potorous gilbertii | reverse complement strand
TGGAAAAACAACTGACCTGGAAAATAGATCCAGGAGAGACAATTTAAAAATTATGGGACTACCTGAAAGCCATAATCAAAAAAAGAGCCTAGACATCATCCTTCATGAAATTATCAAGGAAAACAACCCTGATATTCTAGAATCAGAGGGCAAAATAAGTATTCAAGGATTCTATCGATCTCTGCCTGAAAGAGATCCAAAAAGAGAAACTCCTAGGAACATTGTGGCCAAATTCCAGAGTTCCCAGGCCAAGGAAAAAATATTGCAAGCAGCTAGAAAGAAACAATTCCAGTATTGCGGAAATGCAATCAGAATAACGCAGGATCTAGTAGCTTCTACCTTAAGGGATCGAAGGGCGTGGAATAAGATATTCCAGAAGTCAAAGGAACTAGGTCTAAAACCAAGAATCTCCTACAAAGCAAAACTGAGTATAATACTTCAGGGGAAAATATGGTCTTTCAATGAAACTGAGGACTTTCAAGCACTCTCGATGAAAAAAACCAGAGCTGAAACGACAATTTGACTTTCAAACACAAGAATGAGAAGAAGCATGAAAAAGTAAACAGCAAGGAGAAGTCACAAGGGACTTACCAAAATTGAACAGTTTACAGTCCTATATAGAAAGAAAATATTTGTAACTCTTGAAATTTTTCAGTATCTGCGTAGTTGGTCGTATTACACACACACACACACACATAGACACACGTACACATACACATGTACAGGCGTGCACACACACACACTCACACATGCACGCACACACTGAGACAGAGCACAGAGTGAATTGAATAGGATGGGATCATATTTTAAAAGAAATCAAGGTAAATGATGAGAGAGAAATGAAGTGGGAGGAGAGAGGGTGTAATGGAATAGGATAAATTATCTCTCATAGATGAGGCAGGCAGGAGTCTTCTTAATGGAGGGAAAAAGAGAGCTGGGAGAAAAAAACAACATGAAGTTTACTCTCATCACATTTGACTAAAGGATGGAATAAAATCCACAATAATGTTGGTATGAAAATCTATCTTACAATACAGGAAATTGGTGGAGAAGGAGATAAACAGGGTGGGGGGGATGATGGAAGGGAGGGCAATGGAAAAAGGGAGCAATTTGAAGTCAAAACTCTTGGGGAGGAACGGGATCAAAAGAGAGAATAGAAACAATGGGGGGCAGGATAGGATGGAGGGAAATGTAGTTAGTCTTAAACGGCACAACTATTTTGGAAGTCACTTGCAAAACTACACAGATATGGCCTATATTGAATTGCCTGCCTTCCCAAAGGGAATGGGTGGGGAGGAAGGGCTGGGGAGAAGCTGGAACTTAAAGTTTTAGGACCAAATGTTGAGTATTGTTCTTGCTACTAGGAAATAAGAAATACAGGTAATGGGGAATAGAAGTTATCTGGCCCTACAGGAAAAAAGATAAGATGGGGTAAGGGAAGGGAGGAATGACAGAAGAGAGGGCAGATTGGTGATATGGGTAATTAGAATGTCCAATGTATTGTGGAGGGGACAAATGGGGAGAAAATTTTGGAATCTAAAATCTTCTGAAAATGAATGTAAAAAGTTAAATTAATTAATTAATTAAAAAAAAAGAAATCAAGGTAAATGGTGAGAGAGAAATGTAGTGGGAGGAGAGAAGGTGAAATGGAATGGGTTAAATTATCTCTCATAGAAGAGGCAGGCAGGAGTTTTCTTAGTGGAGGGAAAAAGAGGAGAGCTGAGAAAAAGCATGAAGTTTACTCTCATCACATTAGAGTCGAGGAAGGAATAAAATGCACACTCATTTTGGTATGAAAATCAGTCTTACAATACAGGAAAGTGGGGGAGAAGGAGGTAAACAGGGTGGGGGGGGACGATGCAAGGGAGGGTGATGGGAAGAGGGAGCAATTTGAAGTAAACACTCAGGGAAGGACAGGATCAAAAAAGAGAATAGCAACAATGGGGGGCAGGATAAGATGGAGGGAAATATAGTTAGTCTTACACAACACGACTATTATGGAAGTCATTTGCACAACTACACAGATAAGGGGAGAAAATTTGGAATCCAAAATTTTGTAATGGGGAATAGAAAGTTATCTGGCCCTACAGGACAAAAGAGAAGTTTGGGTAAGGGAAGGGAGGGATGAAAGAAGAGAGGGCAGTGTGGTGATATGGGTATTCACAATGTTCAGTGTATTAGGGATGGGGGAGGGGACAAATGGGGAGAAAATTTTGGAACCCAAAATCTTGTGAAAATTAATGTAAAAAAAGGTTAATAAATAAATTTTTAGAAAAAGTAATAATATGGACAGAATATATTCGAGTATAAAAGAAAGTCACATCAATGACTGGTATACATCTGTTTCCCATTCGCACGCCCCACAAGCTACATTTAATAAAGACGTCTTTAGTTAAAAAAAAAAAAATTGAAAAAGAAAGCAAAAAGTAGGTGTATTTTTTTTCCTTTTTTTTTTTTTCTGTTTCCCCAACTTAGCTGTGGGGCTAGTTTGTTATGTGTGGGGGAGGGTGGTTTGGTCTCAGGATATCTCTTCAGCTGAGCTAGAGCAATGACAAGCTCAGCACTTGGTAATCCGGGCTGCCTTCCCATTTCTCCTGGAGTGTTGAGGCACACTTGGGTCCTAGTGCTAGACTTCACCACTCTGTGCTCTGGATCTCCTCTCTGTTAGATTATTGAGGTAGGGCTGTTGCCAAAGTAAAAGGAATATTCCTAACCTCGGGTGCTATGAGACTGTCTGCCTCTTCTACTTATCCTACTGGTCCATGATTTTCCTGGAGAAATATTTTATGGTCAACAAAGGAAAGGGGAGAGAGCATTTACCAATTACTCTGCCATCTTGACTTTTGAAAGTTCAAATAGGTGACTTAGAGATATTTAATCTGGGAGCTGATAATCTCAGTAGTAGTTGCAGCTGATACTTGGGGCTCATCACTTGGCTCTACTGGTCTTCTACCCTGGGCTGCCACTCAGCCTTTCCACCATGCTGTCCTGCTGGTACTTCAGGACTGTGCTGTGGGTTCTTCCACACTCATATAACAGATCCTTCCTGCCGACCTTCCAGTCTGTCCTGCTCTGTGAATCTGCCACAGTGTTTCTCCTAGTGGATTCTGCAGTTCCAAAATTTGGCCAGATTCTCTTTTTAGAGGTATCAGAGGGAGTTTGTCTAAGAACTTAAGTGAGTAGTTGCTTTCACTCCACCATCTTGCTTCAGCCTCTAGAAAGGAGAGATCTGTAGAATATTTGACTCCAAATCTTGTGGAAATTAAATTTGAAAACTTAAATTTAATCAATTGATTAATTAAAATAATATGAACATTGAAATGATGTCCATCAATTGTGAAATAGTTTGACAAGTTCTGTTCCATATACATACATATATATATATATATATATATATATATATATATATATATATATATATATATACACACACACACACAACCACCCTCCCCCACATGTCTGTAAGTCATCTATTTGAACTTTCAAATATATATATATATATATATATATATATATATATATATATATATATATATATATATATATACACAGTTATGTGTGTGTATGACTGTAATGAAATACTCCACTGTAATCAATTTTTCATGTGAAATAATTTTCCCCATTCTACCTCTCTTTCTTCTACACTCATATACTCCTTTTTCTCATTCTATTTTCTTTTTCCTTCAAATTCACCTTATACCTATATCCTCAATGCCTATCCCTTCTAATTGTACTATTAGTTGTGAAATTTTCATAGATATTCTCTTCCTATGTAGGGATGTAAACAGTTTAACTCAATGGAATCCCTCATGCTTTCTTTCACCTTTTTACGTTTCCTTTGATTCTTGATATTAGACAGCATTTCCTTATTATTGTTCTCTTCTTGTATTCTCCTTGTGAAAGCACATTTGTTGAATTTATTTAACATTCACTTTTCCTGTTATTGTATTATGCTACTTTTGCTAGGTAGCTGATTCTTTGTTATAGTTACAACTCCTCTGCCTTCCACAATGTCATATTCCATGATCTCCAACACTTTAGTGGTATAGGTGCCAAGCCCTATATGATCCTGATAGTGGCTTCTGATATTTAAATTGTTTTTTCCTGGACACTTGTAATATTTGTTCCTTGAACTGATAGTCCTAAAATCTGACTATAATATTACTTGAAGTTTTTATTTTGGGATCTCTTTCCTGAGATTGGAGAGGATTCTTTCAGTTGCTATTTTCTCCACTGGTTTCAGGATATCAGGAAAGTTTTCCTTGATAATTTCTTGAAAGATATCATCTAGGTCGTCTTTTTGATTATGGCTTTCAGGTAGTAAAATGATTCTGATATGTCTTCTGGTTCTATCTTTGAGATCAGTTATTTTTCCAATGAGGCAATTTATATTTTCTTCTATTTTTTTCATTCTTTTGCATTTATTTGATTGATATTTCATATCTCATAGAGCCACTAGCTTCTACTTGCCCAATTCTCACTTTTAAGGAGATGTTTTCCTCAGTTAGCTTTTGTAATTCGTTTTGCATTTGGCTAATTTTATTTTTCAAGGACTTGTTTTCTTCAATGGATTATTGTGTTTCCTCCATTTGATCAATTCTACATTTTCAAGTAGTTGTTTTCTTTTTTTTCTAAGACATTGACTTTGTATTCTTAATTCTTTTGAACACTCTCATTTGTTTTGCCAATTTTTCTTTTACTTGCCTTACATGATTTTTAAGCTCTATTTTGTACTTTTCCATGAATTCTTTCTGGGCTTGAGAGCATTCCCCAGTTTGGTTTGGGGTTTTGCCCATATATATTTTAACACTGATGTTTTCTTCTGAGTTTGTGTATTGATCTTTCCTGTCACCATAATAACTTTCTAAGGTCCTATTCTTTTTTGTTGTTTTTTTTCTCATTTTCCCGATTTTTCTTTTATATATCAGCTCTGCTTCCAAAGGGGACGGGACACTGTCTCAGGCATGTTGTGCAAGTACCTATAGTCCCCGTTTATTACCCAGTACAGCACTGATGTTGCCCCAAGTCTCATCAGGGACCCTCATGTCTGATGTACTAAATGGTTGATTTTGGGGTGATTGCAGTTGCTGGACGTCCTATGGACCTGGCAGCTTGCTTGGTGCTCAGCTGGGGTCCTAGGGATTTTGTCTGGCATGTGTTGAGATTGGTAAGGTATTTATATATTTCTCTAGAGCTACAACATACACACACACAGACACATACATATGTTTCCATTTCAAAATTCTGCTGTGGTGTTTCTGCATTTCCCTAGGCCTACACTGAAGCATACAGTGTTCTGGGCCCTGGAGGATGACTATTTTCCCAGGGTAATGCTGAAGCATGGGTTGGTTCTCAGAGTTTGAAGTCTGCCCTGAGGCACATGGTGTGTACTTGTCTACTCCACTGCACAGAGACTCAGGATCTCCCACTGGTTTGCTAAGTTGGGGCTTGATGATGGTTCACTGGGAGGTTTCCTATTTTTCCCCTTTTCCCTTAGTGAAACAAACCTTTTTTTGGTCAACTTTCCATGTTATTTGGCTTCAAAAATTATTTCACCTTATCTTTTTGCTAGTGCTGCTGTTCCAGGATTTGATTTGGGGTACTATTTTTTATTGTTTGGAAGTCAGTATGGAAGAGTTGTCTTGATGTACTGCTTATTCCACTCTCTTAGCTCCAGGAAGACTATTGCTAATCTTTTCATGTGAGTGATTTGATAACTTTATTTCCAGGGAGTTTGTGGAATAAAGTGAACATGAGTACCCTATGTACTTGAAATACAACTATGAAAACATCTTTGGTAAACAACTGGAAAAATCAAAATTAGTTTTACATCACGTTAATGAAAAACTCATTATTCCATGCTCAAAGTTATGAGTGCAGTAATGAGGAAATGCCCCGTAAAAATGGAGCTCACCACGTACCTATATTTATTTTTGTGCAACTCCCACACATATGATTCTACTAATTTTTTCTAGACAGTCTACCCAACATTCTGAAAGCAAGCATTAGTTATCCTCTATTGTTGTAATGTAGCAAGACTGTCTTCCCTTTCATTCATATAATTCATGGATCCCATCCCTTACACCCATGGCATCAAACACAAACAATAATAGAACCATCTATAAGAATCTACATGACTGCATATTGATTTAGGGAAATCACATGTAAAGATTATCTATGTTCTGTTACCTTCCGATGTTTTTTTTAATATTATATGTTGATTTTTTTTTTATATTTTAATCCATTTTAGGCAGGAGTATGGCTATGACCCAGACCAGGCCTCTACATTCAAAGCCTCTGCTGAACATGACACCTTACATGTTGCATCATGCTCACATCCACCATTCTCCTATTCACTTCTTGTGGAAGGATTTTAAATTCCATTTAGTGAAAGACTAATATCGTATGCTTCTCAAATATGGGATACAACATGAATAATACAAGAATTTTGAAGATGCCCTTTCTCTGTTTTTAAGGGAGAAGCTTGGAATCATTAAGGGAAGTACACAATTTCAAAAATGTAGCCCAGTTCTTATTATTATTTTTATTCAAGTCTCTACACAGTTAGGTCATTGTAAGTTTGTAATATCTATTCCAGAAGTATGAATAGAGTGATGGACTTATCCAGAATAAAACAGTGAGCAAGCAGCAGTGGAAAACTCAAACTGGTATTTCTTGATTGAAAATTTTGACCTGTAGCACAGCACCTAATTATGAAGACAGCTTCTTAGGGCCAAGGGGAGATAGGGACAGAGAGTAGGTGTTCAAGTAAAGTTTGTTTTCTCCTTTTTCTAGGCAGGGTGTTGTAGAAGAATACTAGCAGAATTTTGACAAGATATTTTGCTCTCAGATTACTTAAGTGTGTGACTCTGAAGAAATCACTTAACCCCTGCCAGCCTCAGTTTCCTTTACTGTAAAATAAGGAAGTTTGCCCAGATTCCTTTCCAGGTTTCTTCTTACTATGTCTATGGTTCTTTAAACTTCACTTAACTAGTCTGTAAAATGAAGAAAATAACTGTTGGTGTCATTTAATCCATATGGTCATTGTTAACAAATAGAAGTTGAGTCCAGGCCCGATTTCTACCTAGGTATACACAAAAAAGAGAAGTCTTCCATTCAGTTATCAAGTAATTATTATGTGCTTGCTATGGTCCAAGTACTACAAATCTTACTTGTTATAACTTTTTTTAAAAAAATAAATGTTGTAAAGTATTCTGTCCGCTGATGAAAGCACACATTTTTCCTGCATTAAGGGTAACTGAATTTCCACACGTGAAAGTTGTAAGCCCTCAGATAATTATAAATTTGAGAAGTGGAGGGGAGTAACAGTCAAATTGTCCTCTGAGCAAACAAAATTATTTCTAGAGTTAGCCAAATCTGCTAGAGATCAAACCATTGGTTTTGACACAACCCAATAGTTGAAAACTACGTGTATATATTTCCCATTTCAAAAATTAGGAAGCATAGCTTATTTTCCAAAAATCAAAAATCTCACCTCACAAAAAAGTCTATTTCAATCAAAACAACTGTGGTTTTGATCAATATGTCCTTTAGTTCTTGGCAAAGGAAAACTGGAAACTTCGAATAATACAAATAGTATTCTCTTAAATTGTTTTAATTGAGATGATTTTGGGTTGGATAGGAGTAAAAAAAATGAAAGTTGAGAATTTGTGTCCTTTTTTGATTGTGATACTAATAGCTGTAATAACAAGAGCAATAATCATATTTACATAGTGCTTATGTCCCTGACACTGCGATAAGTACTTTACAAATATCACCTCCTTCGATCCTCATAACAATCCTACGAGATAAGGGATAGCGTTATTTCCATTTTACAGATGAGGAATTACAAATAGGGGTTAAGTGGCTTGCACAAGGCACAGGGCGGATTGGAATTAAGCTTTTCTTGATTCCAGGAATGGTGGTATATCTACTATGCCACGTAGCTGTCCCATTTTCATAATCCATTTTACTTACATCTGTTATGAAGATGATCTTCTTACTCTAGGAGAAAACCGGAGATTACTTGGATAAGAACAGAAACAGTTCTGAAACTGTGACGCTCTAACTAAAAATGTATTGCCCTTGGTTCCATCGCTAAAAAGTAATTTTCACTGACTCCTGTTGTGCAAAGGGGACAAAGGATATCTGTTGTAGCAAATGGGAATATTTGGATTGAAGAAAAAATTACTTAGGAGAGAACATGATAGCTATACTCAAATATTCATCGATTTTCTTTTAGAAACAGTGAGATTTTCATACTTAGTTCTCAGTGACAAAACTACAAGAGGTGACTTTAAGCTACAAAGAGTCAAATTTAGATTTTACAGAAGAAACTATTTTCGAAGAGTCAAGATTATTCAAGATCAAAGAAACAAGCAAAGGAACAAAAAGTAGAACTTAAAGGTAGCCATACAGAGATGTTGTGAGTTTCTCTTGCCTAGAACTTTTAAACTCTTGCTAGATGACCCCTTTTCATGTATATGGGAGAGAGAATATGTTTCCAGGCATGATTTCGACTCAGTGTTTGCTAAGACACTTCCAAACCATGCCATTTTGTGATGTTATTATTATATTTAGCAAGAGCTACAAGGGTGAAAGCTGCCAAGTACCTGCAGTGATTTTATTCTACATTAGGAGAAAGACAATTGTCCTTTGATAGCTGTGCTTCTTAGAGGCAACAACAAACATTCTATCCCTGCAGCACCACTGATTTAAAAAAGTAGTAGTAATTACAAACATAGCAAAGAATAGCTATGTATAAAAACTGTTTGGAATTCTATCTTTCCCCCAATTAGAATGTACTGGATTAAATTTTTAAGTATGACCTCTAACCCACACACACCATTAAATTTGCAAGAATAATGAATCCTACCAATTTTATTCCTCTTTAATAATGCATCCTTATATTTGCTCTTAAGGTAAGGTTACCATTTACTTATTGATCACGGTGCATTATCTACACTGTGGAAACTACTAAGCAGTTTTCATCTCCTGTGATATTTCTGAATAATTCAGAAAGTAATTTCTGTTTTCTTTCCATTAAAGTTTGTCTCTTTTAAATGAAGGAAATTTAAGTGACCTATGATTTAACTTGTGCATATACTGTATATATTTCACAGGCATGCATTAAAGAAGGAAACAGAGAGAACATGGGGAAGGGGGATTGAGAGGAGGCTCTTGTCAGAAATGGCTTGTGTGGTTCTGCTGAAATGGTAATTTGTGAAATGGATTTCTTATTTGCATTGCCATGGGAAGGTTGCTTACTAGCTAAGAGTCCTAAGAGACACCGCCTGGATCCTTTGACCTCACATTCTTCTGTTCTTAAAATATAAGAATACTCCTCTGTTTCCCTTCATATGTGTCACACTCACTCTCCCAGATTTACAAAGTGTGTTCAGTGTGTCCTCTCGTCTGCTGGCACTGAAATAAACACACACACACACACACACAAAAAAAAAAAAAATTTGAAATGTATTATTAAATCTGTATTATCCAGCAATTGCCTGATAAATGGTGGACAAAATAATATGTATGTATATATGTATATATGCATGTATGTGTGTGTGTGTATATATATATATGTATTATATACGGATATGTATGTGTATGTATGTATATGTGTGTATATAGATCCATGTATATGTATACAAATTTGTCTATATATATGTATATGTGAATATACTTATGTAAATATATATATACACATAAACATATATATATATATGTATATAGATTAGGTTGATATGACATAATAAGATACGAAAAAGAATGTGGTAAATCTGGAGTTAGGACCCCTCAGCTGAAACCCCAACTCTGCTACTTTTGACGTTTGTAATCTTGGCCAAGACAACTAATAACTCTGAGCCACAATTCCTCAAGTGATAAATGAGAGGAGTGGACTACAGGATTTTTAAGGTTATTTACAGATGTAAATCTTTGTCCTTTGTTTGCTCAATTCTTTAGGATTTTCAGGAGCTCCAGACCTCAGCAAAGACAGAGATACATGCTGGGGCTTTAGTCAAGGAAAGTTGGAATTTATTATTATCTTAAAAATGTTACAGATTTAACAGTCCTGGGCTTCAATCAAATTAGGTGCTGATCTTTTTAGCATCCTGTCTGTTATTCCATTCCCTTAGGTCTTCCTCAAAGACTCAAATTAGCTTTCAGTCCTTCTTTGGGTTGATTCTATACCAGATATTCTTCACTCCAAGTACATGAACTTTTTAAAATAAACATTTCTAAATGACTGGTTTCATTTCTAGTTCCATCAATCTTATTTTATTAATTTAAAAGCACTATTCATAGAAAGGGTTCATAAGATTTTCTAATTATCATTTCCATGGCACTACAAATACGAATTCTAAAATGTAGTCCAGGACACACACACACACACACACACACACACACACACACATACACACACAGAGCTAAGAATATCTGTTCTAGACTAGACTCTCAGGAATATGTTCTGAAAGTTAAAAATGAGACAATACATGTAAACATAGATATGTAATTTTGATGCTTTAGCAATAGTAAAAGATGGACCACTCTATCACATTTTCTGTGGGAAATACCCTTATTTTTTACCTGTTAAATAAGAATAATATTTATTGAAATCTTGCTTGGTAGAAAATGCTTGAGGAGAAGTATTTTGATTTATTGATGTAGATTAGGGCTTCTTAACTTGGGGTCCATGAATATTTTCTTTTCATTTTCATAACTTTATATTTCAAAATAATTAGTTTCCCCTATAGTCACATTATTTTATTCATTTAAAATTGTTATTGTGAGAAGGCCTTATCAGGCTTCCAAGGAGGTCCATCCCATACACAACATACAGAGGGAGAGAGAGACATAGACAGACAGATAGACAGACAGACAGTTTGTGTTCCCTGATTTAGATGAAGTTTAGTTAAAACTATCTAATGATAATTTTTAAAAATCAATTACATAAACTGTCATATTACTAGAGGGAAGGGAATAGAATCATCACAGGGTCATTATATCTTTTCGACAGGTATGTAATAAGAACTATAATATTTAGTAATAATTTCTACAAAGAACAAAGGACTGTCATACTGGGATCTGTGTTTTTCTTACTTTTCCACTTATTACTTTTTGTCCTTTCCCTTAAGTCGATGTTTTCCTAGTGCATCCTGGCTCATCTGCAGTCATCCTAAGGAATATCAGATCTCTGGATTCAGATGCCTCTGGAGGAGAAGTGAGGCTGATGACCTACACAGCCCTCCCTCACTCAAAAGAAAGTCAAGTGCAAGTCATGTCATCATTTCTCTGATGGCATGGTTTTCTTTAGCAATGAAGGATGAACATGATCTCTTACCAATTCCAGAAAGTTTCTCATTTTCCTTCAGTGATCATTTTGATTTTCCGATGGCAGTATTCCTCTTTAACCAATATTTTTCTTCTTTATTTAGTATATTGTTACGTGTGTGTGTTTGTGTGTGTGTGCTGGATAATTCAAGTTAATAAAAGGTTCTCTGTGATGTATATCCCAGGAGAAATATTTCTGCTGATCTTTCAGTAACATACCCAGGAGATTTAAGGAGATGACTTAATGCCAATCATAGAGTAAATTAGGAAGACTGATGCATGGACTAATATAGAAGTAATAGGTCAGGGTTCTGCTCCACTATGGAAAGAAATAAGGAAATAACCCCAAGAGTGGTCAGAAGGTCTGAGACTTTTCTTCTTCTATTCAAAATACCACAAAAATATCCAGAAAGTGAACGAAAAGACAAGTATCAGGAGCATAATGTTGAATACACTAGAAGGCAAATTCAAGGAGAAATAAAGCCAAGAATTTTGGCTACTAGAATCAGTAGTTTTCATTTATTGTTAGTATATCTTCTCCTTCACAACCCTGATATTAAAAGGTAGAGGGGTCAATGACAGAAATAGAGGTACAAAGTACAGATGGATTTCTTTTAAAGGCACTATGGTTGATAAAGAGAAGAGAAACATAGGACAGAATCTTGAGCAGATAATATTGCATTATAAAGGTTTGTAAGGATGGAGAAAATTTAGCAGTAAGAAGGCAGTTGTAAAGTATTTCCCAAAATTTTCCCTCTACATTTATATTGTGGAAGGAGAATTGTACAGGATGATCTAGTTACTACATTGCACAAGATTAGAATATGAAAGATAACTCATTTGAGGTATCTCCTCCAGACATACGCACTAACACAGTTGCAACATGGTAAAATTATTTGAATCACTGCACTTGGATTCAAGATAAAAACTGTTAAACACACACAAGTAGTAATTTCTATTGCTACCAGACTGTAGTGCTTTGTCAATAAATTCACAGTGGGTTTTCTTCTACTAAGAGACGCATGTATATCTAGAGGAAAAGTGCTATAATGGATACATATCCAGTTTTAAATCAGGGAGACCTGTGTTCTCATCCATATTGATACACATAGTTATGGGACTAAGGAAAAGTCACTTATCTCCCAATTTCAATGTATATGAAATCACAGTTGGGATCACATACCAATCACACTCCAATCTCCAAATGAAGAACAATTCATGTTAAACATATTTATCAAATGAAATAAGGGGATAATAGCAGAAAACCCATTGTGAAACTATTGATAAGAAAAGAACCTGATAGCAATACAGATTATTGTTTTCTATGCATCCATGACGGAAATGCAATTCCAATTTTTTTTATTTTTTATCAAGAAAATAATTGTGAAACAGAAGTTTTTTTTTTAGTTCTCTACCTTGCCTCCCCAAATATTCTAGTAAGTTAGACTAGTTCTTTACCTAAAAGTCAAAGAATCTCTCCCCATGATTTCTTGATACAGGGGACTAAGGTTCAAGTTCCTTGGCTGATAAAGGAACTTTCTTCTGGACTGTCATCATACTATTGTAACATGCTGTTCATTTAAGACTACATAATGTACAGTTCACATGAAGCCAGGGAACCAAAGACTTGGTGGATTTCCCTATGCCAAGTAAGTTCTTATTTACCTCCCTGTCTGATGACCAGATAGAATTTCATACAGAGGCAAAAGATACACCAGATCAGACTTGCTGAGTTATTCTTTCTTTGTTGTTACTAATTGAAGTAAGCTAATTGCAAATCCTACACTCTTCTAATATCCTGCATTTTTCTCCTCTAGTTGTTAAGACATAATAAAACAGGATACCTTTGGCAACCTTGATTTTCTTCCATCACTTATTTTAAGATATTTTATCTGAGGAGTGGAGTCAAGGAGGTGGAGTGAGAGCAAATATGCATTTAAGCTCTTAGACAAACTCCTTCAGATACCTCTAAAAAGAGAATTTAACCAGAGTTTTGAGTGGTAGAATTCAATAGGAGAGAGACTGTGGCAGATTCACAGGTCAGGTCAGACTGGAAGGTCGATGGGAAGGATCTGTTCCATGGGGCTGGAGGAGAAGAGAGCAGAGAGCACATAGCCTGTACCAGTATGTGCCATCTGTGGCAGAGTGGAGCTAGAAGCCCCAAGGGCTCTGAAACAGCAGCCTCATTGCAGAATTTCAGGCATATCAGGACAGGACAGGAGTCGAGTTGAAACGAGCAAGGGGGAGCCACGGTGCCCAAGGGATCTGCAGCACTTGCTCCTGAGAATATCAGCCCACAGAATAAATGTCTGTAAGTCACCTACCTGAACTTCCAGGAGTCAAGATGGCAGAGTGATCAGTAAATGCTCTCTACTCCCCCCGTTGTTGACCTTGAAAAATGCATAAAATATCTACCTAGTAAAATCCTAGAACAGTGGGTTCAGCAGAAGGGGCAAACCATCTCTTAGCACATGAGGTTAGGAAAATCGCTAAGGAGGGTACCTCTTGCTATGATTGCAGGGGACCAGTGTAGGACCACAGCTGTCCCAGACAGATTCACTTCAGAAAACCAGAGGGAATCCTGAGCCCCACGGAGGTGGAGCCCACAACCGCCAACACCAGGACCCCAGGCATGCCTCAGCACACCAAGGGAATCAGGAAGACACTAGGGCAGCTGGGATCAACAACCACTCAGCTTGTCTATACTAGGGGACCTCAACCCCTCTCTTTCTGTACTTGGTAAATGTAACCTCAAAGTAAACAAGAAAGAAATTAACAAAGTGAATAAAACTCAGGATAAGTTAGATATGATAGCTCTCTGGAGAAATTGAATCGTGATGGAAAGCAATATACATTTTCTCAGTGTTACACGCCACATATATAAAAATTTGTCATGTACTACGCCATATACCTTCACAATCCAGTGAAATAAAGCAGAGATAGTGAATGCATCCTTCTCAGGTCATTATGCAAAAAAATTATATGCAATTTAGTGTCTGGAAAGATAGACTAAAAATTAATAGGAAATTAAATAATGTAATCCTAAAGAATGAGTGGGTTAAACAAGAAATCATGGAAACAATCAACAATTTCATTCTAGAGAATGATAATAATGAGACAACCTACATATTCTTATGAAATACTTCAAAAGCAATTATTAGGGGAAGTTTTATATCTTTGAATGCCTACATGAATAAAATAGAGAAAGAGGAGATCAATGAATTCGGCATGCACCTAAAAAAGCTAGAAAAAGAACAAATTGAAAACCCGAAACTAAATATCCAATTAGATATTCTGAACAACAAAGGAGAGAATAATAAAATTGAAATTAAGAAAAGTATTGAACTAATAAATAAAACTAAGATTTGGTTTTATGAAATAACCAATAAAATTGATAAACCATTGATTAACTTGATTTTAAAAAAAAGAAGAAAACCAATATCAGCATCCAAAATGAAAGGGTGAACTCACCTCCAATGAGGAGGAAATTGGAACTATAATTAGATATTACTTTGCCCAACTGTATGCCCATAATCTCAACAATCTAAATGAGATGGATGAATATTTACAAAATCATAAACTGCACAGATAAACAGAAGTTGAATACTTAAATGACCCCATCTCAGCAAAATAAATTGAACAAGCCATCAATGATCTCCTTAGGAAAAAATCTCCAGGGCTTGATGGAGTTACAAATGAATTCTACCAAATATTTAAAGAACAGTTAATTCAAATACCGTATAGATGATTTGGGAAAATTGGGGAAGAAGGAGTCCTCACAAATTCTTTTTCTGACACCTGAATGGTTTTGTTATGTGATTCAGGAAACTCCAAAACAGAGAAAGAAAGTTATAGACCAGTTTCTCTATTGAATATACATGTAAAACTTAAAAAAAAGATATCAGCAAAAAAGAATACAGTAACTTATCATGGGAACAATACAGTATGATCTGGTAGGCTTTATGCTACGAATCCCATACTGGTTCAATATTAGACAAACTATTAGCACTACTGATCATATCAACAATGAAACTGACATAAACCACATGATTATCTCAGGAGATGCAGGAAAAGCTTTGGACAAAATGCAACATCCATCCCTACTGAAAACACTGTGGGAAGCATAGGACCTTTTCATCAAATAACAAGCAGTATCTACCTAAAACTTTTAGCAAATATTTTACAAAATATGAACAAGCCAGATGCATTTCCAATAACATGAAGGATATAACAAGAATTTCCATTATCACCACTCTTATTTAATATGGTATTAGAAATGTTAGCCATACATAGCAATGAGGGAAAAAGAAGAAATTGAAAGAATTAGAGTAGGGAAAGAAGAAACTAAGTTATCACTTTTTGGAGATGATATGGTGATATACTTAGAGAATTCCAGATAATCAAGTAAAAAATAACTACTTGAAATAATAAACAACTTTGGCAAAGTTGCAGGTTACAAAATAAACTCACGAAACTCAGGTCACAAAATAAACTCATGAATCATCTGCATTTCTATATATTACTACCAAAGCCTAAGAGCAAAAGATAGAAAGTGAAATATTATTCAAAACTTTGGTAGACACTATAAAATATCTGAGAGTCTATGCACCCAAAGATACCTAGGGACTAAATGAACAAAAATACAAAACACTTTTCACACAAATAAAGTCAGATCTATGTGAGTGGAAAACATCATTTGGTCATGGGCAAACCCACGTTAATATAATGAAAATGATAATTCTACCTAAATTAATTTACTTACTCCGTACCATACAAATCAAATACCAGATAATTACTTTCTATAACTAGAAAAAAACAGTATCAAAATTTATCAGGAAGAACAAAAAGGCCAGGATAACAAGAGAACTAATTAAAAGAATTTCAAGGGAAGGTGCCCTTGCCCTAGCAGATCTCAAGTTGTATTACAAAACAGCAATTATCAAAACCACTTGGTACTGCTTAAGAAACAGTTGGGTGGACCAGTGGCATAGGTTTGGTATTCAAGACACAGTAAATGAATATAACAGTCTACTGTTTGATAAGGACCCCAGTTTCTTGGATTAGAACTCAGTGTTAAATAAAAATTGATGGTAAAACTGAATAACAGTATGATGGAAACTGGGCATAGATCAATGTGTGACACTGCACACAAGAATTAAGTCCAAATGTATACATGACCTAGGTTGAAGATTGATAATATAGACAAATTATTGGAACAAAGAAGAGTATATTTATGAGATTTATGGAGGGTACAAAAATTTTTGAGTGAACAAGAGACAGAAAACATTATGAAGTGTAAACTGGATAATTTTGATTACATTAAACTGAAAAGTTTTGCAAACCAAACATAATGCAACTAAGATTAGGAGAGAAGCAGAAAACTGGGAAAGAATTTTTCCAACTAGTGTCGGTGATGAAGGCCTCATTTCTAAAACATATAGAGAATTGAGTCAAATGTACAAGAATACAAGTCACTTCCCCAGTTGACAAATGGTCAAAGGATATGAACAGGCAGTTTGCAGAGGAAGAAATTAGAGCTATCTGTGGAGGCGGAGCCAAGATGGCGGAGTAGAAAGACTCACCTATGCTAGGTCCGAACCCACAGCCCATAGATTCCCTGTAAAAAGAACTCCTGACAAATTCTGGAACAGTGGAAGCCGCGCAGCAACACAGTGAAGGAGATTTCCATTGCAGAGAGCCCTGAAAAACCGACCGCAAAGGTACCCCGGACAGGGGAGAGGAGTGCTGCCCGGCCGAGCGCTCTTCTCCCCCGCCCCAGGCACGCGGCACTGAGAGGAGCCAGCAGAGCCCTGCAGGCGTCAGGGATCTGAATCTCCGGGCGGCCAAGAAGGTCCCTCCACTCACAGATGCACAGGTCAGTGAGAGAGACGGGCTGAGAGGGGAGTGGGGTATCTCCGGGACTCGGACCCCTTGGGAAGCGGCCGCTGCGGCAGAGGTCAAGGCAGCTTGGCCAGAGGCAGAGGCAGCTCGGCCAGAGACTCCCAGAGCAGGCTGGAGCTCCACCCCAGCTCCACTACAAAGGATCTCTGTATAAACCCCCTGAGGGAACTGAGCCTGAGAGGCGGCCCTACCCCCACCTGAGAGCC
>CM053771.1:531549476-531566763 GCA_028658325.1 Potorous gilbertii | reverse complement strand
CCATTTGGGAAGGCAGGCAATTCAACATAGGCCATATCTGTGTAGTTTTGCAAATGACTCCCATAATAGTCGTGTCTTGCAAGACCAAGTATATTTCCCTCCATCCTATCCTGCTCCCCATTGCTTCTATTCTCTCTTTTGATCCTGCCCCTCCCCAAGAGTGTTGACTTCAAATTGCTCCCTCCTTCCATTGCCCTCCCTTCCATCATCCCCCCCTACCAGGAGAAATTTTTACCCAGCAACAACCACAGTGTGAGACAATTTTTTCTTCAGATTTACTACTGCATTGCAATGGAAGGACTTAAAAAATTTCCAGTGATCTCTTGAGGCAAAATGCCTTCCATATCCAGAGAAAGAACTGTGGCATTCAAATGCAGAATGAAGCAGATCTTTCGGTTTTTTATTCTGTTTCGTTTTGTTTTCATTTCTCCCATTTATATTAGTTCTATTTTCCTTTGAGTCTCACAAAGGAAACTGCCCTTAATTTATGTGGTCCCCTCCTTACATGTGGGTATTTATCCTGCTACAAAATATGCAATATTACTACAATAAAGGCATATGTGGATGGGGTATCGATAAAGACATTAGTATTTTTGGCCAACACTGCTAGAAGTTTGTGGTGAAACATCTTTGAGTCGCATTGTCAACAATATATACTGAGATCTCAGCAACAGTTTGACTTGAGCTGGATAGTAAAGGGGTTATTGTTTGTGGTGGTGGTGGTGGTACTAGCATTTTTTGGGAGAATGGGATGTAACTACTGTATGGGATCATGAAGAGAAACGGCAGAATGATGCTAATTAACTTTCACAAAGGTGTACAGGTAACAAGTAGAAGAGCTGGAAACTGAAACAAAGCCTTCTGAAGCTTTAATTAAAAGGTTGTATGATAATATGGATGGAGGGGATTTCAGGTGGGGAAATATTTGAGTTAAAATTGCTAGCCTCAGATCTAGTTAACCAAGGTATGAAACTGAATCTTATAGCAAACTTAACTTTCTCCAATCTAGATTTTCATGAATCAGTTGAGGATGCCGTCTGCTCCCTCCAAGTTCTGCCCTGAATGTCAAAAAGTTTTCTTTTTTGTTTTCATTTTTCTGTTTCCTTCTCTTGGAATAGAGCATCTGATTCTTTTCTATCCTAGGAAAGTCTCAAAGCTTGTCAAATTTATCCTAGGTCGACGTCTGGCTTTCCTTTCCTTAGCCATACTGACAAGCTGACTTCATGGATAGTTTCAACACAAATGCAGCCTCCAACCTTTACGCTAACCTCAAATCAGCAAAGCTCGATTCTCAGTAAACATGATGGGACAATTTTAACAAAGAAAAGACAGACATATCGATTTAAGTTTTATTGAGGCACCACAATCATTTCTGCACTTACTTTTCTCCTTCCCATTTCCCCAACGGACACCTCAAGCATTCTTTTAAATTAAAGGGGAATAAAGTTAGACAAAAACAAGGGTTATAAATGTCCGTCTCTGATCCTGCATGCAACATTTTATAGTCTGCCTTCCTTCTCTCAGTAAAGGAGGAAGATACATGTGTACTTCTAATTAATCGTTACAATTACATAGGATTTATTCTCCTTTATTATTGTAATATTGAAAATTTTGAAGGAGGATAAATCCCCATATGTAGGGAAGGGACCACATAAGTTAAGGGTAGTGTCCTTGTGAGATTCAAAGAAAAGTAGAATAGATGTCTCTAGCTTTGGCTTCACCCTTCTTCAGGGAAGATATGTGCTCTTGCCAGGTGGAGAAACAGGAGGTTCGAATCTGAGGCTACCTTTCTTATCTCCTCAGAAAGTTGGAGTACCACTATATAAACCTACTACCTTAAATATTATTCTTCTAGGGTGTATGATCCAGTTCCATATTATTTCTCATCACTGCTATTTCTAAGGGGAAGGGAGGCCCTAGGCTTTTTGTCTAAGGTTTTCCCTCTTTCCCACCTAATGCAAGTTCCAAATAGAACACACATAATAAAAAGTCAAGAGGCATATTTATTCACATTGAAGCAAAACAGAAATCACAGAAAGCATACATGGGAAAAACATACACCAGATAATACAGAAAGAGTTTTCCCATTGGGAGCAAGGTAACTCAGCTCAAGCAAGAGAGAGGGTCCTGGATCTCATGCAAGAAGAAACTACCCAAAATCTCTAACATAGGAAGTCTTCAAGAGTCTTTTCTTTTCACAACCAAAAGTGGAATGAACATTTTTCATTATCTCCTTCAAAGATGATATACAAAACAACAGCAACAACAACAACAAAACATTTGGAGAATCAAGAAGAAGAATGTTATTTCAAGCATCCCAAAGAGGTCTGGGCTGAAGGAGTCTACAAGCTGAACTGACTGAAGAATTCTGCAGGGTATTAGTGAAGCCTTGAGCTCTCTACCTTTTCATTATTTCTATCCCCTTATATAAAACAGAGTATTCATCTCTATAAAGAAAGAGGGGGGAAGGAGGAGAATGGAGGGGACAAGTGTAAATGATATGGAAGTGATTGTGGAACACTGAAAACAAATAAAATAATAATAATAAGTAAAAATATAATAAAATAATAATAGGATTCCCCTTCCATCTCCATGACTTTGGATTTTTGTCCTTCCTATATTTTGTCCCCATGAGACAATTTTGTTCACTTGTCAAAGATAATCATTCTTAGCAGACAATAGAACCAACATAAGATTTGAGAAATTCATCTGACTCATTATGCAATGATTCAGAGCAAAAATCTTTTTAATCTATTTATCAAAAAAGTATAGAAAATGATATACTTTATCTATAATGTAACAACAGTATGGTATATAAAAATAAAATCTAGAAATTAAAAAGGAGAGAAATATTGAGAAGGTGGAAATATTTTATTGTTTCCTCCTTAAAGTTGATTTTATATTTGTATGTGTGTACTTACGTATAGAAGTATGTGCATCTATATATACATACACACTGTATGCATATTATTGACTCTGTTAAATACAAACTAAGAAAATAATAAATGTTCTTTACAGATTAAAAAAAAAGCAAGTGGGCGCTCCTTACCAATGATCCTAGGGACAGGAGCTATAATGGTTCATGTGGTTTTACTTAGGAAAAGGTATACTATATCCTAGTTAAGATTGGAATGGACTACTAAATTTGTAGCATGATGTCTTACAGTTCTACTGAGAGAGTAACGACAATATATGGAGCATACTGTTTTCCCATACCTCTGGAAAATATACCGTATGGATATTTCCTGAGCTCCTTTTAAATTCTAAAATCTTACCTAGGTGTCTTTGAAAGCCTAACTTTATATAAGATTCAAGGAATAATTTCCTGACATTTTCGTAGGGGCATAAGTAGATAAGGTGGTTTCCAGATTTCATTAACTTTATATAGCCCAAACTTGTAATTACAAACCTCATATTAAAAAAAAAGTCAATTTACTCCTTCTGACTCCGCATATCTAGAGGAAAGAAAACTCCTATTTCCATTTTTCTCTTCTTTATTTCTTACATGTGAATGTGATTTGAAAATATAGAAGAAGAGTATAGGTGAAAATTATTGTGATGAAAACTGCCTACATGCCAATCTTCCTATATTACCACTCTAAAATTAGGGAGAGGACCACTTAATTGACACAAAATCTGCCATCTAGGATCTGTCATATGATCAGCACACATTTACTAAAGATCTACTTTCTATCAGTCATTGAGGTAGACACTGAACAAATTTTAAAAAATAGCGCCTACCTTCAAGGATTTTATTCATTTTGTGTCTATTACGTTATCCATTCATTACGTCATTTATTTGTTTATTTTCATTTATTTACGTTTGGTTATTTTCTCAATTCAATTACTTTTTAATAATTACAGGATTGGAAGACCACTAGAAATTATTATGACAGGAAGACCAGTACTGAGGACGTCAGTACCTATATTGCATCAGGCATCTGGAAGTATTGGATGAAGAAGTCTAAGGCTGCTTATCAATACCAGAATATGTTTTTTGTTTATTTGGTTGGCTGTCTTTTTTTTCTCCTTCCTGACTATGATAGTAATGTAAGTTCAATAGACCCTTCAAACTTTAAATTTAAAAAGTTGCTATTCTCCTTTTATGTCTTGCCCCAATTCCAGGAAAATGTAACTTACTAGGCAACAATGTTCAGGGAGAGGAGGATGGAACTCAAAACCTTCACTTAATCCAGAAATTCTATAGAATAAGGACGGACACCATGAAAGGACAGACAAGCAAATTTCCAAGTCAACATACTCTGAAAAATGAACAGGAAGGATCGATCACAGCAGACTGGGAGAGAAGGCCAGTTCAGATTGAGCCAAGGTGGGCATGAGCCTAGCTGGAGTTGGCCTTATGGGAGTCAATCACTGGTGGCTGCTGTGGATTCCAGACTTCTCAACCCACAAATATCAAACACAGCTTCAAAGGTCAGTGGGAAGGATCTCTCGCCTGGCTGAGAAGGAAGCATGGTCTGATCCCAGCCCCAGGCTCAGTCCTGACCCTAGCATCAAGGCAGGGGCAGCCACTGCTGAATTAAAAGCTGCTTCTGGAAACCTCCACTTAACAAAGAGTTCAAAAGTCAAGTAATTGTCTGGGAAATGAGCAAACAGGGTAATGAGAACGTACTATAGTTCCTGCTTTCTTGGTGAAAAGGTATTTTCTTATACAATGATGATAAGGAAGAACAAAACATACAACCAGAAGAAGACCAGAAAACCAAACCTCCTATATCCAAAGCCTCCAAAAAATATATGAATTGGTCTCAAGTGATGTAAGAATACCAAAAAGATTTTGAAAAAAAGGTAAGTGAAGCAGAGGAAAAATTGGGAAGACAAATGAATCATACAAGAAAATCATGAAAAACAAGACAACAGCTTGCTAAAGACAACTCCAAAAGTGCTGAATGAAATAACAGCTTTAAAATTAGAATAATTCAAATGGCAAGAGGTCCAAAAACCCAACGAGGAGAAGAATACCTTAAATAGCAGAAATGGCCAAGTGGGAAAGGATATTCAAAAACTCAGCGAAGAAAATAATTGTTTAAAAATCAGAATGGAGCAAATGGAAGCTAATGATTTAATGAGAATTCGAGAAATTATAAAACAAAACCAAAAGAATGAAAAAAAATAGAAGAAAATGTGAAGCACCTCGTTTGAAAAACTACTGACCAGGAAAATGAATTCAGAACAGATAATTTTAAAAATTATTGGACTACCTGAATGCTATGATGAAAAAAAAGGATATAGACTTCATCTTTCAAGAAATTATCAAGGAAAACTGTTCTGATAATAAAGAAGCAGGGGGTAAAATAGAAATGAAAAGAATGCCCTAAGGATCTCTTGAGAGAAATTGCAAAGGAAAACCTCTTATGTATATCGTACCAAATTCCAGAGTTTTCAGGTCAAGGACAACATGTTGCAAGGTGTCTGAAAGAAACAATTCAAGTATTGTGGAAACACAGTCAGGATAACACAAGATTTCTTAGCTTCTGCACGAAAGAGATTCGAAGAATTGGAATACAATATTCCAGAGGTCAAATGAGATAGGATTAAAACCAAGTATCACCTACAAAGCAAAACTGAGTATCATCTGCAGCAGGAAAAAAGTGGAACTTCATTCATATAGAGCATTTTCAAGCATTCTTGTTGAAAGGTGCAGAGCTGAACAGAAAATTCGGCTGCCAAATGCAAGAATCAAGAGAAGCATGAAAAGACAAAGAGGAAAGAGAAACCACAAGGGACTTACTAAAGTTTTAAAGTTGAATTGTTCACATTCCCGCATGGAAACATATATATTTATATCTATATATGTGTGAGCGCATCGGTGTGTAAATCCACACATACATATATACAGAGACTGAGACAAAGTGTAAAGAGTGAGCTGAATATGAAGGGATGACATCTAAATAATAAAATTGAATTTTGAGAGGAATGTACTAGGACAAAGAGAAATGGAGAGGTAGAATGTGATAAATTATCTCACATAAAAGAGGCAAGAAAGAAGTTTTACAATGAAAGGGAAGAAGGTGAAAATGCTGTTCCTGGGGGGAGGAGCCAAGATAGTGGAGTAGAAAGATTCACATATGCTAGCTCCGAAACCACAGTCCATGAATCTCCTGTAAAAAGAACTCCCAACAAATTATGGAGCAGTGGAAGTCTCGCAGAAACACAGTGAAGGAGATTTCCATTCCAGAGAGCCCTGAAAAACTGATCCCAAAGGTCCATCGAGCACGGCATGGTTGCAGAGCCCAGCCCTTCCTTGGCCGCACGGCAAAGGGAGGAGCAGATTGGGGCACTTGCTTTGGAAGTTCTGTTATACAGAAGTCAAGTGACTACATATTTCCTTGGAGATGTATGAATAAATGTGAAGTACTTCCTATGGTTCTCTAGCAATATTATAGTACATTGTCCACCATGATGCTTTCTATTGATTATTAGTCCATACTAATTAATCAATCACAGTTAATTCACTTTTAGAAATGAGTATTTATTGAGATAGAATGATAACAATGATACAAAAACTTTTTCTCCAAGTTGGGGACATATGCTTTCCTGAGAACCTAAAGGGACAAGGGAAAGCTCACTAAACCTTGAATAGAATATGTGCCAAAGACATATTTCCTAATTGCTGTTTAAATGGAAGTTCTTTTGCGTTGTAGAATACATGCAAAATTCTGATGTGTTTTAGATCCCTTATGAGGGAAAAGTGATATATTAAAATGGTGAAATTGATCATCTCTCTCTCTGTCTCTCCATATATACATATATATATATATATGTATCTTTATGTATATATGTATGTATTCATACACATACATATACACATATATGTATATTGATATACAGATATACGTGTACATATATGTGATCTCTCTCCCCTTGTATATATGTATATGTCCACATATGTGTGTATATATGTTTATATGTATGTAAAGATATACATATCTATCTCTATCTATCTATCTATCGATATCTGGTATTTTGCCCTTTATTTCCTAGCTGGGAGCATTATTTGTTATAGATCCAGGCTCTCGATTGTGTGTCAAATGTTCAAGTGTGTAAGAAGAGAGAGAATTCCTTAAGTCATTCCAGTACATCAGTATAGTTTGTCATTTAATTTCATCCAATTGCTAGAAATATTTTAATCAATTTTTAACTCTATTAACCGGAACGTTAAAACCAAGTTTATCCATTTGATTTAATGAACCATTTAAAGTGTGTGTAGGAATACGTTATTCCCTTATACACTTTTCAAAATTTTATCAATATGTTTATTAATAAAAAAAAACTACAAACTTCTACAAGGGTGTTCTTTTGCATCAAAGTAAAGCAATTATGGAAACTTGTAAACAATAATAAGTAAAAACTTAATAAATAAATAGGATTCCAAAGATGGAAGTAAGCACAATATTCTTTCTAGGCATGATGACATATTGGAGAAAAAAAAATCAAGAACATTCCAATGACATGTAAGACACTTCACTAAAGCCAGTTTCCTAATTTCCTTATTAGTGAAATAATAAGTAACGATCCTGAAATGCGTCGTGAAGTCACTTTGGGAAGAGTTTTAAATGCTAGACCAATGAAGGTTTTTTTGTTTATTTGTTTGTTTTACCCTGGAAGTAACAGATAGTCACTACAGCTGAATGGGCAGGGAAATGTTCATTCATATACTGTAGTAAATCCATATTGGACGCTCTGTAGAGGATGGAGTGGTGAGGGCAAATATGCTACTGAGAGGCTGGTTAGAATTCTCAACAGTAGTATAAGTGAGCAGTGTTAAAGGATGATGTTAAGATAATGCAAAAAAAGGTACCTGTCTGTTGAATGAAGCACCCTGTGAGCTGAACTTATGGAAAGACATAACACAGACTGAGAGAAAATAAACTGGGGTAGGCAAGTCATTGTGTTTAGAGGGAATATCCTATTGGATAAAGATTGCATGGTGTGTACATTCCATTAATTTTGTTGCATAACATAAACTCCTTCAGTACAGGGTAAGTTTTATTTTTATCCCACTATATTTAGTCTAGTACTGCCATAAGACAGGTGCATAATGAATACTTGTTCATTGATCAATTAATTGATTAATATAAGGTAGAATATAAAGCAAATTTTAGAATATGGACACTATACCAGTTCTGATTTTTGGGTGTGAATTTAAATCTGAGAAAGTGATGAAGAATGCAATGAAATGAATTCAGAAACACAATAGAAAAACAATTCATCTAGAAGCAAAACGCTGGCACAGTCGCAAACAAAGTATACTGCATTCCCATTGCCTTCTGAACACTTTAAAGGTGATGATTATAAGAACCTGAAAGAAACTACTTTAAGCCTGCCTGTCAGACTCAGTGTAAACAGGAGGCTGAAATCCATTGATCTTTTCAAGTGAACCTCCTTTTCACATTTAGAACTCTAGAAAGCTTTCATATTTAGTTTCATTTGGATAATATTTTTCTCTCTGAATATTAGGGTGTAATCTTTTAAAAATATTTCAAAAAAAAAAACCTACATAAAACTAGTCATTCTCTGGAGGATAGATTTGCCAATATAACACCTTTAAAAAAGTGTCAACTGACATTGCTTCCAGCTAACACCTCGTAATACCCATGCATCAGATGGAGGTATATACCTGGACCCTGAAGAGAAGGAACATTAGAAGCTGCCAAGTAAACTTCCATTTTTTAAAATCTAACTTTTCAAATCTTGGTTTATTTCCTGTTCATCTTGAGAAATGAATTCATGTTTATTACCATAAGTCAATAGGTATATATCTCTTTGCCAACGATAAATGCTATGCAAATGCTAGCTATTATTGTTGTTTTTTTTTTAATTATTTGCATAGATTTTTTTTATTTGGGTAAAATGTATGTTTTTATGTCAAAGTTTTTTTAGCCTAGTGGAAACATGCTTAGCATATAAATATACGAAAAAATACATGTAAAGAGTCGTTGGTTCTATAAACTTTCCCAGTTTGTCTCTTCTTACAATGTGGGAAAGTTTCAGACTCTGGTTTGTCCTCAGAAGACAAATTATGATGAATTCTGAGAATTAAAGCTGTCCAAAAATGAAAGATACTGCCTCAAAAGATGATGCCTTCATCCTCATGTGAGGGTTTTAGTCATAGACATGATAAATATTTATCAGGCAGCAACAGAAAGACCTCCTCCAGAGAAGGGGTGAAGATTGTAGACACTAAAGTCCCTTCCAATTTTCACATTCTGTGATTTTTGCCTTATTCCCACTTTAAAGTATAGTCTTGTATTGAAAAGGGTGGTTGTAGTTCTAGGTTCAATTCTCATTCACAATACTTTTTATTTTGTCAAAAACTTTATCAGCCTCTGTTGAGAAAATCATATGGTTTTTGTTAGTTTTGTTGTTGACATGAACAATAATGCTAATAGTTTTCCTAATTTTGAACCAGCCCTGCATTCCTGGTATAAATCCTACCTGATCATAATATATTATTCTCATCATAAGTTGCTGTATTCTTCTTGCTAATATGTTCTTTAAAATATGTGTATCTATATTCATTAGAGAAATTGGTTATGATTTCCTTTCCCTGTTTTGACTCTTTCTGGTGCAGGTATAAAAATCATATGTGTATCATAAAAAGAATTTAGGAGGGCGGTAGAGCCAAGAAAGTGGAGTAGAGAGATGAATATACTTTAGTGCTTCCCACACAGACTACAAAATACGTTTGAAAAATACTCTTAGGAAATTCTAGAGTAGCAGAAGCTACAGAAGGATAAAATGAAATAGATTTCCAGTCACAGGTAAGTTGGAATGCTGATACGAAAGGTCTATCCCACAGGCCACTGAGCGGAATGGTGTGTAGCCCTGGCCTCAGGTGGCACAGGGAGAAACAGGACTGAAGAGACCTCCAGGGCAGACTTCCCAGCAGGGAGATTCCCAGATTTCTTCAACCCACAAGCGACAAAGAAAACTTCAAAGATCAGTGTGGGAGGATTTTCCCAGCTAGTTGAGAGTGGAGCAGGGTCCTCCCAGTATTTGTCCCTGGTGGTAGCAGAGGAGGTAGCAACAGCAGCAGCAGAAAGAAGCAGGAGGCATCAGGGACCTACAGTGGCCTAAGGCAATAGCCTAGTTACACTGTCCAAGCACTTCAACTTACAGCCCCTGGGGGAATTGAGCAGCTAATCTGATCCTCAGCCCTAAGCATGGTTGGAGGAGGGGCGGGGTGGGAAGGATCACTAGGACCCTCCTCTTGCCAAACGATTCAGAAATCAAGTAACTGGCTGGAAAAATGCCCAAAAAAGGGGAAAAAAGAAATAAGACTATAGAAAGTTACTTTCTCAGTGAACAGGTACATCCTTCCATCCCTTCAGATCAGGAAAAGCAATGCATGCTGTCAGATGAAGTCAAGGCTTCTGCCTCAAGTACCTGAAAAATGAATATAAAATGGACTCAGGGCATAGAAGGGCTAAAAAAGTGAATCAGCTGGTTGCTAAAGGAGACCCAAAAAGTTCTGAGGAAAATAACACCTTTAAAAATAAGCAAACTGAATTGGGAAAAGAGGTGCAAAAACCAATGAAGAGAAAAAGGCTTTAAGAAACAGAATTAGCCAAATGGAAAAGGAGGTTCAAAATCTCACTGAACAAAATAGTTCTTTAAAAACGAGAGCGGAGTTCAGAGTAGCTAATGACTATACGATAAAACAAGAAGTTGAATAACACAACTAAAAGACTGATAAAATAGAAGATAATGTGAAATATCTCGTTGGAAAAACAACTGAACTGGAAAATAGATCCAAGAGAGACAATTTAAAAATTTGGGACTACCTGAAAGCTATCATCGTAAAAAGAGCCTAGACAATATCTTTCATAAAATTATCAAGGAAAACTACCTTAATATTCTAGAACCAGAGTGCAAAATAAATATTGAAAGAATCCACTGATTATCTCCTGAAAGAGACCCGAAAAGAGAAACTCCTAGGAATATTGTGGCCAAATTTCAGAGTTCCCAGTTCAAGGAGAAAATAGTGCAAGCAGCTAGAAAGAAACAATTCTACCTTTGTGGAAATACAGTCAGGATAACCAGGATCTGGCAGCTTTTATATTAAGGGATCTAAGGGCTTGGAATAGGATATTCCAGTAGTCAAAGGAACTGAGATTAAAATCAAGATTCACCTAACCAGCAAAACTGAGTATAATACTTCAAGAAAAGAAATGGTCATTCAATGATACAGAGGACTTTCAAGAATTCACGATGAAAAGACCAGAACTGAAAAGAAAATTTGGTATAAAAACGTATCTTACACTCCAGGAAAGTAGGGGAGAAGGAGACAAGTGGGGTGAGGGGGATGATAGAAGGGAGAGAAAATGGGAGAAGGGAGTAACTACAAGTAAATACTTTTTCGCAATATGCAGGTTCAAATGAGAGAATAGAGAAAAAGGAGGACAGGGTAGGATAGAGGGCAATATAGGTAGTCTTATGCAATGTAACCATTATGCAAGTCTTTTGCAAAACGACACATATATACCCTGTATTGAATTGCTTGCCTTCTCAGTGGGGATGGGTGGAGAGGGAGGAAGGGAGAGAAGTTGGAATTCAAAGTATTAAAAACAAAGGTTGAGAACTGTCATTGAATATAACAGGGAAATAAAAAATACAGGAAATGGGTTATAGAAATCCATCTTGCCCTACAAGAAAAGAGAGAATATGTGGATAAGAGAAAAGCGGGGTGTGATCGAAGGGAGGACATATTGAGGGGAGAGCCTTTCAGAATGCAAATCGTTATGGGCTGGGGAAAGGTGAGAGAAGGGGAAAATAATTGGAATCAAAATTTTGTGGAAATGAATGTTGAAATCTAAAAATAAATAAATAAAGTTATTAAAAAGAAGAATTTGGGAGGGCTCTTTCTTCTCCAATATTCCCCTATAGTGTGTATACTATTGGAATGCACTGTTATAATTTACTTGTACTTCTATCTGACTCTGGGGATTTTTTCCTGGGGAGTTCATTGAAGGCTTGTTCAATTTCTTTTTCTGATATGGCGTTACTTAAGTATTAACTTTCTCTTCTGTTCATCTGGAATTTATATTTTTTTAAAATAATCACCCATCTCATTTAGATTGTGCAATGTATGGGAATATACTTGGGCAAAGAAATTTCTATTGTTTAAATCTCCTCATTGGAGGTGGGTTCAACCATTTCATTGTTGATAATGGTAATTTCGTTTTATTCTTTCTTTTATTTCATCAAATTCAGTAAATTTATCTATTTCAATGTTTTTTTCATAAAACCAACTCTAAGTTTCATTTATTGATTCAAAAGTTTTCTTAATTATTAATTTCATTTCTATTAATCTCTCCTTTGAATTTCAGCATTCCTAATTTTGTATTTTCTTGGGGATTTTCAGTGCGTTCCTTTTCTAGCTGTTCTAGCTTCATACTTAATTCATTAACCTACTCTTTCTTTATTTTATTCACGTAGGTATGCAAGGATGTAAAACTTTCCTTAGGAACTGCTTTGCAGTATCTCATACGAATTAGTAGGTTGTCTCATTATTGTTATTCTCTTGAATGAAGTTATTGATTGTTTCCATGATTTGTTCTTTAACCCACTCATTGTGTAGGATTAGATTACTTAGTGTCCAATCAATTTTTAGTCTATCTTTCCATGGACTTTTATTGCATAATTTTTTTTTGCATTTTGATCTCAGAAGGACATATTCATTATGTCTACAATTCTGTTTTGGATTGTGAGGTTTTTCCTGTCCTAGTGCATGGTCAATTTTTGTATATTTACCATGGCCCACTGAGAAAAAGGTGTATGCATTTCTATCCCCATTCAATTTTCTCCAGAGATCAATAATATCTACCTAATACAGAGATTTATCTATAATATCAGGGCAGTTTTCCTTGATAATTTCATGAAAGATGATGTCTAGGCTCTTTTTTTGATCATTGCTTTCAGGTAGTCCCATAATTTTTAAATTGTCTCTCCTGGATATATTTTCCAGTTCAGTTGTTTTTCCAATGAGATATTTCACATTATCTTCCATTTTTTTCATTCTTTTGGTTTCCTGGTTTGTGATTTTTTGATTCCTCAGAAAGTCATTAGCCTCCATCTGTTGCATTCTAATTTTGAGAGAACTATTTTCTTCAGTGAGCTTTTGAACCTCCTTTTCCCATTTGGGTAATTGTGCTTTTCAAATCATTCTTCTCCTCATTGCTTTTTGAACCTCTTTTTCCAATTGAGATAGCCTATTTTTCAGTGTTATTTTCTTCAGCATTTTTTTGGGGGGATCTCCTTTATCAAGGTATTGACCCGGGTTTTTTTTAATATAAATTTATTTATTTAACTTTTTACATTCATTTTCACAAAATTTTGGGTTCCAAAATTTTCTTTTCATTTGTCCCCTCCCCTCATCCCAGTACACTGAGCATTCTAATTTCCCCTATCACCAATCTGCCCTCTCTTCTATCATCCCTCCTTTCTCTTGTCCCCATCTTCTCTTTTGTCTTGTAGGGCCAGATAACTTTCTATTCCCCATTACCTGTATTTCTTATTTCATAGCAGCAAGAACAATACTCAACAGTTGTTCGTAAACTTTGAGTTCCAACTTCTCCCCATCCCTCTCTCGCCACTCATTCCCTTTGGGAAGGCACGCAATTCAACATAAGTCATATCTGTGTAGTTTTGCAAATGACTGCCATAAGAGTCGTGTTGTGTAAGACCAACTATATTTCCCTCCATCCTATCCTATCCCCCATTATTTCTATTCTCTCTTTTCATCCTGTCCTTCCCCGAGTTTTGACTTCAAATTTCTCCCTCCTCCCATTGCCCTCCCTTGCATCATTCCCCCCTCACCCTGCTTATCTCCTTCTCCCCCACTTTCCTGTATTGTAAGATAGGTTTTCATAACAAAATGAGTGTGCATTTTATTCCTTCCTTTAGTCGAATGTGATGATAGTAAACTTCATTTTTTTTATTTCTCAGCTGTCCTCTTTTTACCTCCACTAAAAGATCTCCTGCTTGCCTCTTCTATGAGAGATAATTTACCCCATTCCATTTCACCCTCTCTCCTCCCACTACATTTCTCTTTCTCCGTTTACCTTGATTTCTTTTAAGATATTATCCCATCCTATTCAATTCACTCCACGCTCTCTGTTTCTGTGTGTGCGTGCATGTGTGTATGTGTGTGTGTGCATGTGTGTGTGTATGTGTGTGTGTAATGACACCGAGTACCCAGATGCTGAAAAATGTCAGGAGTTACAAATATCATCTTTCCATATAGGAATGTAAACAGTTGAACTTTGGTAAGTCCCTTATGATTTCGCTTTGTTGTTTACTTTTCCATGCTGCTGCCGAGCTCCTGCCTGCTCCAGGAGCCTCTGGCTGCGGCTGCCTCTGCTGCTGCCTCCCGAGGGGGCCTAAGTTATGGAGACAGCCTGCTCCCCTTCCGGCCAGTCCAGAAGTCTCTCTCCCTGACCTGTTCACCTGTGGGTACAGGGCCCTTCGCAGCTGCTGGAGATTCCATCCCTGAAGCTTACCCCAATCTGCTTCTCTCTTTGACACGCAGCCAGGGAAGGGCTGGGCTCCGCTCCTGTCCAGTGTGCGACAGACCTTTGGATTGGTTTTCCAGGTCTCTCTGCAACGGAATTCTCCTTCACTCTCTTGCTGCGAGACTTTCACTTCTCCAGAATTTGTTGGGAGTTCTTTTTACAGGAGATCCATGCGCTGTGGGTTCGGAGCCAGCATATGTGAATCTTTCTACTCCACCATCTTGGCTCCTCCCCCCCAATTCTGCTTTTTAACACATTCTTCCCCTCCTTGCTTTTTTGTACTTCTTTGGCCATTTGGATTAGTCTGTTTTTAAGGTCTTATTTTCTTCAGCATTTTGGGGTAGTCTCCTTCAGGAAGCTGTTGACTCATTTTTCATAATTTTCTTGCATCACTCATTTCTTCCCAGTTTTTCCTCTACTCCTCTTGCTTGATTTTCACAATACTTTTTTAGCTCTTCCAAGTCCCAAGATCAATGCATATTTTTTTCTTGGGAACTTTGGATGTGGGAGTTACATCTTTTGTTCATTTGGTTGTATGCTTTTATCTTCCTTGTCACCAAAGTATGATTCTATAGTCTGATTATTTTTTATGCACTTTACTTTATTCCCCAGACAATTACTTGACTTTTGATTTCTTTGTCAAAGTGGGTCTCTGCTTCCAGTGGGGAGTGTGGTGAGGTGATTTACTGCCCTTAGCTTTAGGGTTTTTGTGCAGCTGTTTTCACAGATATTTCTAGGGACCTGCAAATTTTCAGCTTTTCCAAGTTTGTGCGATGAAAGGAGAAGTGTTTCCTCTTTTTCTGGTCTGGGCTCAACTCTGTTTGGGACCTTGAAAATGTGATGAGAATTCCCTCTTCACTGCTGCCACAACTCCACCACACCAACACTGCTCCTCATCCCAGGACCACCATACATGAGTGGATCCCAGAACGAAACACAGCTTTGAAAGAGAATACTGCCTCATCACCAGGAAAGAGGTCCCTGCAATCCCCCTCTGCTCAACTGCTCAAACCTCCCAAAATCTGTGGGCCTTGAGCTCCAGAAACAACCATTCCTGCTGCTTCTGTGGCCCTGCTAGCATAGGTCCACCAGACTTTGCCTACTGATTTTCCACGCTGTCCTTCGTGTTTTGGGGGTTGGGCAGTGTGGAAATCACCATATCTAGAAGTTGACTCAGTGCCCTGAAGCCCACTCTGGCCCTTTCTGTACCTGTCTAATCCATGCTGGACTGTGTGCCTCCCCTAGCCTCATACAACAGACCCTTCCTATTGCTCTTCCAGGATGTCTTGGGTTAAAAATCTGTTTCATTCTATCATTCTGTGGATTATGGTGCTCAAGAAATTTTTTAAAATCATTTTTACAGGTATTTGGAGGAATTTGAAATAGATTTCATTCAAGTCCTGCTTTAACTCTTTCATCTTGACTCCACTCACCCAGAGATCTGCATTGTAGTTAAAGGATTTCTATTCTCTTGCATGATCATGTTGCTGGAAGTTGCCATGTTGTTATTTGGGTATTTGTTTCATGTTCTCCTTTTCAAAAAGTCTTGTCGAACTCTGAGAGGGTAAACCCAGAGATCAATTCTGCTTGTGTCCTCCCCACTGTTTTTACTGAATTTCCTGGCTCCTCAGATGCTGGGTCATCTGCATGGACCTCTGATTTAAGACTTGGATTAGAATCTCACCCAGTACCAAAGCTAATTCTTTATGACAATAGGCAAATTGTGAACTTTCTCTCAGCTCCAGTTTCTTCCATTGTAAATGTAAGGAGTTGAATTTCCTGGCTTATAAACAGTCTTCCCGCTCTGAATATTTCAACCTATCATCTTCGAAGAATTGCCTAAAGCTTTAAGATTAAATGTCTTCTCCAGTATCTCATAGTCACGATATTTCACAGGCTCAACTTGAACCGTATTTCAGGCTTTGGTTATAGGTTCCATCTATTATACTGAATGTATGTATGTGTGTTTGTATATATATATATATATATACATATATATATATATATATATATGTATATATATATATATATATGTCTACATATGTCTATTCACATGTGTATATGTGTATGTGTCAATGTACACATACAGCACTTACAGACATTTATTTTTCCTACAAATACAACATCAGCTAATCTATGCCTGCATATCCTCTGCCAGTTTTCTTGTATGTACTTTAACACAAGTGTTCAATTAATTTGGGTAGAAATCTTTCTTTCTTCCGACTTTGAAATTACACCATTGTAGCATATGAAATATCTTCAATTTATCCCCATCTCTGGTGGAGGATAAGACCAGTCGATCTGTTTTCAATAATTTTTAAATTAGATAATTTTTTTAATACATTTATTTAACTTTTTACATTCATTTTCACAAGATTTTGGGTTCCAAAATTTTCTCCCCATTGGTTCCCTCCCCCCTCCCCCATACACTGGACATCCTAATTACCCATATCACCAGTCTGTCCTCTCTTCTTTCATCCCTCCCTTCCATTACCCCATCTTCTCTTTTGTCCTGTAGGGCCAGATGACTTTCTATTCCCCATTACCTGTATTTCTTATTTCCTAGTAGCAAGAACAATACTCAACAGTTGATCCTAAAACTTTAAGTTCCAGTTTCGCCCCATCCCTCCCTCCCCACCCATTCCCTTTGGGAAGGCAGGCAATTCAATGTAGGCCATATCTGTGTAGTTTTGCAAATGACTACCATAATAGTCGTGTTGTGTAAGACTAACTATATTTCCCTCCATCCG
>CM053771.1:531512731-531548976 GCA_028658325.1 Potorous gilbertii | reverse complement strand
AAAAAAAAAAAAAAAAAAAAAAAAAAAAAAAAAAAGAATAAGAGGTCCAGAATGTCAAGGGAACTAATGAAAATAAATAGTAGGGAAGGTGGCCTAGCTCTATCAGATCTCAAATTGTATTATAAAATAGCAGTTATGGAACTTGGTGCTGGCTAAGAAACAGTAGGGTAGACCAGTGGAATATGATACGTACTCAAGACACAGCAGTCAATGAATACAGCAATCTGCTGTTTGATACACCCAAAGAACTCAACTTCTGGGATAAGAACTTACTTTTCTACATAAATTGCTGGGAAAACTCCTTAATAGTGTGGTGGAAACTAGATATAGACCAACGACTGACATAGTGCACAAGAATAAACTTCAAATGGGTACAGGATCTAAGTAGAAAGATCGATATTATAAAAAAAATTAGTGAGATGGTGGGGAGGAGCCAAGATGTTGGAGTAGAAAGATGCACATATGCTTAGCTCTTACTCCATAGGTGATAAAATACCTACAAAGAAGAACTCTCAACAAATTCTAGACCAGTAGAAGCCATAGAACAATGGAGTGAAGGAGATTTCTGTCCAGAGAGATCTGAAACACCAAAGGGAAAAGTCTGTCATGCACCGGATATGGAGCAGAGGCCAGCCCTGCCTTGGCCACATGACACTGAAAGGAGCAAATCCGAGCTGGCTTCAGGGATAGAATCTCCAGCGGCAGTGCAAATCCCTCAACCCAAAAGCGCCAAAGGTCTGTGAGAGGGTCTTTTCTTTTGTAGAAGGGAGCAGGGTGATTCCATAACTCAGGCCCCCTCAGGTGGCAGCAGTAGAGGCAGAATTTAGGTAACTGGAGGCAAGGTGGTTGTAGAGAGGAAACTCAGAAGTCAAGTGACTGGCTGGGAAAATACCCAAAAAGGGGGAAAAAATAGGACAACAGAAGGTTATTTTCTTGTGGAACAGGTGTCTCCCCCATCCTTTCAGATGAGGAAGAACAAGGCATACTGTCAGAAAAAGTCAAGGCCTCTGCCTCCAGGATCTCCAAAGGTAACTTAAACTGTGGTCAGGTAATAGAAGACCTTAAAAGAAAAGTTAGCAGCTTACTAAAGAAGAACCAAAAAAATGCTGAGGAAAATAATAGCTTTAAAAAAGAGACTAACTCAATTGGAAAAAGATGTCTAAAAAGCCAATGAGGAGAAGTAGCTTTTAAAAAGTAGAATTGGCCAAATGGAGAAATTTTAAAAGCTCACTGAACAAAATAATTCGTTGAAAGAGAGAATTGAGTTCAGGGAAATGAATGACTACGAGTGAAATCAAGCAGTTAGTAAACAAAACCAAATATTTGAAAAAATAGAAGATAATGTGAAACATATCATTGGTAAAACAACTGAGCTGGAAAATAGATCCAGGAAAAAAAATTTTAAATTATGGGACTACCTGAAAGCCATGATCAAAAAAAGAGCCTAGATATTATTTTCCATGAAATTATCAAGGAAACCTACCCTGATATTCTAGAACTAGAGGGAAAAATAAATATTGAAAGAATTCACCAATCACCTCCTGAAAGAGACCCAAAGAGAGAAACTCCTAGGAATATTGTAGCGAAACTTCAGAGTTCCCAGATCAAGGAGAAAATATTGCAAGCAGCTAGAAAGAAACAATTTAAGTACTGTGGAAACACAGTCAGGAAAACACAGGTTCTGGCAACTTCAACATTAAGGGATTGAAGGTCTTGAAATGAGATATTTCAGAAGTCAAAGAACTGGAATTGAAACCAAGAATCACCTACCCAGCAAATCTAGTAAAATATTTCAAGGGAAAGAATGGTCATTCAGTGATATAGATGACTTCCAATCATTCATGATGAGGAAAAGACCAGATCTGTATAGAAAAACCTGACTTCCCAAGACAAGAATCAAAAGAAGTATGTAAAGGAAAACAGGAAAGAAAAATCATAAAACACTCTCTAAAGCTGAACTGTTTACATTACTATATAGAAAGAATGTATTTTTAACTCTTGAATTTTTTTCCAGTGTTTGGGTAGATGGAAAGATTGTACATACACACACACACACATAATCATAGATAGAGAGTACAGGGTGTGTTATATCAGAAGAGAGGATATCCACAGAAAAAAATAAAATAAAATAAAATAAAAAAGTTAAGGGATGAAGGAGGAAAATTCCGGGAAGAGAAAGGGAGAAATGGAATTGGGCAGGCTCTATCTCATAAAAGAGATAAGAAAAATCTTATTCAATGGAGGAGATATGGGAGAAGGGGAGAGAGGGGAAAAGTAGAGCTACACTATCCACATGTGGCTGAAGGAGGGAATAACATGCTCACTAAATTTGATATGAAAATTTATATTACAACACAGGAAAGCAGGAGAAGAGGTGACAGGTGGAGTGAGGAGATTGTTAGAAGGGAGGGCAAATGGGAGAACAGTGTCACTAGAAATAAACACTTTCGAGAATGGACAAGGTCAACTGTAGGGGAAAAAGTAAGGGGCAATAGAGTAGGACAGAGGGCAATATAATTAGTACTACACAACATGATTATTATGGAAGTCTTTTTCAGAAGAACACATATTTAATATGTTTGAATTGCTTCCCTTCTCTGTGGGACTGGGAGGAGGGGAGGAGGGAAAGAAGTTGGAAGTCAAAGTACTAGAAACTAATACTGAGAATTTTTATTGCACATAACCGGGAAATAAGAACTACAGGGAATGGGATATAGAAATCTTTCTTGCCCTACAAGAAAAAAGAGATGTGGATAAGGGAATATTAGGGTGTGATAGAAGGGAGGGTACATGGAGGGAAGTAGTAATCAGAATGCAAAGTATCAGGAAGTGGGGGAAGGGGCGTGATGGGGAGAAAAATTGCACTCGTTACAAAGTGAGGTAAAAGCAATTAGTACTACAAAAATTGACTGAATTAGTTACTGAAAATAAATCAGTAAAATCTTTAGTTTTGGGAAAAGAATTTCAGTCTCAATTTCCTAGAGGAAGGTAGCCTCGGGTAAAATTTGGCATTTATGGAAAAGTTAGGGTTTTTTTCTTTAATATAAATTTGTTTATTTAACTTTTTACATTCAGTCTCACAAAATTTGGGGTTCCAAATTTTCTCCCCATTTGTCCACTCCCCCCACCCCAGTATATCGAACATTCTAATCTCTGCTGTCAACAATCTGCCCTCTCTTCTATCACCCCTCCCTTGCTTTACCCCATCTTTTTTTTTTGTCTTGCAGGGCCAGATAAGTTTCTATTCCCCATTACCTGTATTTCTTATTTCCTAGTAGCAAGAACAATACTCGAGAGTTTTTCCTAAAATTTTGAGTTCCAACTTCTCCTCATTACTCCCTCCCCACACATTCCCTTGGGAAGGTAGGCAACTCAATATAGGCCATAGCTGTGTAGTTTTGCAAATGACTTCCATAATACCTGTGTTATTTAAGACTAACTATATTTCCCTTCATCCTATCCTGCCCCCCATTAGTTCTATTCTCTCTTTTGATCCTGTCCCTCCCCAAGAGAGTTGACTTCAAATTGCTCCCTCCTCCCATTGCCCTCCCTTCCATCATCACCCCCACCCTGCTTATCCCCATCTCCCCCACTTTCCTATATTGTAAGATAAGTTTACATACGAAAATGAGTGTGCATTTTATTCTTTCCTTGGTCAAATGTGATGAGAGTAAACTTCATGTTTTTCTCTCAGCTCCTCTCTTTTCCCCTCCACTAAAAAGTCTCCTGCCTGTCTCTTCTGTGAGAGATCATTTACCGCATTCCATTTCACCCTCTCTCCTCCCAATATGTTTCTCTGTCACCGCTTAACATCATTTTTTTAAGATATGATCCCATCCTACTCAATCCACTCTGTGCTCTCTGTCTTTATGTGGGCGTGCATTTGTGTGTGTGCGTGCAAGCACACGTGTACGTGTGTGTGTATGTGTGTGTGTGATCCCACCAACTACCCAGATGCTGAAAAGTTTCAAGAGTTACAGATATTGTCTTTCCATATAGGATTGTAAACAGTTCAACTTTACTAAGTCTCTTATGACTTCTCTTTGCTGTTTACTATTTCATACTTCTCTTCATTCTTTTGTTTGAAAGCCAAATTTTCTTTTCAGCTCTGGTCTTTTCATCAAGAATACTTGAAAGTCCTCTATTTCATTGAAAGACAGTTTTTCCCCCTGAAGTATTACACTCAGTTTTGCTGGATAGGTGATTCTTGGTTTTAGTCCTGGTTCCTTTGCCTTCTGGAATATCCTATTCCACGCCTTTTGATCCCTTAATGTAGAAGCTGCTAGATCTTGTGTTATCCTGATGGTACTTCCACAATACTGAAATTGTTTCTTTCTAGCTGCTTGCAATATTTTCTCTTTGACCTGGGAACTCTGGAATTTTGCCACAATGTTCCTAGGAGTTTCTCTTCTTGAATCTCTTTCAGATGGGGATTGGTGGATTCCCTGAACACTTATTTTTCCCTCTCCTTCTAGAATATCAGGACAATTTTCCTTGATAATTTTATGAAGGATGATGTCTAGGCTCTTTTTTTTATCAGGACTTTCATGTAGTCCCACAATTTTTAAATTATCTCTCCTGGATCTACTTTCCAGGTCAGTTGTTTTTCCAATGAGCTATTTCACACTACCTTCCATTTTTTCATTCTTTTGGTTTTGTTTTGTGATTTCTTGGTTTCTCAGAAAGTC
This sequence comes from Potorous gilbertii, assembly GCA_028658325.1. Classification (NCBI taxonomy): domain Eukaryota; kingdom Metazoa; phylum Chordata; class Mammalia; order Diprotodontia; family Potoroidae; genus Potorous; species Potorous gilbertii. The sequence continues at coordinate 531,544,288 of CM053771.1, read as the reverse complement.
ATTAGGCTCCATCTGTTTCATTCTAATTTTCAGAGAACTATTTTCGGCAGTGAGCTTTGGACCTCTTTTTCCATTTGTCTAATTCTGCTTTTGAAAGCATTCTTCTCCTCATTGATTTTTGAACCTCTTTTGCCAGTTGAGTTAGCCTATTTTTCCAGCTATTGTTTTCTTCAGCATTTTTTGGGGTCTCCTTTAGCAAGGCCGTGACCCATTTTCTCATGCTTTTCTTGCATGTCTCATTTCTTTTTCCAGTTTTTCTTCCACCTGTCTGACTTGATTTTCAAAATCCTTTTTGAGCTCTTCCATGGCCTGAGCCCATCGGATATCTATTTCAGATGTTTGGTATACAGAGGCCTTGACTTCTCTGTCTTTCCCTGGTGGTAAGCCTTGTTGTTCCTCATCAGAAAGAATAGGAAGAAACATCTGGTCTCCAAGAAAGTATCCTTCTATGGTCTTAATATTTTCCCTTTTCTGGGCATTTTCCCAGCCAGTTCCTTGACTTCTGAGATTCCTCTCCACCCCAGCCTAGGCTCCAGGAGCTCCTGGCCACAAGGGCCTCTGCTGCTGCCACCGGAGGGGGCCTGAGTTATGGACACACCCTGCTCCCCTCTCGGCCCACCAAACAGTCTCTCTCACTGACCTGTGCGCCTGTGCATTGAGGGACCTTCTCGGGGTCCGGACATTTTTTCCCTGAAGCCTGCTCGGATCTGCTTTTCTCGGGGCTGTGTGGCCAAAGTAGCGCCCGGTTCCACTCTGGTCTCGTGCGTGACTCCCCTTCTGAGAGTTTTTCAGGTCTTTCTGGAACAGAAATCTCCTCCATTCTGTTGTTCTGTAGCTTACACCTCTCCAAAATTTGTTAGGAGTTCTTCTTTATAGATATTTTATAGGCTGTGGTTTCAGAGCTAACATATGTTTTTCTTTCTACTCCGCCATCTTGGCTCCTCTCCCAAAAAGTTAGGGTTTTAATGGTAAATTTGATTTAATGATTGCTATTTAATCATGAACTAGAACATGTATAGAAAGGCAAATAAGTCACTTATGATTTACCTCAAAAGATGTTCCAGCCAAAGTGAAATTATGATCATATTTGTAACCTGGTTGTTGGAACTTGACAGTTTTTAGATGCTATTGCATTATTAACTGACAATTCTTCTGAGTCTAACTCCAGGTATGAGTAGCAAGAAAGGTAATCTGAGCCTCCAACCCATGACATCATTAAGCTGGTGAGATTCTTGTATGAACTGCAAAAGGTGATCTCATGGGAAGGGTAGGAGAGTGGCTGTTCAGCCTGGGCTGAGGTAGGATTCTCTTGACTCAGTATCCCCATTGACACCTGGCAGACCTTAAGCCTGACTGAATGCAATTTCTCTAATCCTGTCTGGCACTGAAATGATGTCAGGGAGATATTGTATCCCTGCAATGTCGCTACTCTTTGTGGCAATTTCCTGTAGTCAAAAGATTTGCAAACTTAATACCAGGTCTGTTCAATTACAAATAATTGGTAGGGGAACACCTGAGGTTAGGTGTAAAATTAACCTATTAGGTATAGGACTTTAGACCAACAACAGTAGTTAGGGTCCTTTAATTCTTAGCAATACTGTGGAGACAATTAGGTCAAGAGATTGTGAGGTTACCAACTTAAATATTATTTGTGTCTCAGTTGATGGATGTTTAAAAAAATTCTTTTGTGGTTAATATTGTAAATGCTTTAAAAAGAAGTATCACCTGACCAAAAGTTTGAATTGTTTTATCTATTATAAACTGTGTTAAAAAATATAAAAATAAGAAAAAAGAAAATAACAGTTGGGAGACTGAAACTCAAATCCATTTTTAAAAGCCTAAAATCAGACTATTCACAATATTTAAATAACTCTACTTTAGAAAAACCCTGCACTGGTTCCAAAAGAGGAGTTTCAAGAAACCATACCTGGGATCCTAGATCTCAGTGTACATGCTGATGATTAAAAATCTGTGTTTACCACATCAACCTTCTTGACTAAATTAACCCTCATCAAATAAATTAGCCAGACTGTCACTTCAAAAAATAGATGTAGCTGATTTTCCCCCAATTGTTTTAAAAGTTCTTTGAACTGATAAAAAAAACAAATTAGTGGAGAAGGAATAGTGTCTTTTTCAGATTAGTGGTGAAGGGAAGATTTTTTGACTAAACCATAGATAGAAAGCATTATGAAGTGCAAAATGGATAATTTAGATGATATAGAACTATAAGGTTTTGCAAAACCAAACCCAATGTAGGCAAGGTAAGAGGGAAGCAGAAACTGGGAAAGAATTATTACAAACACTCTTTGTGATAAAGGTCTCATTTCGAAAATACATGAGAAACTGCATCAAATGTACAAGAACACAAGTCATTACCCATTTGATATATGGTCAAAATATATGAACAGGAAATTTTCAGAGGTAGAAATTAAAGTTACTTATAATCATATGAAAAATGCTCTAAATTATGATTGATTAGAGAGATACGAATCAAAACACCTCTGAGATAACAAATCACATCTATCAGATTGGCTAACATTACAAAAGAGGAAGATGATAAATGTTGGAGACTACATGGGAACATCAGAACAGCAATTTATTGTTTCATTGAGCTGTGAGTTGAGCCAACCATTCTGGAGAGCAATTTGGATCTATTCCCAAAGGGCTCCAAAAATGTGCACACATTTTCATCCAGAAATTCCCCCTCTAGGACTGTATCACCAAGAGATCATAAAACTTGGAAAAACATCTCACATGTATAAAATTATTTATAGCCGTTCTCTTTGTAGTGGTCAAAAGTTGGAAATTAACAGGATGCCCATCAATTGTGAAATGACTGAATAAACTGTGGTATATGAATGTAGTGGAACACTATTGCACTACAAGAAATGATGAAAAGAAAAATTTCAGAGAGGCCTGAAAGACTTATATGAACTGATGCTGAAAGAAAGGAGCAGAGTGAGGAGAACCATTGTACACAGCAACAACCACAGTGTGTGAGGAATTTCTCTAACAGACTTGGTACTTCGTTGCAATGCAAGGACTTAAGCAATTCCCAATGGTCTATTAAGGCAAAATGCCTACTACACCCAGGGACAGAACTATAGAATTCGATCGCAGAATGAAGGAGATCATTTCCTTTTGTATTATATTTTAGTTTGTTTCATGACTTATCGTATTCATTTTAATTCTCCTACACAACATGGTTAAGGTGAAAATGTATTTAGTAGGTATATATATGTAGAGCCTCTATAAACCTGTATGCTGTGTCAGAGAGGAAGTGGGGAGGTAGGAGGAAGGGGAGGATATATAGAAATAATTGTAGAATACTGAAAATAAATAAAATAATAAGAAAAAAATTTCTGTAGAAAAAAAACACTGAGGAAAAAAAAGGTACATTCCTTTCTATTGCCATTCAGTTATCTCCAGAGCTCTATCCATGTATACTTTTTTCCAGAATTCTATTCAACTCTTTACTTTCTTTCCTTTTTATTTTGAGATTGGATTTATCAAGTTCAAAGTGGGGGAGGTTGAGGTCTCCCGCTATAGGGAGTATAGTTTTGCTGTTTGTTACTTCCCATAACTTCCTTGCCTTCTCCTCTAAGAACTTGCATGTTATATCCTTTGGTGCATATATGTTTGGTAATGATAATACTTCAGTGTCTATGGCGACTTTTAGCAAGGTACGGTTTCTTTTCTTCTCTCTTTTGTTTAGATAATTCTTGCTTTTATTTTGAGTTTAGGATTGCCAATACTGCCTTTTTTTTTTACTTCAACTGAAGTATGATATATTATACTCCAGTCTTTCATCTGTACCTTCTGTGTATCATCCTGTTTCAAATGTATTTCTTGTAAACAACATATTTTAGGACTATGGTTTTTAACCGATTTTGCAATCCACCTCTGTTTATTGGGAGTTCAAACCATTCTCATCTCTCCATCATATTTCTTCCCTGTTTATTTCTTTATTTCTCCCTTCAAAAGCTTTACTTTTGACTACCACCTCCCTCAGACTTCCTTGCCTCCTATCATCCACCCTGTCTTTTGTTTCCAATTTCCCTTATGACATTTTCCCTCTCTTCTAACCACCCCTCCCTATTCTTTCCCTTTTTCCCTCCTACTGGCTGTAGGGTAAGTTAGGTAGAGTGTGATATTCCCATCTGAAAAAAAAATCCAATGACAGTACAGTTCAAACAATGCTTATCTCCCTTCCTTTTCCCCCTCTATTATAATATGATTTTGTCCATCTTCATGCGATGTAATTATGCTTTTTTCTCTCCTCCTTTCCTCTTTTCCCATTGCATTCCTTTTGGACGTCTTAGTTTATTTTGTCATCACAGGGTTAATTTATGCCCACATCCTCTTTCTATGCATATCCATTTTAAATGTTGTAATAAATATACAGTGATCGAAATTAACAAGTGTCATCCACCCATATAGGGATGTAAAGATTTTACCTTATTGAATAACAAGTTCTTTTTTCCTATTTTTTCCCCTGTTTTCCTTTCTGTGTTTTTCCGGTCTTGTATTTGAATATGAAATTTTCAGTTAACCTCTGGCCTTTTCATCAGGAAGTCTGGAAATCTCTTATTTCGTTGAATATCCATCTCCTTGCCTGAAAGATTAAGTTCAGTTTTGTTGGGTAGTTGATCTGTAATTGTAGTCCAAGCTCCTTTGCCTTTCAGAATATCATGTTTCTTTCCCTCCAATCTTTTTTTGTAGAAGCTGCAAGGTCTTGTGTGATCCTGACTGTATTTCATCAATAATTGAACCGTTTCTTTATGGCTTCTTGCAGTTTTTTTTTTTTGTCCTAGCCCAGACAATTCTTGAATTTGGCTACACTCTTCTTTGGTATTTTCAATTTGCCATCTTTTTCCGTAGGTGATTGATCAATTCTTTCCATGACTATTTTGTCCTCTGATTCTAGGATATCAGGGAAGTTTTGCTTGATGATTTCTTGAAAGTTATTTTCCAGGGTCTTTATTTTTTTCGTCATGGCTTTCCAGTAGACCAATAATTCTTAGATTTTTCTCTCCTAGATCTGTTTTAGGTCAATTATTTTTCCAATGAGATATTTTGTGTTTTGTACTATTGTTTTATTCTTTATATTTTGATGAATAATTTACTTTATGTCACACATGGTTATTAGCTTGCACTTGCCCAATTCTTATTTTTAATAAATTGTCTTGTTTCTTCTTCAGTTAGCTTATGTATCTCCTTTTCCATTGGCCTATTTTTTCCCTTTAAGTAGTTATTTTTTTTTATATTTAGGTTTTGTGCCTCCTTATCCATTTTCCCAATTTTACTTTTTTATATTTATTTTATTTATTTTCAGTGTTCTACAATCACTTTCATAAAACTTAAGATTTTTTTTCTCTCCCCCTCCCTCTCTGAGAAAGCATACAATTTTATATAACTTCTACCCATAGATTCCTATTAAATACATTTTCCCCTTATTCATGTTGCATGAAAGAATTAGAAAGAATGGGAGAAATAAAAACTAACCAGAACGTATTACAAAAGAAAACGATCTGTTACATTTTGCTGTGGAATTCCGTAGTTCTTTCTCTGGATGTGAATGGCATGTTGCCTTAAGAGACCATTGGGAATTTTTTAAGTCCTTGAACTGATATAAAGTTCTAAGTATACAAAAAAAAATCCTCACATACTGTGGTTGTTTCTGTGTACAAAATTCTCCTGGTTATGCTCCTTTCACTCAGCATCAGTTCATATAAGTCTTTCCAGGCCTCTCTGAAATTTTTTCCTGTTCATCATTTCTCGTAGCACAATAGTATTCCATTAAATTAATATACCACATTTTATTCAGTCATTCCACAAATGATGGACATCCCCTTGATTTCCAGATTTGGCCATCACAAAGAGTGCTGCTATAAATATTTTTGTACATGTGGGAACGTTTATGATTTTTATGATCTCTTGGGGATACAGTCCTAGAAGCACTATTGCTGAGTTAAAGGATGTGCACATTTTAGTTGCCCTTTGGACATCATCTCAAATTGCTCTTCGGAACGGTTAGATCAGCTCACAGCCAGCAATGAATTAGTGTTCCAACTGTCCTACATCATCTCCAACATTTGTCATCACCCTGTTTTGTCATGTTAGACAATCTGGTAGGTGTGACGTGATATCTCAGAGTTGTATGGATTTGCATCTCTCTAATCAATAGTGATTTAGAGCATATTTTTCAAATGACTGTAGATAGCTTTAACTTATTCCTCTGAAAACTGCCTTTTTGTATCCTTTGACCAGTTATCAATTGGGGAATGACTTTTATTTTTGTACATTTGACTCACTTCCTTGTATATTCTGGAAATGAGATCTTTATCGCAGAAAATAGTTGCGAAAATTTTTTTCCAATTTTCTCCTTGCCTCTTAATCTTTGTTGTGTTGGGTTTGGTTGTGGAAAAAAACTTCAGTTTAATATAATCAAAATTGTCCATCCATCCTGCACTTCACAATGCTCTCTATATCTTCTTTAGTCAAAAATTCTTCCCTTCTCTATAAATCTGATATATACATTATTCCTTGCTCCTCCAATTTATCCATAGTATCAAGCTTTATGCATTGATTGTGCACCCATTTGGACTTTATTTTTGTGTATGGTGTCAAGCATTGGTCTATGACTAGTTTGTGCCACAGTGATATCCTGTTTGCTCAGCATCTTTTGTGGAACAGCGAGTTCTTATCTCAGAAGCTGGGATCCTTGGGTTTCTCAAACATTATATTACTGTATTCATTTCCTGCTATGTCTTGAGTACCTAGCTTATTCCACTTGTCTACCCTTCTGTTTCTTATCCAGTTGCAAGTGGTTTTGATAATTGCTGCTCTATAATATTGAGGCATGCCTGGGTCCTAGTGGGAGTTTGACCCCCCTCTGGGGCTCCTGTCCTTCTGGTTCACCTCTGCCACAGTAAGAAGGATCCCCTTTAGCTATTTTCCTAGGCTCAGGTTCTACAAGACTATTTACTCCTTCTGCTGATTCCACTCATCCAGGATTTCTCTGGGAAAATATTTTATTGTTCTTTCCAGGTCAACGAGGGGAGGTGATGAGAGCATTTACCAGTTACTCCACCATTTTGGCTCCTGGGGGTTCAAGTAGGTGCCTTACAGATGTTTAATCTGGGGGCTGATATTCTTAGGAGCTGCTGAGGCTGGTATCTGGTGCTCAGCAGCTGTCACTCACTTGGCTTTGCTGGTCTCCAGCCTTGGGTTGCCACTCTGCATTTCCACCACAGTGCTGTTGCCTCGTGCTGCCATGGGGGTTTCTTGCTAGGCTGTACTGGATTTTCTGTGCTGTGTGCTGTGGGTTCTCCCCTATGGAACAGATCCTTCCCATGGACCTTCTAGTCTGCCGTGGTCTGAGAATCTGCCACAGTCTGTCTCCTATAGGATTTTGAACTTCCAAAATGTGATCAGATTCTCTTTTTAAAGATATCTGAAAGAGTTTATCTAAGAGCTTAGGTGATTCGTTGCCCTCACTTCACCATCTTGGCGCTGCCTGTAGACTGCCTTTGCTGGTATTTCTTTCTTTACTTCTCTTGATATTCTGGACCTTTTGTTCTACCACACGAAGTAATTCTGAGTTTCCCCAGGGTTACCTTGAAGCTAATGGATGGATGTGTGGAGGAGGAATGGTCTGGTCACTGGAGGTATCCGCCTCCCCTTGGGCTGTGCTAGAGCATGAGTAGTCTTAGTGGTTGACGGACTCCATCTGCGCCAGTTTCTTTCCAATTCCCTGTTTGTGTTAAGGTGCGCCTGGGGTCCTGGTCTCAGTGCTTACCCACTCTACCCGCCTGGGGCTTAGAATCTCCTGCTGGTCTATTAAACCACGGCTTGCTGGGATGCGTATATTCCTGCACTGGTCCGCTTCAGCTACAGAAAGAGATACACTTCCGGTTGATCTCCCTAATCTCCCAAACTAAACGACTGCTTTAACCTTCTGCTGGCCCCACTATTCCAAGGATTTTTCTGAGTAATAATTCTCTGGATTTTTCAATATCAACAAGGGGGAGTGGTGAGATCACTTACAGTTTACCTTCTCATCTTGACTCCTGCATGGTCAAATAGCTGAGGTTCAAGCATTTAGTATGTGTGCTGGTAGCCCCAGGAGTAGTTGTTGCTGCTGCCATCGACCCTGCACTTCTCTCTCACCCTGATCTTCCAGAATCCTATCCTGTGCTGAGAGTTTTGCAAATAGGCACTGTTGATGCTGATTCAGTCCTCCTGGGGCCATTCTCATTCTGCTATGGCCAAATCTGTTCTGGTGCAGTACTCACACTGTGCTCCCACCTCCACCCACAGCCCGTGCAATAGATTCTTCCCATTTACCTTCCACTTTCTGCTGGTATAGAAATCTGACACACTCTGTCTTCCAGTGAATTCCAAAACACATTCAGATTCGCTTTTCAGAGATATGTGAAGGAATATCTTCTTGAAGAGCTCAGGTCAGTCCCTTCTTTCATTCCACTCATCTTGGCTCCATCTCATCAAAATCAACATTCTTCTTTTCAAGATAAGGTAAGTGTAACTTAGATATTCTGACTTGCCCAAGGACACAGATAAGATGCTGCTACATAGTTCTACAACCAGAGTTCAGGACTTTCATGCAGGTAACCAGAAACAGATCTGGAAGTGAAGTAAAGAAAACCTTAGTTTAAATCCAGCCTAAAAAATGTACTGGGAAAAATCACAAACTTCCCTATGCCTCCGTTTCCATATCTATAAGACAAAGGGTAACAATAACACATAACTCACAAGAATGTAAAGGGCAAATATCTTAATGAGCTAAATTCTTTGCAAACCTTGATAAGATACACAATTTTAGTTATTTTGCTAATAATCATCATAATCACCATCAATGCAATATTCTTTCTATACATTAGCCACAATGCATTAGCCACAATGCATTAGCCACAATGCATTAGCCACAATGCATTAGCCACAATGCATTAGCCACAATGCATTAGCCACAATGCATTAGCCACAATACATTAGCCACAATGCATTAGCCACAATGCATTAGCCACAATGCATTAGCCACAATACACTAGCCACAATGCATTAGCCACAATACACTAGCCATATGAATAAAACAAAATCGAGAGACATAGAAACATTTCTTTCTTCCACATTTACCAGGTCACATGGTGCATTTTACCTTTTTCACTATGCCTACTTCTGTATTATATATGAAATCTTTCACATAATATCTTCTTTCCACCTCTACCCTGAATCGTAAAAGAACTATGGTTTCTTGACTTACAGAGTTAATACAATTTTCCTTTTTCAATAAAAGAGCCTCATTTAGCTAGATTCCTGGAAATCTCAACTGTATTTCAACATGTTAATTAGTTTGATTTGGCTGCCATGAGTATTGCACTGTACTTCCTTGATCCTTCCCAGACTACATCCTGCCAAGTGCAACATACCCCTTTATGTGTCCTCTTCTTCATTGGAATATGAACAGCTTGATGGCAATGGTTATCTTGAATTTACATTTATATCCTTTACATATAGCACAGTGCTCAATACCTTCTAAGACATTAAGTTAATCATTTTTATTCAACAGTTGCCCATTTCACATAACCACCCTCACTGTCTCATATGTTGCTTTTGTTACCAAAGTTTAAAAATTCATCATTCTACATTTCATCCAGAAAAAAAATTCCTTAACTTTTCTTTTAGGTTTGTCTTAAGGAAATAGACATTTTTTTTTTTTACCATATTCTTGCTTGAAATGTCTTCATATAAGCAAAGTGAGACTGTATAGTTGTGTTGGAGTACAGATGTGTTATCAGGAATCGATAGGAGTAAATAACAATGGATGAACCTTCTAACTCTGAGACTCTGTGAAGATTCTTGAGTTCAACAACACTGGCATTGTGTTTTCAAACCACAGCACCTCCACACTATGTTGCAACATCTAAAACATTGAAATCAAAACTATAGTCCAAAAAATGGCTTACTTACAACTTGTACATCGATCCTAAAATATTGGTACAAGGCAGTTAGGTGACATAATAGATGGAGTTCTGAGTCCGAAGTAAAAAGATAAGACTCATCTTTCTTAGTTTAAATGCAGTCTCAAAGATTTACTAGCTTTGTATGGTTAAGTCACTTAACCTATTTGCCTCAGGTATACATCTATAAAATGGTCTGGAGAAAGAAATGGTAAACCGCTTAAGTATCTTTTCAAAGAACACTCCAAATGGGGTCGTGATGAGTTGGTCATAACTGAAACAACTGAACAAAAATGACAAAATATTAGGACATGTGCCTCTAAATGCTTTTTATTTCCCAGTATAAATTTGAATTCATTTATTAAGGTGGCTTCTAAGAAATCCTTAATACTTTTTCAACACATTTGTCCTATTGGATATATTTTATGTACAATTCACACAAATTGTCCATTATTAAAATAAACTTCCTCTTCATAATGATCAAGATAATAGCAATGAAGAAAAAAACTACCCAACATTTGGAAATATTTATGTAATTATGTTAACAATAATTTTTGTTGAATTATATGGTTATCTGCATAATCTATGTAAAGTGGGAATTCTTCTAGTCTGTGAAAATTTGAATATAATAACTATTTCATAATATTTTTTCTTCTGCTATTCTGTTTTTAAATTAATTTTCTCCAAGGAGATGTTCATAGGTTTCACCAGATTGTCAAAGGAGCCTGTGACAAAGGAAGAAAATGAGAATCACTAAAGGAAAATATTTCATGAAGGAACTATGGCTAGTTTGGGTAATCCAGAGTTATATCTGAAATGTCACAAACCATAAAGGATATTACCCAGAATATTAGGCAGTGATGAAGGTTGGATTTTTGGTGATAAGTACACAAAAGTGGTATAGGATACACAAATGGGGGGCACATCGCAATATCCATTGCTATAGGAATTACTCATGCTGAGTAATCACAGATCACAGAAAATATTCAAACACTTGGATAATTTAAATGAAAGCTATTTTAGATTATTTATTTCCTTTATGTTATCTGGAAAATGCTTTTTTTTCCCTGTAGAGATTGCCACAAAATTGAAAGATGTTACTTTTGAAATTGAAAGATTTTATATATCTTAAAAAGCTGCACTTACCAAGATAAAAAAGAAAGTGTTTTTCAATGGAAGGAGAAAGTAGAATTGTTTTATAAAGTGTGTAGACCTCCTCTGTGTCATGAAATAGATAATTATTTCAGTACAGCTGATTAAAATACATGTTATATTTAGGAAAGACCTATATTGAAAAAAACACTTTTGCACTGAAAGTAGGATCTGCCAAGAGGCAGTCTAATAAAAGAAGGATTTATAGGAGCAAATCCTTAAAATTTGAACAGGCTCTCTCATGGATAAGTTACTTCAGTATTCTGAAATGGGACCACTTGGAAAAGTTTCCTTTAAGTTATATCTTCTTATGTCCCTTGTGGAATTTTTACGGAAAATATTGAATAATCCACATTTTATTCAAAGGAAAATAAGTGGCCAAGAGAAAGTTTTTGTGGTATGTGTGTATGTGTACTGTTGATGTGTGTATATACACTCATGTTATCCAAATATCTGTATTTATCTATCCATCAATCTCTCAATCACTATATCTCCTTATCTTTTCATACATATTTAGATACTTTCTATACATATACTATATATATATATGTATATATATATATATATATGTATATACAGGGTCCAAATATGTGGATATATGTTTATACAGGATATATATACATGCATGTACATACATATACATTTAGGAATGTTTACACATGTGCATATGTACATATGAAAACGTATTATAAGTTAGGTCAAATTCTACCTGTCTTTGTCATTCAAAATTAGATGACATAAATGTGATTTCTTCCCCCCACTTGCCTTTCTCATATTTTTATCTTTCTCATATCCACTCCTAAATGTCCCTTTAAAAGCAAATGAACCTATCTCATTAGACCATTCTGTTAAATATCTTTCAGTCCCATTATTACCCACTTCATGATAGATGAGACTCAGTAGGCTGTTACCATTATTAGGGAACCAACTATGTCTTCATTTATACATTAATAACTTAAAGATCAATTATTATAGGAATTACACATTTGTTAAAAACACAGTCGTAGCAACCACATAGCAAATAAAATCTCAGAGTTTAGGTACTATTCACTACTCACAGGGCATATGTTATTCAGTGATGATGTACTAACTGAGCTGTTTTGACTTCATTGATTCATTTATCAACATCTTAGTTCAAAAGCAAATTTCAAAAGTGGCCCATTTGACTCTCTATATCTTTATCTCTACCTATACAGGGATACATAACAAGACAGAGAAACAAACACATTCATGCATGTACCTCAATGTCCACAAATAGATTTTTTCTTATAATAGCATGTATCTTTTGATTAAAAAGAATGTGTTAGTCAAAAATTAATTAAGCATTTATTAAGTGTCTATTTTATGGTCAATATTGGGCTAAACGCCAGCGTTACAAATTGTTGTTCATCTTTTATTTTTAAGAAGACCAATCCCATCATGTGTTGTTGTCTTGACTTGGGTTCTTCCTTCCTTCCTTCGTTCCTTCCTTCTTTCCTTTCTTTTTTCCTTATTGCGAAACCTAATATATCTCCTACAAAAAGTGGATCATGTATTGTGTTCCAAGTTCCTATAGTTGATTGGACTCTTTAAGTGAAGAAATTCTGAATGGACTTCTAGAGAAGAAATGTAAAGTTTAGTTTTCATTCATCATTCACATCAATTGATTTCAGTTTTCCAATTAGGATGGCCCAGATCGACGCAATGCTATTCTACTGGAGGAAAATAAAGCCAATAGCTTCTTTAAAACTAATGTAAATAAATCAATTCCAATACACTTTGGAAAGCTTGAAACTTTTGTCATCAAGTAAGCAAATAAATGTATTTGGAACTGGGGATAAATAATACATGCACAAACACAACACACATAGAGACAATGACTCATTTTTAAAAAGTCCCTGATATGATATTTAATCACACTCTAAATGAATGTGTCCTTAATTTTTTTTTTTATTTTCTCTGTAATAGTACCTGCTTTATATCTTGACCTGAAGTTAAGTTGCATCAAAATTAATGAGGATGTCAGTTTTTATATAAAATTCAAATTTCGTTTTAAAAATAAACGTTTTGAAGGAGAAAGAAGATTCAATAATAAATAGAGCCTTTTGAGTCTGAAATAGTAAATATTTGAAATATGAAGAAATGTGCTGAGAAAATGTGTTTTGTTAGTGAGATTTACATATTTTGTTTGTAATTATTCAGACTTTCAAAAACTGCCAATAAGTTTTAACATATTTGATATAAATAATATCTAACATTTTCCACTTAAAGATTTGCAGAACCGACTACATCCATAATTTCCATTTCTCGTTATCATAACTTTGTGAAATAGATATTTGTATTACCCACACACGCAGTTTTACCAATAAAAAATTGAGAGTGAAAGAGTTATAAAGAACTTTCTCTGGATGCTAAGTAAGTATAAAAAGGAGGACTAAACTTAGATCTTTTTGACGCTTGGTCCAACAATCAATGTAGTGCTTCACTTAACGATCTCCTTAATTAAATACTCATTAATGATTAAGTTAATTAATAATTTCCATAATTATAAAGAACAGACTAAAAATCAAAGAGGTTCTTGAGATGTTCCAATTTTCTGGTTTCGTTGTGCTAATGACTTCAAAGACCAGAACACTGGAAAGCTTCAAAAGGTACCATGTATGATGAAAATAATTTTTATTAGGAGGGGTAACAAAATTATTTTTCTTACCGTAGTATATATGTGGCAATTAATACCAGATGAAGCAGTTGACCCCTTAGGATCTGTGCCTCAATCATTGTTATTTGATATTTATATCAATGACTGAATAATGTTGTTGGAATGATCATCAAATGTGGAGATTCCCAAAACATTAGTGGAATGTAAATATATTGCTTTACACAATATGAATTCAATATAATCTTGATATTCTAGAATATTATGTCCATACCAAAGAGACAAAATTTAATAAGGATAAATATAAAGTATTTGTTTGAAAAAATTTACTTAACAACTCTACCACGGGTGAGACATGAATAGACAACATTGACCTAGAGAGATTTTTGAGGTTTTTTTGGAACTGAATCCATAAGATGGGTTGGCAGCATGATACAATGTCCATAAAGAAGAGCTTCTTTCATTTTAGAGTGGTTCCAGAATCCTTAGTTCATGAAAGTTGCTGAAAAGCTGGAGTACACTTGAAGGAAGGCCATCATGATTATGATGTATTTTATGCCCCTGCCAAGCGAAGATCAGTGGAAAGCATGACAACGTTTAACTGAAATAAGAGAACACTTAGGTATGAAGATTGCCTGGAAGAATTTCTAGTATTCTCATGTGTAAGAACATGAACAAAAGTAATTGCCTTGATATAGCGTATTAACGTTGCAAACATAGACTTTGTCAAAATTTTGGTTGTTCAGAGAAGTTCATCAAACTGTATATCAATTTCATAATAGAATACTTGCCAGGGTACTAGATAATGGACAATGGTACCATGATTCTCTAGTCACCAATGGAGGAAAGCAATGCTGTTCACTTGCTTCCTTGCTTTTTAGCATGACATATTCATCAGTGGTGTCAGATGACTTCAATGAGGATGAATCAAGATTGTCTTCTCCACTGGTGGTAAATTATTTGACTAAAGGCTACAAGCCAAGACTAAAGTGGAGGGAAATTCAATGCATGAGTTTTTGTTTGCAAATGATTGTGCACTCAATGCAACTGCTGAGGCTGTGACATAAAAGAGTGTCAAATGACTTTCTGTTGTATGTGCTAATTTTGCCTAACAATTAGCATCAATAAAACAGTTTCTTCACCAACCAGGACCATAACATTTATATATTAAATAATAAGTTACAGCAAATGGAGAATATTTTGTTTTAGTTTTGTGGATAAGTTCACTTGCCTAGGCAGCATATTTTCCAGGGATGTACATATAAATGATGAGATTGATGCATGCGTTGCCAGAGCTAGATCAGTGTTTGGGAGGCTACAAAGGAAAGCGTGAGAAAGAGGAGGTATCAGGCTGTTTATCAAAGTGAAAGTCTACAGAGCCACCGTATTGACCTTATTTTCATATGCCTGTGAAACTTAGACAATATAACAGCACCACATAGGGAACTGAATCACTTCCATTTGCAGTCTTAGGAAGATTATGAAGATCACCTGGTATAATTAAGTACTGCAGACATTGAGATCCTTTCTTGAGCCAAACTGCCAAACATTCAAACTCTACTACAGAGAGCACAACCCTTGATCCGTCACAATCTTCAAATGCAAAACTGTTTGCCTAATATATTTCTATGGAGAACTCATGTAAGGCAGGTGCTCACACAATGGCCAGAAGAAGAGTTGCCAGAACACTCTTAAGCTCTCTCTGAAAAACTTTGGAATTATTTGCGTGATATAGGAAATGCTGACAAAGGATAACCCAACACTGCATACCTGCATCAAAGAAGATATTGTGCTCTATGAGCATAGTAGTTCAAAAGAAACATGAAATGCAAAAATTCAGAGACATTTCTCCTCCACTTGTTCACTTGGACTAATTGTCCTCAAACTGTGGTGCAGCATTCTGAGCTTGTTTAGGTCTGATCAGCCACAGTTGGACACACTCTATTTTGACTCCCGCATAGTAATGCTATTTTGGTTTTCTTCAAGAATGAAGGACAACAACCAACCAACCAATTGGAGGTGATATTCAACTGAGATCTTTCTCATTTGATTGAACAACCTTGCCACTTATATTAGACTTGTACCATTTGTCCCCAAAGCATAGAAGAAATATCATTGTTTAAAAATGTCACATAGAGAACTATAGAATGGATGTAAGGAAAACTTGTTGACTATTAACTCTATCCAAAAGTGGCGTGGGACTTCTCAAGAAAGAGTGAATTCCTAACTAAAAGGCTTTGAGTAAAGACTACATGACTGTTTGTTGTATTCTACAAAGTACTGCGTTCCTGGGAATGGTTTAGATAAGCAGCTGTTTGCAAACTATGGTGAAAGGGTCAAATCAAGCTATTCACTGGTTTAATATAGGAAAATGATTTTTGCATGAGACAATAAATTTTATTTTAAAATAATAAAAAAAATCTATTCTTAGTGTGTGGGGAGTACAAAACCGGAGGGTGAGACGGTTTTGGACTATGATCAATTGTTTTTCAGTCCCTAGACTAGGATATTACCGAAGTCTAGCTGTAAAATTATGTTTCTCAGAAGTTGTAAACGTTGATAGAATTAAAATACATATGATGTGGGATGTTTCAGGGAAAACAAACAAACATACCCTGTGCAGGCATAGGAAAATATGTTAGCACTAAACCTAAGGAGTAAGATTATCTAAAAAGAATACATGATGGACATTAATCCTCAGATATTTTCTAATTTTACTCAGAGGCAGCACAATGGAACAGAAGAGCAAGATCAATCAGGTGTGTGAATATTGCCTTGTATTCTGTCCTCAAGGTCAACATTATTACATCTAGTTATGTTGTATTATCAAATAAAATGCATTTACAATAAACAAATATAGCAAAACAGTGAAAAACTGACTTGTACAGGAAATTTGCTTGTTACTAAGAGAAATGAGAGATTTATTATGAAAATAAAAATAGTGATTACATAAAATAATTGTTTGCATAAAATGAAAATGAATAAATTGGAAAGGAAATTGCCTAAAATTTGTAGAAATGACATAACCAACTTATTCCTGAGAAATGGATAATATAAATAAATACACAATTACAAAATGAATTAACACCTTCCATCCTCTAAACTAAGCCGAGATAAGAGTTCACAGAGAGATTTATAGATACATTATCCTTGTTGTCCTTTATATTTGAAGATGACTAAAAAGACATCATGATGATGAGCTCAACGTACAATATGTCTGGCTATGGCTGTTCAGAACAACATAAGCTAAGGATATTACATGACAAGTTGTGCTCAAATAGTCCATATGAAAAATTCAGAAGAAAATAGCTTTATATTTTAATATCAAATTTCTTTTGAGCTATAAAAATTCTGCTTTGTTCATAAAGCACAGCACCTTTTATTTATTTATTTTTTTGTTTGGGCACTCTATTGTGGATGCTTCCCATGTCTCACTATTGGTACTAAATTTCTTCAGAGCGATCTTAGAGTATCCTTATATTGCTTCTTCTGATCTCCTTTTGAGGGCTTGTCTTGTGTGAGTTCTTCATAAAATATTATTTTAGGCAAATACACATTTGGTACCTAAACAATGTGGCCAGACCATTGGAATGATGCAATGCACAGCAGGGAGTTCCATGCTTGGAAGTTCAGCTCAAGTAAAAACCTCAGTGTCCTTTACTTTAACTTTTCTGATGATCTTCAAAATCTTCTTAAGACAATTCAAATGAAGAGATTCAATTTTCTGCCATTGAGCTAGTAAACTGTTCAGGTTTCATAGATATACAATAATGAGATCAGCATAATAGCTCTGTGGACCTTTAGTTTGTCTCCCACATATTTTTGAGCCTCCAAAACAGAGTTACTCAGGCAATGTGAGCAACAGCCTCATCATCTATGTATATGTTTCTAGAAGGTAAGTAAACTTATTTATAGCATTCAAAATTCCTCCATTTGCTGTAACCATTGGGTAACACATATGGATGGTGCAGTGCTGGTTAATGAAAAAACTTCTGTTTTCTTGGTGTTGCTTATCTGGCCAAATTAGCACACATAACAGACAATCCTCAAGCCTCAGAGGCTATCTTGAAGTGGAGAATCATTTGCAGTAAAAAAGAAAAAAAATATGCTCCAACTATCCTTTCACTTTAGTCTTGGTTTGTAGCCTTTTCAACTTAAATAACTTACAATCAGTGCAGTAGCTGACCTTGATGCCATTTTTGTCCTTATTGAAAGCCACTGATATCACAGAAAACATCGTGCTAAAAAAATGAAAGAACCCCACCCTGCTTCACTACATTGATGACTGGGAAAATGAGAGATCATTGTCTATTATCCAGAACCTGTGCAAGTATGCCATTTATGAAACTTTAACATAGTAGTGATGAATTTCTCCAGGCAACTAAATTTTACCTTGATCTTCCACAAGCCCTCATGAGTAATGGTATGAAAGATATTTGTTAGATCAATGAACATTTACTGAATACCTACGTTCCTTTCTCCTAGACACGTCAAGCAGCGAGTGGCACGTCAACTATTCCTAGGTCTTTTCTGAAAATACACTAGCTCCTAAGTAGATTGTCACATTCCGGGGGAAGAATCCACCTATTAAGTGAGAACTCTGGAAGAATCATTCTGTCAATGACTGAGAAAGAAACTCTACTGTAGTTGTCACAGGACATTTTATTCCCTTTTCATTTATAGAGATGGGCAATGGTAACATCCTTGATCTCCTGAGAGATATCTTTATCTTGCCATATAACTCAGAAGATTTCATTTAGCTTTTGTATGAGAAGTGGACTGCCTGGCTTGTAAATATGTGCTGGAATGGAATAGGATAGGCACTGGGTGCTATGACGCATGAGAGATTTTCATTCTCATTGCATTAAAACCTCTTCTTCATTTGGAAGTCTGGCAAGAAAGGGATTGACTTTAGCCTGAGTTAAATTATCGATGGCTCTAGCATTGGTTGATGTTAGGCAGTTTAGAACACTATGGAAACATTCAGCCCATCTCTCCAGGATCTTAACCATACTGCTTACCACAGTGGCTCCATTAGTATTGAGTAACTGAGATACACCAAATGTCTTTGGCCCATAAATAGCCTTCAGGACATTTTAAAAGTGATTTGGATTGTTACTATCAATGTAAGACTGGATCTCATTAGCTGTCTATGGTTTTTTCTATATTATCTTATAGATTCCATAGTATTATAATTTTGGAAAGATAAAGTAGGTACTTCAGTAGCCATCTAATCCAACTTTTTGTTGTACCTATGAACATACTAAAGCCTAACGAAGTGACTTCCCTGCACGACCTCTAAGATGGAATTTGACTCTATGTTTTCATTTGTCAAATCTATGAACCATTTCACTGTATATATCTCCCAATGGCTATTGGTTACTTGTTTACGTTTCAAAGACCCCTATCCTGTTACTAGTATAATTACGGCTGTGGGAGCAAGAAAACACTCCCCCCTTCAATAGATTAATAACAATAATAAGAATATCAATATTATTGACAATAATGATGGCTAGAGTGTGTACACCATGTAATAGTTTACACGTTATATATGCCATTGAATGAGCGGTTTAGAATTTCCATCCTGAAACTTACTATAGGCAAGTTGTAAAGAAAATCAGCCCAGACCTCTGGATCCGTGTTCTTTAAAACGGCAAGTGTGTTGTGACGGAAAGGAGGACGAGAAAGACAGATGAGATCTCCGGTCAGAACCACTCCAGGAAAAAGTTATTTATTGAATATGTTTCTGTTTGTTATTTGTGTCCTTACTGGATTTTCCCTATATCTTGACTAGATTCTTAACTACATAAGAACAGAAAATGTCAGATGACTGGGCAGTGACATCTTTGTATTACACAGGCCCAACTAGCTAAGCCTATGACAGGATCATCTTAGTCCTTAATCAATCTCATGGATACATGTGTGCCTGAGATCACGGGATCCTGGAAGTAAATGTTCATTGGAACCTGACATATATGATTTACTTAGTGATTGTTTGTGTGTATGTATGTGTGTATTTGTGTGACTGTGTGTGTGCAAAATTGGCTCCCAGGCACTAGTCTCTTTTCTCTTTCTTCCTGAACACTAAAACTGATTACTCTTGGGTTTTGTTTTCTCAATAGAATTGCTATGATATTTCAGCATTTTTTCACTATGAAAACAACATCTTCACTTCTATTTTACAATAGAATTTCTTTTGCTCTCCATGGTGCTCCACAAACTAGACAAAAACCTTGAAATATGGAAAACATTCAATTTAACTCAATGCATGTTTTTATCAGTTATCAATTATAAGAATTATGTACAAGGCATTACTTGCAAGACAAGGGAAGATCTATGATGGTTTGTATTACATGTATAATAGGTCATCTCAGCTCCTCAACTTTGAAGGCCATTTGAGTACAGAACTAATGGAGCCTATTTAATACAACCATACCTTATGTATGGGGGGTAAGATCATCACTCTCTTTCTCCTTGTCCCCATCATTTCAATTTTCATATGCACGAAAACACATAAAACATCTCTAGAGTTATCATTTCCTACTGACATGATTACTACCTCTGAGGATCTAGAGCTAAATCTGGAAAGACACTCAGAGCCCAAGTAATCTGCTGTGATGGCAATTAAAATAGGATCTTTTGTTGTTGTTTTTCTTTTAGTTTAATCAAGTGTCTTTGAATCTTACCTTTATCAATCAAGAGTCTTTACAAGGAGTAAAGTATAGAAACATTGAATGTATTGGTATTGTTAATAATTTTAATAGAATTAAAGATCATTCCCACACATTGATTGGCTTACCCATTGTGGGAAGTTTGATAAGGGGCACTGGTTTTTATTGAGGCACAGGTTCCAAGGGTTCGGATGCCCTCTGGCTCTAAAAATGTATAAATACTCTAAGTTGAGGTTTTGCTTTGGGACTTAGCTTTTGGTAAGAAGATTTGAGTGTCAGATGAGGACTCTGGGAATCTGCTAAGGAGGCTCCCACCTCACTTTGAGGACCCAGATGTCGTGCTTCCCTCTCTGGTAACTATGGTCAGACAATTGGACCTCAATTGTCTGTTGAATTCTGACAGAGGAATCCATGCCTGTTGACTGTTAATTCCTCTGTATTTTCTTTGAACTTCAGGGTGTTGACTCCCCTGAATTAACTGAATTATACATACATACATACATACATATATATATATATATATATATATATATATATATATATATATATACACACACACACACACACACACACACACACACACACACTTGGATAAAGGAATGATACATGTGCTTGATTAAAGTGATTGTTAATCCTTAGAAAGTTGTTTTCCTTTTTGTGAATGCAGATCTAAGAACAGTGTACATTTGGATTCTTTCTGATATATCCATCAAATGTAATCTTCATTGACTTCATTGACTTATGTCAAGAATGCTTAATTAACTGTCATAAGGTCATACAAATGGCAAATTTCAGTGATGAGAGGAATTCAGGACCTCTAAATTAAGGGCAAATTCTCTTTTCACTGTATAGGGCTATCTCAAATTGGATTAGAGAAAATCTGTGTTGAAATCCTTTCTTTGATACTAATTGACGCTGTATATGTAAGCAAGTTATCTCCCTGTGACTCACTTTCATCTGTAAAATAAGGAAAATAGGAACAATATAGCAAATATAACAATTGTATGTAACATTTTAAAGTTTGTGAAGCACTATGCAAATCTTGTCCCATTTCAAACTCGCAATAAACCGAAGAAGCACATGTTGCTATTACCCTGATCATATATTTGAAGAAAATGAGATTACATACCTTGTCAAAGGTCACATATCTAGTGTCTCACACCTGATTGACTTCATGTTTTCCTGACTCCAGATCCAGTCCTCTATTAATGATATCACCTTGTTGCTTCCTAATTATGTCGTTTTGATTATTGAATTTTAAACTTCTCATTCATGAAGTGTTCACAGAGAAGCAATCAACAAGGAATTATTAGTCACCTACTATATGATGGAAGTTGTTCTAGGTTATATGTATTCAAATCACATTACCATATGACATTAATATGGATGGTGTGTCAGAATATTTCACAAATTATTTACTCTGAAATTAAGGCACTTTTGCAAAATGTGTGATGAGAACAAATTTCGTGTATTTTGTATTCAAATTTAACTACTGGATTGACATGGGAGGTTTAAAGTGCATACTTACTCAACAGTAGTGAATGTTTTTTCTTCATATGCCAAATAGGACGCGAACTCCTAATGTCTTTGAAAACAAAATCTCAGCATTTCAGTCACAAATCCTCTTATGGGGGTAGGTTTATTTTACATTCATGATTAGTGAGATATTACAGAAAAAAGAAAACAACTTCTCAATTTAAGGATGATCACTTCTGCCTTTACTATTTATCAGATTTTGTTTATATGTCTATAAAGATTTTGGTTAGTATACCATTAGTATCCTTATCTTCATATCTAAGATCACTGATATTCTGGAATCTAATCTATTTCATTTTTAGTTAATCAATGTAAAGTTTGAAAAATACAGTTTATAATGTACCTACTATGTGCTGGACTCAGTAGAAATAGAAGAAACAAGAAAATATGAAAATTGTTAATCAGTAAGATTGTGGTGTGCATATTAAGTGAGAAGATATTTGTTTTCTATGTTGTCTTACATTGATTAGATTTGAATTGATTTAAATTTAAAGACATTATTTGACTTACGGAAAATTAAATCTAACAGAAAATGTAATGTCTAAGGACTTCTATTAAAAATTTTATCAAACAACACCCATTTAATTGTCAAAGGCTTAGGTAGGAAACTAGAACCTTGTTGGCAACTTTATTATGTCAACTCAAGGAATTTACTTTTGGGATGCTGAATTTGCGGAGCACTCTTTCTGAAATAATATGTAGGTTTATTACAGAGGTAAGCCTGAGAGTTAGACAATCAATTAATATAATAAATTGGAGTGCTAAAGAAAGACGTACAATTTTTGGTGTAGGATATACCTCATATAAATATAATGGATGATATCGGTCGTTATGATGACCTCATTGATCATGTGGAACTGAGACAAATGTGAGAAGGGAAATGAATATTTTCTTGTCCATTGGTTTGTGTGGTGAGAGAACGATAGAAAGGCCTACAATAGTGTTTCTGCCTATGTTATCATCTTGTAGAAATCTTGGTCTGAGACTCTGTTATGATCTGAAGCAAAGGAAAATGCAAAGTCAGAAGAAAGTGGGCAGACATCCTGTGGACAAAGGACTATAGGCTATAGATATGGAGCTGGAAGAGTTATCAAAATAAATCTACTTTTATTCCTTTATTTTAAAGTTAAGGACCAGGAAGTCAGAGGGACCTTCTGTGACTTGCCTAAATTCACAGAGAAAGAGTCAGAATGATTTGAAATTTGATTATCTGACTCCAAGGACATATAAGTGGCTCAATGGATAGAGCACTTGGCTTGAAATCATGGATTCTCATCTTCTTGAGTTCAAATCCAGATCAAACACTTAATAACTATGTGATCCTGGGCAAATCATTTAACCCCTCAGTTTCTTCATCTATAAAATGAAATGGAGAAGAACATTACAAACCAATTGTCATTGGCAAGAACACCCCAATACTGGGTTACAACAAATCTGGTATGACTAAAATGACTAAACAAAAATAATCTATGACTTCAGAATCAGCAGTCATTCCACTGTACTACACAGCCTGAAAAAATGAGAACACAGTAGCTGATGAAATTTTCCATAAGCATACACTGAATTTTTTCTTGTATCTCAATTTGTGGACAAATCACCCACATCATGACACACTGTACTACTGGATTCTGACAAATGTAGCCCTCTATAAGTGCAACCACAAAGGTGGTATACCTGATGTTTGACCTGTTTACTCACCTTACTTACTTTGAATTGAATCTGATAAGGGGTATGGATTCACGTAAATACATTTTTGAGAAGTACTGATAAAGGGTTCTCCACCTAGGTAGGCTCACGTCTAGCAAGCAACATTTCTAGCAAAAGAGTAGTTGAATAATCTCAGTCCAGTGTTTTATAGAATAAGGACTAGGACTCTGGAATGGACCTTTGAATGCACTGCTATTTACATTATGACTGGAGAGAAGATAATCCTTCTACTGCTATGGCTCATCATTTTTTCTTTCCCCAAAACACCGAGAGCTTACATACTCATAGCCACTCTGTGTCAGGGGTAATACTAGAGCCTAAGTCTTCCTAGCTTTATCCCCTATACAATATTGCTTCTTTTGTCAAAATAAAGGAGTCACAATGAGCAGAGGATATTGTCTTGTGTAGAGGATATTCATACTTAGAGCCAGAAGGGGAAAGACCACCAAATGTCATGCTATATGCTTAAAATTTCACCCCTGCTCCACTACCACCAGAGACGTCTTCTGTGATTTGAAAATTAGAGTAGGATGTTTCCTGGATTGTGTCTCAAGGTGCAGAGTTAAGGTCATGGAAATTCATTAAAGTTAACAATTGGATAATTGTAATTCTTGAGTACGAAACATCGGTTAGTAGTTTATATAGAATTCATTATCATCTGCTTGCAGACACTACTATTTTTTTTTCTTTTTGAGTGACCATTTTTATCTCCATCTTCCTAATCCCTTCTCAGTTTCCCACTGATACTCTACAAGTGTTGGTTGACTGCTTGTCTACATAGGTCTGAGAATCAAAAGATCTAAGATTTAAAACAAGGAAGAACACTTCCGGTTACTTACTACAATGACCCCATTTTACAAATAAGTAAATTAAAACACATTATAGGTTCCATGACTCACCTCTGGTTAAATAAACAGTAATTGCAAAGTCTTGATTTAAATCCAGATCTTCTACCTTCAATATAAATGATCTTCCCTTTAAGACCCTCAGCGACTGAATGGACTAATATTCTAAACAACTCAAAGCTTCAACATAAGAAAGAAACAGTTATGAATAATCCCAAATAAGTATCTCATTTCCGTGAAACTTTTCATGATATGCTTCAAAAATGTTTTATTGAGTTATGGTGGGCTTATGGAAAGCATGGTTAGAAAATAATGTCCAGTTGTTTCACATTCCTCTTGACCCAACTGGGGTTTTCTTGGCAAAGATAATGGAGTGATTTAACATTTCTTCTCTCGCTCAAGTTATAGATAAGGAAATGAGGCAAACAAAGTTCAATGACTTGCCCAAGATCACATAGCTAGTTTCTGAACCTAGATTTGAACCCACAAAAATGTGTCCTCCTGGCTCCAAGGCCAAAACTCTATCTACTGTTGGGACTAGCTGTTTTCCCCTTTTTTCTACCTTGGAAATTATTGGGGTTATATTTCCTGGAAAAAAATCCTAAGTTTATACCTCTGTATTAAAAAGAATTACATAGCAATTAATACTATTCAGGTATAAAATGGCAAAAAGGAATTGAACTAGGTCAAAATAATAGATTTTAAAAAAAGTTTTATGGACTTTATCTTATTTGTGCCTTATAACAACATCCTGTGTAATCCTGACTGAAGCTCCTTGATATTTGAATTATTTCTTTCAGGCTGCTTGCAATATTTTCTCTTTGAACCAACAATTCTGGAATTTACCTACAGTATTCCTTGGACTTTACTTTTCAGTATTTCTTTCAAGAGACTGTTGGTGGATTATTTCAATGACCATTTTACCCTGGAGAATAGGTTCTAGAATATCAAGG
This sequence comes from Potorous gilbertii, assembly GCA_028658325.1. Taxonomy (NCBI): domain Eukaryota; kingdom Metazoa; phylum Chordata; class Mammalia; order Diprotodontia; family Potoroidae; genus Potorous; species Potorous gilbertii. The sequence goes on along the minus strand of CM053771.1, from coordinate 531,518,809 downwards.
CAGTTTTCCTTGTATTTTCTTAAAAGATGCTTTTCAAGCTTTTTTTTTCATTATGTCTTTCAAGTATTCCAATAATTCTTAAGTTATCTCTCCTGGATCTATTTTCTCAGGTCAGTTATTTTTCTAATAAAGTGATTTCTATTTTCTTTTTTATGATTTAAATTTTGACTGATTCTTAATGTCTCTTAAAGTCATTAGCTTCCACTTTCCAAATTCTAACTTATAAGGAATTTTCTTTAGGTATCTTTTTTGCTTCCCTTTCCATTCAGCAAATTCTACTTTTAAAGGAGTAGTTTTCTTCAATGGATTTTTTTATCTAAATCTATTTTTTTAGAAGTAGTTTTTTTGTGCTTTAAAGAGTTCATTTTTATGCTTCTTTTCTCAAGTCATTCACTCTTTAAAAGAATTCTCCAGCATAACCGTCTTCTTTTTTCAATTTTTTCTACCTCACTGATGAGATTTTTAAGATTTTTTTTTAGTTCTTCCAAAAGCATCATTTAGACTTGAAATCAATTCATACTCTATTTTGAGGCTTCACATGTTGGTATTTGTGCTCTTCTGAGTTTATGTTTTAATCTTTCCTGTCACCATAGCAGTTTTCTGTGGTCAGGACTCTTTTTTGTTTTTTTGCTCATTTTGAAAATTTGAGTTCTGCTCCAGTGGCAAAGGAGGCACTGTACCAAAGTTCTTTTGGTAGGGGTTAGAGACCTGGTCATTGGCTTTCTGTGCCCTATTCTCAGGTTGTAATGCTTCGCCCCTTATGCTGGTGTGGCCCAGTCTAGTCACGTCTGTTATGCCAAGCCTGGCAATTTGCTTCTGTTCTGGGACTGGAAACCTCATATCTGTGCCACTATCCTACTGAGCCAGAAAATAGGGGATTTTGTTACTCATGTCTTGGCTTGCCTGGATACCATCTGCATTGGGCTATGATCCTCTATTACCAAAGTGAGGTACATCTTACCTTTTCTGAAGTACTTCTAAATTATCTTAAGATGGAAAACAGTTTTTCTGTGGGTTCTATCATTCCAGAATTTGTTTAGCAGCTTGATTGAACAGTGTTTCTAGCTGAGACTGGGAAAAGTTCAAGAACTTTCTTGCTTTGTTCCATCATCTTGGTTCTGCCCAAACTTTTTTATTATTTGGGCAATTAGAAGGATTATATATAGACAGAGCGCACAGATGTGAGTGGAATATGATGGGATGATATTTGAAAAATTGAAAGGGATGAGGAATAGGAAGAAAGGAGAATAGTGTTAGAATGGGGTAAATTATCTCACAATAAAGAGACATAAAAGATCCTTCACAGTGGAGGGAAAGATAGGGGATGAACCTTACTCTCATGGGAATTGGCTCACAGAAAGAATAACATATATATTTAGTTGGGTATAGAAATTTACCTTATCTGTAGGGAAGGCAAGAAAAAGAAAGATGGACTTATTGAAGGGAGGACAGATTTGTGGAGTTGGCAATCAGAAACAAAATACTTTTTGGGATGGAATGAGAGACAGAGAGACAGTAGAAGCAACAGAAGGAATGTGAGGGAGTGAAGCACAGTTAGTAATCACAAGTGAAAAAAATTTTTTAGCAAGTATCTGTGGTAAAGTCTTCTCCTCCGTCCACCTAAAACCTGTATAAGAACTGAGGTAAAATTGTAATAATGTAAATCATATCCAAATTGATAAATAATAGAAGTATATGAACAGACAGTTTTCAGACAAAGAAATCAAACCCATCTAAAATAATATGAAAAAAAATATACTAAATCACTATTCAGGAGAGAAAGGAAAACTACAACAGTTCTGAGGTACTTTGTTACACCTATGGGACTGATTAACATTAGAGTAAAGTACAATGATAAACGTTGGAAGGGATGTGGTAAAATTGAGAAATTAATGCATATATACATACATACATGCACACATACATACATGAATATATATTTGTGCATATGTATATGTGTGTATGTACATATGTATGTATGTGTGCATATATAAATGCTTTATTTTGCTTGGTTTATATTTATGTTTTCTTTCACAATAATACTAATATGGAAATGTTTTGTATGATTGCATACATATATTGTGTTGCATTACATGCATTACACAAATAATACATGTCAAATTGCTTTCTCAATGAAGGGAAACAAGAGAAAGGGAAGGAAAGAATTTGAACTCAAAATTTAACAAAGGATTATTTAAAATATTTTACATTCTATTAGGGACAATAAAATATTAAATAAATACAAAAAAGAGACTGTAAAAATGAAAATGAAGATCCACAAAGCAAAAGGCAGAGGATACACGGGTATGTAGAGGATCTTTGAGGTGTTGCGTAAGGGACATGAGAGAACTCATAATAAATGGAGTTGATTTTCTAAACAGTTTTAGACATTTATAGTCATATTAACGTTTTTATCACCATGATCAAATTAATTATACATGAAGATAGTTAATTTTCTTCAAATCTGGGGAAAATGCCCAACCAGAACTTTTAAATGTGAATGCTTATATTTATAAAAAAAATTACTAATGCACGTTGAAATAGCATAAGAAAAGAAACTGGAGCAGAAACCATACTAGCCTCCTCTGCATACTTTGCAGAAGAAATTCATAGCCTTCTACAGGTAAATGATGGACTAACTATCAATTGGGCAACGCCCTTATCAAGGAAGTAATTTCCCTTCTTACAGACTTTGGGAGATTCTCATTTCATATATACTAGAATATTAATGAATGGGTAATAACATACAAAAGATCTTTTTATTATTTTTTGCCTGGAGAAACCCACAGTTAAAAAATAATCAGAAAGAAGTATGTCACACAATCTTTAGTATTTCGTAGCTTACTATGTATGTCTCCAGGAGTTGCCTAAGGTACATAAACTTGATGTATCTTAGGTTATGTAGCCAGTAAGTGTTAAACGCATCATTTGATCCTACATATTCCTAAAGGTCTACAGTCTCTGTTCTATCCCACACTACCTCAGGAATAATACAGAAAGACACCCCCACACACACACACACTGAGACGTGATAAAAGAAGGCTTATTTGCTTATGTGATTTCCTATTCACACTTTTTCCTTCTTTCCTCCCTATTTAGAAGGAAAATCTCATAAGACATTTGTACCCTGAAGAAACACTGGGTTCACTAACTCCACATTACTCTGTGTTGTCAAAACACCCCCAGAAGCTACTTTTCCCTTAATTATTGAAAGAAAGAGCCTTTCCAATCAGTTTAGATTTAGTATTTCCTAGGAATCAAAATTAGGAGCTGAATTTGGAAAACAGAAGAAAAAAAGAAGAAAAAATTGGAAACTTATCTCTCCTCAAAATCTCTTCATCAAAATCAGCAGTTGCCGAAATACTATTATTAATCTTGTATTAATGACTGAATTTTTAAATATTTTAAGAAAGGTTAGTCCTTACAGTAATTCTTGTTTGATCCGTAACCCATGAAAGTGATCATCTATAATGGAGTCCTTCACTGAGCCTAAGGAAGGATTAAAACGGCCTCAGCAAGGCCAACAACTGGAGAGAAGAATAGCTCAGTCAAGGACTTGCCACCTCAGTTACTCTATTAAAACCCTTCTGAAACAAATCTGAATTTAATTTGAATACCCTGGGAAATGAGGCTCTTTGCCTTCTCCTTTGAGTTCATTTGAAAACACACTAAAGAGAGGCTTTATTCCTTATATCTACTCATCTATGAAACTTTCCAAACTGAAATGAAGATTTTAAATCTTTCCATTCTCCCCATCCTCAATTTTTGACAAAAACATTTTGTGTGTCAATGCTAATGCTTACATAACATACAAACATAAATATGGAATCTTAGCTTATCTGAGGTATTAAATCTGCTTATGCAGAGTGGGGTACTATTATGATTGGATATTGTTATTTAATACATTATATGAGCAAAACCACAGGTCCTAACCATCTCTTTCATTGTCAAGGTTGGATGCTATTTTTTTTTTATTTTATTGATTAAATTCAATATCATGGGAATATAAGATGACAGGTTAAGCTTAAAAGCTTTCTCTTTTCCTCTATTTAACAGGTACCATATAGAGAAAAAAATGACACAGATACTATAAGAATTTCATTTAAAAAGCTCAAATATTTTATTTGAATAATCATTTATTGAGCACTAAATGTTTTCAGTTCAGTATACAAGACACTGAGAATGGAAAACAGACTTTAAAAGTTCAGTTGTTAACATTATACAATCAGCATAATCCACTCTTTCTTTTGCCTTCTTCTTTCCTACATTTTTTTCTTCACAAATTTCCAATGGTATCCCTTTTTATTATATATTATGTAGTCAATTCTTGTAGAAAGTGTCAAGTGAGTAATTATATTTATATACAGAAGATGTAGTTTCAAATACAATTCCTGCCACTTTACTCAATGCTTATCCCCAATTTCCACTTCTGTAAAATGGTGGGGTTAAAATGGTTTGACTAACATCCAGCTTTAAATCCATGATTTCTTGACACTATTTGAATTAGTAAGTTCATTAGTAAAATAAGACATTTTAAATCACTGTCACCAAATTTTAAAATGCTCATTTGCTAAAATATTAAATGTTACTACCAATTTATTTTTATTTGGACAGTAGCAATAGCAGTGCATAAGTAATGTGTTTACATGTTGATTCGCTAGATTTCAGATAATCAAATAAATTTTTTGTCTTAAGCATGCTATTAAATATTATTATTGCTCAACTATCTCATGGACTTGAATGTAACAGGTTAAACAGCATTTTTCTTATCTGTAACATGAATGAATTGAGATCAATGAAGTGCCAAAACAATTTGCACTTAATATATTTTTTATTGTATATCTTCTAAAATTGTGTACAACCTTTGTATCTGACATTTACAAATAGAACTGGCTAGTCATTTTATTAGGAGTAAGAGAGAGTTTCAAATAGTCTCCCTCGGGGGCGGAGCCAAGATGGCGGAGTAGAAAGAATCACCTATGCTAGGTCCGAACCCACAGCCCATAGATTTCCTGTAAAAAGAACTCCTGACAAAGTCTGGAACAGTGGAAGTCACGCAGAAACACAGTGAAGGAGATTTCTGTTGCAGACACCCCTGAAAAACCAACTGCAAAGGTACCCGGGGACGCGAGCGGAGTCCTGTCCGGCCGAGCGATCCCCTCTCCCGCCCCGGCCACGCGGCACTGAGAGGAGCCAGCAGAGCCCAGCAGGCGGCAGGGACCTGAATCTCCGGGCGGCCGCGAGGGTCCCACCACCCACAGACTCACAGGTCAGTGAGAGAGACAGGCTGGGAGGGGAGCAGGGGTTCTCTGGGACTCGGACCCCCTGGGAAGCGGCCGCTGCTGCAGAGGCTGAAGCAGCTCAGCCAGAGACTCCCAAAGCGGGCTGGAGCTCCACCCCAGCTCCACTACAAAGGATCTCTGTAAAAACCCCCTGAGGGAACTGAGCCTGAGAGGCAGCCCTGCCCCCACCTGAAAACCAGCAGATAAGCTCCCATTGAAGAGCACTCAGGCCTGCCGCCAAAAGCCCTGAGGCTGGGGAGCAGCATTTGAATCCCAGACCCCAAGCACTAGCTCAGCAAATCTAAACCAGGGGGGTGGAGAGGACTCTCAAAAGTCAAGTAACTGGCTGGGAAAATGCCCAGAAAAGGGAAAAAAACTAAGACCATAGACGGTTATTTTCTTGAGAAATTAATTCAGCCATTCGTCTCTGACGACGATGAAGAGATATGCTTACCATCAGGAAAAGACATAGGAGGCAAAGTCTCTGTATCCCAAATAAATGAAATAGATACCCCATGGGCTCGAGCCATGGAGGAGCTCAAAAAGGATTTTAACAATCAAGTCAGACAGGTGGAGGAAAAACTGGGAAAAGAAATGAGAGAGATGCAAGAAAAGCATGAACAACGGGTCAATACCTTAATAAAGGAGGCCCAAAAAAATGCTGAAGAAAATAGCACCTTGAAAAATAGGCTAACTCAATTGGCAAAAGAGGTTCAAAAAGCCAATGAGGAGAAGAATGCCTTCAAAAGCAGAATTAGCCAAGTGGAAAAAGAGGTGCAAAAGCTCACTGAAGAAA
>CM053771.1:531473993-531503002 GCA_028658325.1 Potorous gilbertii | reverse complement strand
TTTGGGGGGGTTTTAGTGTATTATGTTTTGATTTGTTATATGATTTCTTCCACTTATGTCAGTGCGACTACATAGCATCACTATAGTGAAAATATGCTGAATAGGAAAGTATATGTAGAACCTATACAGAATTGTATGCTGTCATGGGGAGGGAGGGGGGTAGCGGGGGGAAGGTGTGGGGGTATATAAAATCTTAATTTTAAGGAAGTGATTGTAGAACATTTATAAATAAATAAAAGAAAAGAAAATAAATATTAAAAAAAAGAAAATCCTGTTCCAAGTCCTTCCATCCCTTAATGTAGAAGCTGCCAGATCCTGTGTTATCCTGATTGCATTTCCACAATACTCAAACTGTTTCTTTTTGGCTGCTTGCAATATTTTCTCCCTGACCTGGGAATCCTGGAAATTGGCTGTAATGATCCAAGGTATTTCTCTTTTCCGATCTCTTTCAGGAGATGATCTGTGGATTCTTTCAATATTTATTTTGCCCTCTAGTACTAGAATATCGGAGCAGTTCTCCTTGGTAACTTCATGAAAGATGCTCTCTAGGCTCTTTCCTTGATCGTGGCTTTTAGGTAGTCCTATAACTTCTAAAATGTCTCTCGTGGATTTATTTTCCATGTCAGTTGTTGTTCAAATGAGATATTTCACATTATTTTCTATTGTTTCCTTCTTTCGGGTTTGTTTTGAAATTCCTTGGTTTCTCATAAAATCATCAGCTTCCATCTGTTCCATTCTAATTTTTAAAGAACTATTTTCTTCAGTGAGCTTTAGAACCTCCCTTTTCATTTGACTAATTATGGTTTTGAAAGCATTCTTCTCCTGATTCGCTTTTTGGACATCTCTTGCCAATTGAATTATGATATTTTTAATGGTGTTATTTTCTTCAGCATTTTCTTGGGTCTCATTTAACAAGCTGTTAAAACACTTTTTATGATTTTCTTGCATCACCCTCACCTATCTTTCCACTTTTTCTTGCACCTCTCTTACTTGATGATTACAATCTTTTTTGAGCTCTTCTATGGCCTGAGAGTTATGATTTTTTTAAAAGAACTTCTTTGGATAAAAATTTATATTATTATACATTCAAGCATCCTTTGGAATTTGTTTGTTTGGATGAATGCGTTTTTGAAGCAGATAGTGATGATATTAATTGACATAGGAGGGATACAAAATAGCAGGACTAGGACTAGTTGATTTCCCTCTCAATTGAGACTTCTCAGATCCTTAGCTGTGACTTCTATTCTACTGACATTCTGTATAACTACTACTGATGGTGTTTTTAGATTAGCTCTGCCAGAGATAATGGAAGAGCAGATACGTATCAAAAACACAACATTCCATGATACTTTCATAGATTCCCTTGGGCACCATTCACAGGAAAGTGCTGATTAGGACATAATGAATTATATTGCCTCTAGGATATTTAGTTTGAAATGTCCAATATGAAATGTCTGAATCAGGATTGGCATTCAGGGAAGAAAATACAGCTGAGTTCATGCACATATCTGCTAAGGAAAGAACATTATGAAAACCATAAAAAACTTAGCTGGTCTAGGGGTGTGTGTGTGTGTGTGTGTGTGTGTGTGTGTGTGTGTGTATGTGTGTGTTAGAGAGATGGATGAGGGAAGGAAAGAGTGGGTAGCATTAGGGAGAGAGGGAAAAGAGTTAGGATTCTTTGCATAGGTACTTCAGAGCATTAGAAAACACATAAAATTAGAGGTTATGTATCCATTTTTTTTTTCCTGTGCAATATAATTGTAAGCTTCTGGAAGGAAGATATATTTTCACAGGAGCATAGACTTTGAAGGAACCTTAGAAAACATGAAGTCCAACACCTTTTCACAGATGAAGGAATTGAGGGAGAGTGGTTGAGTGTATCACCCATGTACATATAGTTAGATAGTATTTGGCATACAATTTGAAATTGTCTTCTGGAATGCTAGTCCAGTTGTAAAATAATGGAAACCACAGTATCCTCTGTTCTATTTCTTCTCACAAATTTTCCTTCAGAATAATACCTTGTAAAACATCAGTTGTTCATGGGTAGGCCGAACTAATATAATAAAAATGAGAATTCTACCTAAATTAATATACTTATTTAGTGCCATACCAATTAAACTATCAGATAATTATTTTCTAGAGCTGGGTAAAATAATATCAAAATTCATTTGGAAAAACAAAAGGTCCAGAATATCAAAGGGACTAATGAAAAGAAATGCTTGGGAAGGTGGCCTAGTGCCACCAGACCTCAAATTGTATTATAAAGCAGCAATTATCAAAACCACTTTGTATTGGCTAAGAAACAGAGGGGTAGACAAATGGAATAGACTTAGCATCCAAGACACTGTAGGCAAGGAATATAGCAACCTCCTATTTGATAAACCCAAAGACCCCAGCTTCTGGGATAAGAACTCACTGTTCAACAAATGTTGCTGGGAAAACTGGTTAACAGTGATGTGGAAATTAGGCATAGTCCCATGCTTGACACCGTACACAAGAATAAAGTCCAGATGGGTACATGATTTAGGTATAAAGAGTGATACCATGAATAAACTGGAGAAGCAAGGAAGAGTGTATTTATCAGATTTATGGAGAGGGAAAAAATTTCTTTCTAAAGAAACAATAGAAAGCATTATGAAATACAAGATGTATACTTTTGATTACTTTAAACTGAAAAGTTTTTGCACAAAGAAACTCAACGCATCCAAAATTCGGAGGGATGCAGTAAATTGGGAAAAATTTTATGGCTAAGTTCGGGATAAATGCCTCATTTCTAGAATATATAGAGAACTGACTCAAATGTATAACCATACAAGTCATTCCTCAGTTGATAAATGGTCAAAGGATATTAACAGGTAATTTTCAGGGGAAGAAATTGAAGGTATCTATAATTATATGAAAAAGTGCTCTAGATCACTACTGATTAGAGAGATGCAAATCAAAACAACTCTGAGGTACCACATCACGCCTATAAGGTTGGCAAACATGGCAGAACAAGAAAATGATAAATGTTGGAGAGGATGTGGGGGAGTTGGAACACTAACTCATTGTTGGTGGAGGTGAGAATGGTTCATCCAACCATTCTGGAGAATGGTTTGGAAATATGCCCAAAGGGCTACAGAAAAGTGCATACCCTTTGACCCAGCAATAATGCTACTAGGACTGTATCCCCAAGAGATTATAAAAATGGGAAAATGACTCACATGTACAAAAGTATTTATAGCAACACTCTTTGTGGTAGCCAAGAACTGGAAATCAAGGAGATGCCCATCAATTGGGGAATGGCTTAATAAATTATGGTATATGAATGTAATGGAGTACTATTGCGCCATAAGAAATGATGAACAAGAAGACTTCAGGGAGGCCTGGAAGGATTTATATGATCTGATACTGAGCGAATGGAGCAGAACCAGGAGAAATTTTGTGCACAGCAACGACCACAGTGTGAGAGCGTTTTTTTCTGGTAGACTTGGAACTTTGTAATAACACAAGAACTTACTGAAACAAAAATCCCAATGACGATTTTCTAAGGCAAAATGCCTTCCACACTCAGAGAAAGAAATATGGAAGTCATTCGCAGAATGTAGCAGATCATGTTTGTGTGGGAGGGGTTTTGGTGTATTGTGTTTTGATTTGTTATACGATTTTTTCCATTTATTTTAGTGCAACTTGCAGCTACACAGCATGACTATAGCGAAAATGTGCTCAATAGGAAAGCATATGTAGAACTTATACAGAATTGTATGCTTTCATGGGGAGGGAGGGGGGTAACGTGGGTAGGTGTGGGGGAGATAAAATCTTAATTTTAAGGAACTAATTGTCGAACATTTTAAAAAATTAATTAATTAATTAATTTATAAAAAGAATAATACCTTTTTTGGAGTTATGATTCATTAGTTAATTTCAAAAAGTATTTTATTTCATTAAATATTTTCAAGTCATTTAAAAGTTTTCATTCTTCTTTAAAAGAAATTGAATTTCAAATCATTTCTTTTCTTCTCCTCCCCATTTGTGAAGAAGGCAAACCATTGTATTTTGATAATAGAAGTGAGGTCATGCAAAATAGCCATGTTTCAAAAGAAAGCTCAAACGGAAGAAAACAATAAACATGAAGACATTTAAAATATATGTACCTCCATTGCGTTCGGAGTCCATCAGTTTTCCTACTGGAAGTCAATAGCAATTTTCAGCATGTTTTCTTTGGAGCTGTCTTGTATCATGGTATTCATAAGAGTTGACAAGTAGCAACTGAAGATTCTGACATGATTACTATTACTGTTAATGTTCTCATGGTTCTGGATAGGTTCACTTTTTATGACTCAGATCAGTCTTTCCATGGTTTTTCTATAGTCAACCTAGTCATCATGTCTTAAGATGCAGTAGTATTCCATCACAATTTTATTCTACAACTTATTTAACCATTCCCCAACTGATAGACTTTCCCTCAATTTCTGGTTTTTGTTTGTTTGCCACCACAAAGGAAACTGCTATAAACATTTCAGAAAGAAGATCGGCTATTTCCCTTTTTCCATAATCACCTTTGGAAATCGACCTAGTAGTGGTATTGCTGGGTCAAATGACATAGGCAGTTTAATAACTTTTTGGGAATAATTCCAATTTCAAAAATATTTAGGTTAACTCATAATTCCATCAACAATAAAGGTGTCCCAATTTTTCCACATCCCCTCTAGAATTTATCATTTTCCCCTTCAATCATTTTAGCCAATCTGGCAGGTGTAAAATGCTATCTCAAGTTTGTTCTAATTTGCATTTCTCTAATCAACAATGGTTTACAGCACAGCATTTTTTTATGACTATAAATTGTTTTGATTCCTTCATTTGAAAATTACATGTTCCTAAACTTCGATCATTTACCAACTTGGAAATGACTCCCATTCTTAATAGATTTGACAAAGTTATTTATATATTTGAGGTACAATCCTTCTCTCTGAATAACTGTCACTATTTTCACCAATTTTCTTTTATTTCTGATCACGGTTACAAATGTTTTACTTTTAAAAACCTTTCTACTTTAATACAATTGAAATTACCCATTTTGCAACTAATTTAGTTATCTTGTCTATTCATATTCTATTTGTAAGTCTGATAAGTAATATGCTCCACATTCTTCTAATTTTCTTGTAATTTCATGTAATTCATGTATCCATTTTTATTTTTTCATGGTAAGTGGTGTAAGATATTGATCTTGTCCAGTTTTTGTGATACTGCTTTCCTGTTTTTCCAACAATTTTTACCAATAAAGACTTCTTATCCCAAAATCTTAAGTCTTCACACTGGTCAAATGGAATGGGATTATATTTATTTGCTGCTATAAATTGCTTGTCTCCTTCATTCCACTGATCTCTCTTTCTGTTTCTTAGCTAGTGCCAGGTAGTTTTCATAATGACAACCTTATAGTACACTTTAAGTTTGTGTCCTACTAAATCTCCCTCCTTTTTATTTTTTCATTAATTTATTTGATGTTATAGACATTTTGTTATTCAAAATGAAATTCCTTATTTTTTCTAATTCAGTAAAATATTTTTGACGATTTTATTGGGATGGCATTGAATATATATATATATATATATATATATATACATATATAAATATTTACATGATTGTACATGTGTAAACTATATGAAATTGCTTATTGTCTATGTGAGGGATGAGGAAAGAGAGGAAAGGATGGAATTTAGGGCTCAAAACTCATTAAAAATATTAAAATATTATTTTACCATGTAAATGTAGAAAATATTTTTTAAAGAGTAAGTAGTCTACTTAGATTGTTATGAACTTTGTTCAAAGACAAAAAAAAAAAATGGTTAAAAAATGGAAGACAATAGGCATTCATATTGTCAAGGGATTTGAATTCCAGAGTTTCGCATTTTGTATTCTATCCTATGCAGGTGTTCTAAATCTGGAGTCTGGGTGAAGTGCTTTCTTTCATATATATACATATATATATATATATATATATATATATATATATATATATATATATATATGTGTGTGTGTGTGTGTGTGTGTGTGTGTGTGTGTGTTTGTGTGTGTGTGCGTGTGTGTGTATGTGTGTGTATTAAATATGTGTGTATATCTTGATAATATTTTCAATATATTTGATTTTCTTTAAAATTTATATATTGTATTTTATTCATTTAAAATATTACTCTGAGCAGTGATCTTTACTTTTTATTTATGAACCTCTGAAATTAGAAAAAACTACAGATGATTTTTAAGTTAAAATCACAGACATCTCTGTTCCCTTCCCAGCTATTTTCCTGAGTTGACGCAAATGTAGCTAAGTCACTGCATTTGAAGGGAGTTCCATCTTTATGGAAGGAGGAGGCTAAACTAGATGATCTCAGACAACTACTTATTGGCCTTTTTACTCTGGAAAGTTATGCAGAAGTCAAGCCAAATCATTAGGTCAGTTTCAATCAATCCAATATTCCTTGGCACCAATATTCAGATGCTTGTTTTTAATGAACTGTCTTCTTGAATTAGATTTCTAAATTAAGTCAATCACATACTTGAGTAGGAAGATGTATTTTGAGTGGCAAGACGTTATTAACAATAGATGATTTGGAAGGACATTTTGAAAACTAATGGCCATTGAAAGGAAAATGTTAGTTGTCATTACTTCATTGATTAACCATTGCTCCTTCAGCTTGGGAAGGTTGAAATAAAAGCTTAATCATGCAGAAATTTTGCAGTTATTCTTTTTTAATGGGCCTTAGGTAGATAAGAATTTTGTTACTATTGTTCTTTTTCCAATATGACAGAAATTATACATATGTAATTGACTTTGACACAATCATCAATTTTAGCTTTAAGGAACCTCTAAGGTCATTTAATCCAAATTTCTCAATTTACAGATAATGAAATTGAGACCCCAAAAATTTAGGAATGATACACTTATTAAGTACAAATATCGTTTTGACATCAGAGAAGAAAAATTCTGTCAAATAGAGAAGGCAAATATGTTTTGTATTCAGAAATTTATATTTATTGTGTGATAACTGACTTTAATAGACTGAGCTTTTCTCATCAAGACAAGGATCTAAGAAATCTCCAAAAGGCTCTCAATAGAAAAAGGTGTCCAGATCCAGAGAAAAACTTTGGACTCTCAATGCAGATGAAAGCATAGTATTTATTCTTTTTTTCTTTGCTATTTTGTTTCTTCTTTCTCATAGTTCCCCCCATTAGTTCAAATTCTTCTTTGCATCATAACTAATGTGAAAATATGTTTTCTCTGAATGTATACGTACAGAATATATCTGATTCATGCCACCTTGCAGAGGGGGCAGGAAAGGAAAGAGGGAAAAACTGAAACTGAAAATTTTATGGAAGTGAAAGTTGAAAAATAAAAAGGAATAGTGATGTTACAAAGTTTATTTTTATATTATTATTATGTTTTCAGTGTTCTACAATCACGTCCATATAATTCAGATTTTTCCCTTCTACCTACTCCCTCCCTGACATGGCAAACAATTTTATGTAGACTCTCCATACACATTCTCATTAAATACATTTTCACCTTAGTCGTGTGGCATAGAAGGATTAAAATGAATGGGAGAAATCATACAACAAACCGACATGCAATACAAAAGAAAATGATCTGTTACATTCTATGATCGAATTCCATAGTTCTTTCTCTGGATGTGGAAGGTATTTTGCTTTAAAAGACTATAGCCCTTGCATTGCAATGAAGTTCTAAGTCTACCAGGAAAAATCCTTACACACTGCGGTTGTTGCTGTGTACAAAGTTTTCCTGGCTTTGCTCCTTTCACTCAGCATCAGTTCATATAAGTCTTTCCAAGCATCTCTGAAGTCTTGCTGTTCATCATTTCTTATAGTAAAATAGTATTCCACTATATTAATATCCCATAATTTCTTCATTCATTCCCCAAATGATAGGCATCCCCTTGATTTCTGGTTTTTGGCCACCACAAAGAATACTTCTGTAATTATTTTTCTACACGTGGGACCCTTTCCCATTTTTACGATTTCCTGAGGATATAGTCCTACAAGTGGTATTCCTGGGTCAAAGGGTATGCACATTTGCGTAGCCCTTTGGGCTTAGTTCCAAATTGCTCTCTAGAATAGTTGGATCAGCTCACAGTTCCAACAACAATGAAGTAGTGTCCAAACTTTCCCACACCTTCACCAAAATTTATCATCTTCCTGTTTTTTCATTTTAGCCAATCCTATAGGTGTGATGTGGTATCTCAGAGTTGTTTTGACCTGCATCTCTCTAATCAATAGTAATTTAGAGCATTTTTTCATATGACTATAGAACGCTTTAATTTCTTCCTCTGAAAATTGCCTGTTCGTATCCTTTGACTACTTATCAATTGAGAATGAGTTGTATGTTTGTACATTTGATGCAGTTCTCTATATATTTTAGAAAGGAGGCCTTTATCACAGACAGTAGTTTCAAAAATTCTTTCCCAGTTTTCTCCCTCTCTTCTAATCTTGGTTACATTGGGTTTGGTTGTGCAAAACTTTTCCGTTTAATGTAATCAAAATTATCAGTTTTGCTCTTCATAATGCTTTCTATCTCATGTTGAGTCAAAAATTCTTCCTTTCTCCATAAGTCTGATAAATATACTATTCCTTGCTTTACTAATTTGTTCATAGTATCAATCTTTATACCCAGATCATTTATCCAATTGGACTTTTGTGTATGGTGTCATGCATTGGTCCATGCCTAGATTTCCCCACACTGTTTTCCAGTTTTCCCAGCAATTTTTGTCGAACAGTGAGTTCTTATAACAGAAACTGGACCCTTGGATGCATCATCCCATAGATTGCTGTATTCAGTGACTGCTTGTGTCTTTATTACTTGACATGTTCCACTGGTCTGCTCCACTGTTTCTTAGCCAGTACCAAGTGCTTTTGATAACTGATATAATTTGAGATCTGGTAGAGATAAGCGATCTTTCATACCATTTCTTTTCATTAGTTTCCTTGCTGTTTTGGACCTTTTGTTTTTCCAGATGAATTTTATATAATTTTTTCTAACTCTATTTCAATTGGTATGACACTGAATAAGCAAATTGATTCAGGTAGACGTTATTTTTTTTTATTTGAACTTGCCCTAACCACGGGCAACTGATGTTTTCCCAATTACTTAGATTTGACTTGATCTGTGTTTTGTAATTTTGTTCATAGAGTCCCCGGGTTTGTTCCAGCAGATAGACTCCCATATAATTTATGGTGTCTACCCTAGCTTTAAATGGGATTAGTCTTTCTATCTCTTGCTGTTGGAATAGATAGAAAGGTAGAAGATTTGTGTGTGTTTATTTTGTAACCTACAATTTTGCCAAAGTGGTTTATTATTTCAAGTAGGTTTTTATTTGAATCTCTGGGATTCTCCAAATATAGTATTATATCATCTTCAAAGAGTGATAACTTAGTTTTTTCATTGCCTATTCCAATTCCTTCCTCTTCTTTTCCTTCTCTTTTGCTACAGGTAAAATTTCTATTACCATGTTCAATAATATTGGTGATAATGAAAATATTTGTTTCACCCTTTATATTATTGGGAATGCATCTATCTTATCTTCACTGCATATAATGCTTGCTGAAGGTTTTAGTTAAATACTGCTCATTATTTTATGGAGAGTTCCATTTGCTCCTATACTCTCCAGTGTTTTCAGTAGGAATGGGTGTTGTATTTTGTTAAAAGCTTTCTTTTTGCATCTATTGAGATAACTAAGTGCTTTCTCTTAGTATATTGTTGATATAGTCAATAAAGTTGTTGGTTTCCCTAATATTGAACCAGCCCTGCATTCCTGGTATAAATCCTACCTGATCATGGTGTATTATTCTCATGACAAGTTGCTGTGTTCTTTTTGCTAAAATCTTATTTAAAACTTTTGCATCTATGTTCATTAGAGTTATGGGTCTATAATTTTTCTTTCTCTGTTGTGGCTCTTCCTGTTTAGTTATAAAAACTATATTTGTATCATAAAAAAAATTTGGTATTCAACTTCCTCTTCTGTTAATATGAGAAATTTATGCTTTTAAAATATTTATCCATCTCATTTTCATTGTTGAATTTATGGACATACAGTTGGACAAAGTAATTTTTAATTATTGCTTTAATTTCCTTTTCATGGTAAGTGAGTTCACCCTTTTCATTTTTGATATTGGTAATGGGTTTTCTTCTTTTTTTAATCAAATTGACCAAAGGTTGATGAATTTTTTTTTCATAAAACCAAGTCTTAGTTTTATTTATTAGTTAAAATAGTTTTCTTATTTTCAGTTTTGTTAAACTCTCCTTTGGTTTTCAGTAATTCTAATTTAGTATTTACTTGGGGATTTTCAATTTTCCTTTTTCGAGTTTTTTTTAACTGCATGCCCAATTCACTGATCTCCTCTTTATTTTATTCATGTAGGCATTCAAACATATAAACCTTCTCCTAAGAACTGCTTTTGCATTATCCCATATTGTTTTGTAGGTTGTCTCATAATTGTCACTCTCTTGAATGAAGTTTTTGACTGCTTCTATGATTTGTTGTTTAAGCTACTAATTCTTTAAGATTAGATCATTTCGTTTCCAATTCACTTTTGGTCTATCTTTCCATGACCTTTTATTACACATAATTTTTATTGCATTTCGATCTGGGAAGGATGAAGTGACTATCTTTGCCTTTCTACACTGGATTTTGAGGTATTTATGTCCTAGTACATAGGTATTTTTTGTATATGTCCCATGTACCATTGAGAAAAATGATATATTCCTTTCTATCGCCATGCATTTTTCTCCAGAAATCTATATCTAACATATCCAGAGTTTTATTTACCTCCTTTATTTCTTTCTTGTTTATTTTGAGTTCATACTCATCAAGTTCAGAAAGGGAAAGGTAGAGTTTCCCCACTGCCACAGTTTTGATGTCTATTTCTTCCTGTAACTACCTTAACTTCCCCTTTAAGAATTTGGATTGTATACCACTTGGAACATATATATTTAGTAATGATATTGCTTCGTGGTCTACGGTGCCTTTTACCACGATATATTTTACTTCCTTATCTCTTTTGATTAGATCTATTTCTGCTTCGGCTTTGTCTGAGATTAGAATTGCTACCCCTATTTTTTTCATCAGATTCATCAGATTCTGCTCCAACCTTTTATCTTTAAACTCTGTTATCCCCGAGTTTCAAATATTTTTCTTGCAAACAAGAATTGTTTGGATTGTTGGATTATGGTTTTTAATCCATTCTACTGTTTGTCTCTGTTTTATGGGAGAGTTCATCCCATTGACATTCACAGTTATGGTTACTATTTGTGTCTTTCCTTCCATCCTCTTTCCCAACTTTTGTGCTTTTATTTCTCACTTATCCCTTACCCTCCACAAGGGAGTTTTAATTTTTGACCATCACCTCCAGTGGTCTTCCCTTCCTTCTTTCACCCCCACCCTTTTACTCCCCTTTACCCTTAAGACATCTTCCCTCCCTTTTAGCCTCCTCTCCCCTTTCTTTTCCCCTCCCCTTACTACTGCCTGTAGAATTAGTCAGGTTTATATTCGTAATAAAGTTTGTTTTTCCCTCCTTGAACCAAATCAGATGACAGCACCTCTCAAACAATGCTCCTCTCCCTTTCCTCTTTCCTGCTACTCAACATAATTTTGTGCCTCTTCCTGTGAGGCCTCTTACTGCCTCCTCATTTAAGCATCTCCTATTATAATCCCTTCTCATCCTTTAATCTCGTTTTTGTAATCCCATCATTTACTTTATGCCCTCTCCCTCTGTCTAAGTATTTCCCTTTTATATTTCATAACAAATATACAATTCCCAAGATTAACAAATGCCATCTTCCCTTATAGGAATGTATATAGTTTGTCTATACTGAGTGACAAGTTTTTCTGTTCCCCTGTTTACCTTTTTATGCCTCTCTTGAGACCCATATTTGAAGATCCAATTTTCTATTTAGCTCTGGTATTTTTATAAGGAAGGTCTGGAAATCCCTTATTTCACTGAATGTTCATCTCCTTAACCGAAATACTACAGTCAACTTTGTTGGATAATTGATCCTACTTTGTAGTCCCAGCTCCTTTGCTATACTGACTATCATATTCCAATTCTTTCAATCGCTTAATGTAGAAGCTTCAAGGTCCTGTGTGGTCTTGACTGTAGCTTCTCGATATTCGAATGGTTTCCTTCTGACTGCCTACAATACTTTCTTCTTCACTTGGCACTTCTGGAATTTGGCCATGATATTCCTTTGTCTTTTTAGCTTCGGATACAATTCAGGAGATGAACGGTGGATTCTTGTGATGAATATTTTGTACTCTTGATCTAGGGCATTTGGACAGTTTTCCTTGATGATTTCTTTGAAGTTATTGTCCAGGCTCATTTTTCATCATGGCTTTCTGTTAGGCGAATAATTCTTGGATTTATTTTCCAGGTCAGTTATTTTTCCAATTAGATATTTTACATTATCTTCTATCTTTTGGTTCTTTAGATTTTGTTTGACTGATTCTTGATATATCGTAGAGTCATTAGCTTCTACTTGCCCAATTCTAATTTTTATAAAGTTGTTTTCTTCAGACATTTGCCAAAAATAAAAGATGCACTATCTCTAATGATTAAGAAATGTGAAGTGCTTTATATGTGTTATTTGGTGTTTATAGCAAACATATAAGTTATTCCTATTATTATTCTCCCTTTAGAGAAGTGGTAACTGAAACTGAAATGAAGTCAATGACTGGTTTAAGTTCTGGAAGGTAGTCAATGATTGTGATGTTTTATCTCCCTACAGTCATGTCTTCCGGCTTCCATTCAGAGCACACGTCAGTCTGAGCCATCTCTCAATTGCATCTGTGAGGTAGCAGATGAAAGAGTAGTTAAATGTATCTATAATTGGTTAAATCATTATTTCTTATGCATTTGGGAGCTCAGTACAATGAGCATAATGTCATCTTTTGTAATAACAATGCATAACTGTAAACTCAAAGTGAGCTCTTTAAAGCCATTATATAGAACAATATTCATGGCTCTCAAATTGCAATATTTTTGAAAGTTAATTTTTTTGTTGCTTAGATTGAATATTTGTCCAGTTTGAATTTACACAATTTAATAAAACTGCCCTGAACAATAGATCTTTTGTTCAAAATGCAAATTCAATATCCAAAAATTCAAAACAATTTTAGGAACATATGTTAGATTCTACCATTTCTAAGGCAGTGTACTATATACTTAGTTACAAAGGAAAAAAATACCCTGTCCATAAGGAGCTTACTTTTTAGTGAGAGCTAAATGAAGCACAAGAACACAACATGAAAATAATTTCATAATTTTAGCAATGCTCGATTGAATGTTTGGAAAACATCAGTTCAAATTCTCCCTTTGAAACTTACAATTTTGTAATCATATTCAAGATTCTGACATTTGCTGAATTTCAATTGTATCATCTATATTGCGGATCAATTAGTTATGAACTGCAAAGCAAACCCAGGAATACTTGTGAACTTGTGAGCTAATTTTTTTTTATGTTTTTAAACTGTTATTATATTGAAAAATATCATTGTCTAAAAAAATCAAGTTTTGTCCAGGTGAGATTTAATTCTAGGAATTTGTTTACCCTTGTTCTGTAGAATAAATTGTATTTCTCTTACATATTCGTAGGTTTCTGTGAAGATTAAGTGCAATATATGTAGTGTAATTTACAAAGTTTGAAGCAGTATGTACCAGTCAAACACTATTACTGCTATCAGAGAGAGTTTGCCAGAACTTGAAAAGAAAAAAAAAAGATTCTTATAACTGCATTTCAAAAGAAATAAATCTTATGCAAAGGGAATATTTAAAATATGAAACTGGGAAGTGGAATTTCATGTTTGAGAGCAAAGAAGTAGCCCAGTTTCACTGAAATTTAAAGTCATGAAGTAGGGTGCTGTAAAATTAAGGAAGTTGGATTCAGTTAACAGAGGGTCTTAAATAATAAGTTAAGATCTTTTCAATCAATGTGAGATGTCATAAGGAGAAGTTGAAGGTTTCTGAGGACAGAAATGCTATTATCGGATATCTGTTTTGGTGTGATTATTAGGGCAGCTTCATGTTAGATGGGTCATAGAGATGGATTATAGGCTGATAGACCATTATAATATCTGTGCTAAGAATGAATGCCAGAATTTGGTGGTCCTTCATTTGCCCTGATAATACATGCCATGATGTAATATTTTGTACAATACATTTTGGTATAAGTCATTGTTACTAATGTGGTACAGTCTAGTACCCCTACACACAAATATAAACATATAAATGTGTCTAGATATATATATATATATATATATATATACATATACACACACACACACATAATATACATATGTAAAAATGTGTTTATACATATATGTATATATTTGTGTGCATGTATATGCTCAAATATACGTATATGTATATACATATGCATAAGTATATACCTATACATATTTATGCATATATGTATGTGTGTGTATATATATGTGTGTGTATATATATGTGTGTGTATATATATATGTATATAGACATATATCTAACTATCTATCTCTCTATTTCAGTTATCATTTGAGTTGTCGGAAAAATTCTTCCCTCAAAAGTTTGGAGATTTCATAATTGAAAGTCGTGTATCAAAACAAATTAAAAAAAGAGTTAAAATACTTTAACAATAACTTTGGTGTTTCAGTATCTCATCTGGCACCAAGTAGACACCAAATAGTTTTTAGTTGTATTTTTTAGAAAACGCAAAGTCAAACAATTGTAAGAGCATGAAAAACAGAGTTGGCGTCAGAAAAATGTGCAGTTGATACCTGCTTCAGAAATTTACTAGCCCTTGGGAGGAGCCAAGATGGCAGAGTAAAAAGATTCACATGTGCTAGCTCTGAACCCACAGCCCATAAATAACCTGTTAAAAGGAACTGCCAACAAATTCTGGAGCAGTGGAAGCCTCACAACAACGGAGTGGAGATTTCTGCTCCAGAGAGCCCTGAAAAATCAACACCAAAAGTCCATCTCGCAATGGACTGGAGCAGAGCAAGATCCTGCCTTGCCCATGTGGCAGCAAGAGGAGCAGATCCGAGCAGGCTTCAGGGACAGAATCTCCGGCAGCCATGAAGGTACCTCCACCCAGAGTCACTACAGGTCAGTGAGAGAGACTTCTGGACTGGTTGAGAGGGGAACGGGGTGTCACCATAACTCAGGCCCCCTCAGGAGGCAGCAGTGGGGAGAAGCAGCGTACAGGGGCTCCCGGAGCAGGCAGGAGCTTGGATCCATTACTGAAGGTCTCTGCATAAACCCCCTGAGGGAACTGAGACTGGGAGGCACACCTGCCCCCACCTGAGCACCAGAATTTAAGATCACATTGACTAGCTGCCGGGCGTGCTATTGAAAGTCCTGAGGCTGGGGAGCAGCATTTGAATCTCAGACCCCAAGCAACAGCTGGGAGGATCTAGGCGGGGAAGGAGAGGAATCTCAGAATTCAAGTAATTGACTGGAAAAATGCCCAGAAAAGGGGGAAAAAAATAAGACCATGGAAGGTTACTTTCTTGGGGACCAGATGATTCCTCCTTCCCTTTCTGATGAGGAAGAACAATGCTTAACATCAGGCAAAGACATAGAAATCAAGGCCTCTTTACACCAAACATTTGAAATAGATATCCAATGGGCTCAGGCCATGAAAGAGCTCAAAAAGCATTTTGAAAATCAAGTTAGACAGGTGGAGTAAAAACTGGGAAGAGAAATGAGAGAGATGTAAGAAAAGCATGAAAAATGGGTCAATACCTTGCTAAAGGAGACCCCAAATAACGCTGAGGAAAATAACACCTTGAAAAATAGGCTAACTCAACTGGCAAAAGAGGTTCAAAAAGCCAATGTAGAGAAAAATGCTTTCAAAAGCAGAATTAGCCAAATGGATAAAGAGGTTCAAAAGCTCACTGAAGAATAGTTCTCTCAAAATTAGAATGGAACAGATGGAGGCTAATGACTTTCTGAGAAAGCAAGAAATCAGAAAACACAACCAAAAGAATGAAAAAATGGAACATAATTTAAAATATCTCATTGGAAAAACAATTGACCTGGAAAAAAATGTCCAGGAGAGACAATTTAAAAATTATGGGACTACCTGAAAGCCACAATCTAAAAAAGAGCCTAGACATCATCAGTCATGAGTTGTCAAGGAAAACTGCCCTGATATTCTAGAACTAGTGGGCATCACAGCCTGAAAGAGATCCAAAAAGAGAAACTCTTAGAAACATTATGTCCAATTTCAGCAATCCCAGGTCAAGGAGAAAATATTGCAAGCAGCTAGAAATGAACAATTCCAGTATTGTGGAAATACAATCAGGATAACACAAGATCTAGCAGCTTCTACATTAAGGGATCGAATGGCGTGGAATAGGATATTCCAAAGTCAAAGTAACTAGGACTAAAACCAAGAATCACCTACCCAGAAAAACTGAGTATAATACTTCAGGGGAAAATATGGCATTTCAATGAAATAGAGGACTTTCAAGCATTCTTGATGAAAATACCGGAGCTGAGAAGAAAATCTGACTTTCAAAGACAAGAATGAGAGGAAGCATGAAAAACTAAACAAAGACAAGTCATAAGGGACTTACCAAAGTTGAAATGTTTACATTCCTCCATGGAAAAACAATATTTGTAACTCTTGAAACTTTTCACTTTCTGAGTAGTTGGTGGGATTACAAAGAGATGCACACTTACATGTATACGTGTGTGCACACCCACACACTTACACACATGCACGCACACACAGAGACAGAGAGCACAGAGTAAATTGAATAGAATTTGATCACATATTTAAAAAATTACAATAAATGTATAAGTGAAATATATTTGGAGGAGAGAGCGTAAAATGGAATGGGGTAAATTATCTCTCATAGAACAGGCAAGCAGGAGACATTTTAGGGGAGGGAGAAAAAGGAGAGCTGAGAAAAAAACCTGAAGTTTACTGCCATCACAATCAAATAAAAGGAGGGAACAAAATGCACACTCATTTTTGTATGAAAACCTATTTTACAATACAGGAAAGTGGGGGAGAATAGTCTTACACAAAATGACTCTTATGGATGTCATTTGCAAAACTACACAGATATGGCTTATATTGAATTGCTTGCCCTCTCAAAGGGATGGGTGGGGAGGGAAGTATGCAGAGAAGTTGGAACTCAAAGTTTTAGGAGAACTGTTGAGTATTGTTCTTGCTACTAGGAAATAAGAAAAACAGGTAATGGGGAATAGAAAATTATCTGGCCTTACAGGGGACAAAAGAGAAGACGGGGACAAGGGAAGAAAGGGATGATAGAAGAGAGGGCAGATTGGTGAAAGGGGAAATGAGAATGCTTTGTGCATTGGGGTGGGGGGAAGGGACAAATGGGGAGAAAATTTGGAACCCAAAATTTTGTGAAAATGAACGTAAAAAGTTAAATAAATAAATTTATATTAAAAAAAAAAGAAATTTACCAGCCCTGCACCTCAGCACAAGTAAAATATGTTTTCTATAACTAAATTTGTACATCTGTAGATGTTTGGAATTGCTGCCCTCTAAATTTCCATCCAACTACAACTCTATAATATGATGATGCAAAAATTGACACTGGCCATAGGGAGCCAACTGTGATGATTTAAAGCAGCATGTAAAATTTTTAAAAAATGAGAATTAGGCAGCTTGCCATTTTTCAATGTATCATCTGTGCCTTATGCATATTAGGTACTTGATAAATCATTGCTGATTGGTTAATTTTATTCAATTCCTAAATCATATAATTAATTGTTTATTTTAAATGTCTGAGATATATGTGTTAAGGAAATAATTAAAGGATACATATTATATAGTTGTCCTTGATAATCTGGGTAATACATTCTTCTCCTACATATTATATTTTTGTCCCTTGAATGAATTTCAGGGTATTTTTTTTAGTTGTATCTATCTTTTTGTGACATTTCTTTTTATTTTGTTTTGTTTTGATTTTTGTCTTTTTTTTTTTGGCAGACACACTGGAATGATTTGCTCCTTTCTTCCCCAGCTCATTTTACAGATGATGAGACACGGACAAAAACACAAACATAAGTTACTTTCCCAGTCAAAGAACTAGTAAGTGTCTGATCCTGTATTTGAAATTACAAAGGCGAGTCTTATTGACTCTAGAGCAAGTACTGTATCCACTGTGCTACCTATCTGCTCAACTAACTGAAATGATGACTCCATTTCTTTTGAGTGGCCATGACTGGTAATGAGGAGACCATAAAATATTTGTGAGCTCGACACAGAGAGAACAATATTATCCACAACAGTAACATTTCGAAAACTTTAAAAGCCACAAATGATTTATTTTTTCCATATACTTTATTTTACACTAGAATGTTCAAGTAGTTGTCCATGTATACCCTTTTAAAATCGTTTTTGATATCCATTTTTGTTGAGTAATTCTAAGTTAGTGGTGAGATGACATAATACGATATCTTTCTTATCAAATTGAATAAATCTGTATTAATGAAATTTCTCATACAAATAACGCCATTTAACAAATCCATGTCTTTTCGTCTGTTATTCCCTATGCCTGAAGTGCATTCCCTCTTCTCAAGTGACTTTAACATGGTGGAGATGAAAGCAGTAGTGTCAATAACCTTTAAAAATATTTTCTGAAAACATTAGAAACCAAAATGTGCGGTGAAAATGTTTACCTTGAATTGCCATTGTAATGGTTTGACTGTATCCATACCCAAATTGTTTGGAATAAATAAAAGTTGCTTTTTCAAAAAGAACTGCACCAAACAATTTAAGGAACTTTTCTGATTTATTTTGAAATTTCCAATATCATGTTTCTTTTAAATTACTTCAATGAACCATGGAACAAATTTCCATACAAAGGAAAACAACAAAATAATAACGAGAACAAAATAGGAGGAGAAATAACAGCATTAAGCAAGGCACAAAAGATTTAGAGTCAAAGCATCTAGGCTCAATTCTTGACTGCAGTTTAACTATCTGCGTGACCATGGGCAAGGGAGTTCACTTGTCTAAGTTTCAATATTCTTCTTTAGAAAAAAAAATGGATTAAACTGGGTGGTTTCTAAATACACTTGTGACCATTAATCTGCTTGTTCTTTCAATTAAGACCAATGTAGCCATGATCTCTGTAACTCATTGTTGGAAGTCTTCTAGTGAAAGACGTTGTTACACAATACAAAAAGGAAAAGAAAATATCCGGTTTGTTTAAAACAATAGAAAATTGTGCCTGAATTTTTTTTTTGGCAGTAGTTTTCATGCATTTTTTTTTACTTTTTTAAAAATTTATTTATTTAACTTTTTGCATTCATTTTCACAAAATTTTGGGTTCCAAATTTTCTCCCCATTTGTTCCCTTTCCCCTCCCCAATACACTGAGCATTCTAATTACCGATGCGGGGAAAGGAAAGGAAATCACCAATCTGCCCTCTCTTCTTTCATGCCTCTGTTCCCTTACCCCATCTTCTCTTTTGTCCTGTAGGGCCAGATATCTTTCTATTCCCCATTGCCTGTATTTCTTATTTCCTAGTAGCAGTAACATTACTCAGTGGTTATTCCTTAAACTTTGAGTTCCAACTTCTCCCCATTCCTCCTTCCCCACTCATTCCCTTGGGAAGGCAGGCAATTCAATATAGGCCATATCTGTGTAGTTTTGTAAATGACTTCCATAATATTCGGTTGTATAAGACTGACTATATTTCCCTCCATCCCATCCTGCCCCCCATTAATTCCATTCTCTCTTTTGAATTTTTTTAAAACAAAGTCACTCAATTCTAGGATAAGTTGTTTTTCAAGAATCTATTCTTTTGTGAATCATTCACTTAAAATGAAGAGATAATAAAGACTCAGCCATAGGCATAATGAGTGAAATTAAGTTGGTAAAGGTCATCAAAAGGGGAAAGCATAAAATAATTATCTCATTTCTTTATTTAAAGTCTAATAAAATTGAACAAAACCTCTTTACGCACTTCAGACAATACCCTGCAATTTTTCAGAATGCTATCTTTACATTCGTAATTACATGAAAGGAACAATAGGCACTATTGAAAAACTTCAAAAGGTGTGTTGAATTTTTTCTCTGTGTAGTTTTGCACTGTGGTCTCCTTCATCAAAAGCATGCAATATTACTTCTTTGTGAAGAATCAAGAACCACAAATTGATCTTATAGATTAAGATAAATACCATTAGGTTGCTGTTCTTCTTTTAGGTGGGGGTGATTTTTCTTTTAATTAGTGTGATCTCATTTCTCAGAAGCAAAATTTTATTATGGGGAGTTCCCTTAAAATAAAAAGAACAAGCAATGTATTCATTTCTAGGAACTGTCCTAAGGTTTGGGGATAGAAAAAAGGAAAGAAATATTCTCTTCTGAAAGAACTTATAATTTAATGGGATAAAAACTTCCAAACCACTATACATAAATAACCTGTCTATGAGGGAAATCAGAGGTATTCAGGGAAGAGGAAGTCACTAGAATTAAGGAAGATTAGGGCCAACTTCTTGAAGAAGGGGGGATTTTATCTGGAAAATTAAGGAAGCCAGAGCATCCATGAGGTATAAATGCACAGGAAGAGAATTCCAAGTATCGGCTATACCCAGTGAAAAGTTATAGAGCTGGAAAATTGAGTTTATACATGATAAAATGCAGGCTGGTATCAGAAGGTTGTAGAATATGGATAAAAAACAAGTTATCAGAAGCCTGGAGATTTTTGTTGGCAAATATATTAATCTCCAGCCTTCTGATAAATGACTATATATATACATATATATATGTATATATATACACATATATATGAATGATAATCTGAATATTTATTATATATACATATGAATGATAATCTGAATATATATATATATATATATATATATATATATATATATATATATTCATGTGAGACAGGCAGAAAAGAAGTTAAATGAGAAGAAACTTGAGTGATTTGAGAAAATTAGGATGAGGAGAATGGAGAGTTCTCAGAAACATGTAATTTAAAAAAGATGAATTTGACAACTTAGTGCAAGATAAATTAGAATTGGGAGAGACTAGAAAGAGGCAAAACAAACAGATAGTTATTTCAATGGTCCTGGTGTGAGGTGATGAGGCTTTGCAGCACAATGGAGAGTGCTGAAGAAGAAGAGGAGACATATTCAAGAAATATTACAAATTTCAAATTAACTTAGAAATAAAGCTAAGAATAGTTCGAAGGAAACAGTAAATATAGAAAGAAGGAAGGCTTCCGTGGAAAAATAATCAATTCAGTTATGAAAATGTTGATTTTAAGGTACCTATGGAACAACAAGTTTGATATATCCTATACCCAGTGATGTCTAGCAGGAAGAGCAGAGAGAGGTTATGATTGTAATAATTTAAGTGTGATTTAATGATGGCCAGGAAAAGGGTGGTAAGTGTGTTAGAAAGGAGATGGAGATGAATTGTAGAAATGTTGCAATGCTAAAATTAATAAGACTTTGAAATAAATTAGAAGTAAAGGAAGTCATGAGATTTAATAAGGAGTTGAATAAGATATGTAGGTTGCCAAAGATGGGAATAAGACAACGGTGGTGCCCTCTAGTACAATAAAGAAGTTTGGAGTGTGGAAAAGATTTAATGAGAAATATGATGAGTTAAATTTGGCAAATATAAAGTTTAAAATGTCTATACGATAGAGCACAGAGCACACAGCGGTACCAGAACATCCTCACTGCAGTGGAGACAAGCAGAAAGCCCCAGGTGCTCTGAGCCACCAGCCACACTGCAAAATTATGGGCATATCAGCACATATCAGAAATCACAGAAAAATTAAAGGTAAAATTGTACAAACTGAAAAGTAAGCACAAAACTTCAATGGGACAATTGGACAAATGGAAAAAGGAAGTACAAATACTAATTGGAGAAAATAACTGGTTAAAACGAACAACTGAACAGATGAAAAAGTAGATGCAAATTTTAACTGAAGAAAAGAATTTGAGGAAAATTAGAATTGGGCAAGTAGAAGCTAATGACTCTATGAGTCATCAAGAATCAGTCAAACAGAAACAAAAGAATGAAAAGAAGAAAATGCAAAATATCTAATTGGAAAAACAATTAACCTGAAAAATAGATGCAAGAGAGAAAAATCTAAGAATCGTTGGTCTACCAAAAAGCCATGGTGATAAAAATATCATGGACAATATATTTCAAGAAATCATCAAGGAAATCTGCCCAAAATTCCTATATCCAGAGGGCGAAATAAACATCAAAAGAATCCACCGTTCACTTCCCAAAAGGAATTCCAAACTCAAAACACGAAGAAATATTTTAGCCAAATTCCAGAACAATCAAGTGAAGGAGACAATACAACAGGCAGCCAGAGGGAAACCATTCAAATATCGAGGAACTAGAGTCAGGATCACACGGGACCTTGTAGCTTCTACATTAAAAGATCTAAGGAATTAGAATATTATAGTTAGAAAGGAAAAGGAAGTGGGACTGCAACCAAAGATCAATTACCCAACAAAGCTGAGCATACCATTTCAGGGAAGCAGAAGGATATTCAACGAAATAAGGGATTTCCACAATTTCCTTATGAAAAGGCTAGAATTAAATAGAAAATTTGATCTTCAAATACAATTTCAAGAAAGGCATTAAAAAAGTAAATAGGAGAAAATTGCTATTCAATATGGGCATGCTGTTTAAATAAAGGAGGATTATACTTGATAATCTTGAGAATTGTATACTTATCATTATATATAGAAAGGATAGCATAGATCGAGGGAGGAGGTATAAAGTAAAGATGTGAGGATAAAAATGTGATTTAAGGGTGCAAAAGCATTGTAACAGGAGATGTGAAAAGGAGGAGGCACAAAATGTTAAGCTGCATCACAGGAAGAGGAAAAAAATTATAGTAGAGTAGAGGGAAAGAAGAAAGGGGGACGAACAGTGGTTGATATTCACTCTCATCGGATTTTGTTCCAGGAGGGAACAACAAACTCAGATAAGTATAGCAATACAAGTAACTCGATTTTATTTTATTTTATTTAAATATAAATTTATTTATTTAATTTTTACAAATATTTTCAAAAAATTTTGCGTTTCAAATTTTCTCCCCATTTGTCCCCTCCCCACACCACAATACACTGAGCATTCTAATTTCCTCTATCACCAATCTGCCCTCTCTTCTATCATCCCTCCCTTCTCTTGTCCCCATCTTCTCTTTTGTCCTGTAGGGAAGGATAACTTTCTATTCCCATTACCTGTATTACTTGATTCCTAGTAGCAAGAACAATACTCAACAGCTGTTTCTAAAACTTTGAGTTCGAACTTCTCCCCATCCCTACTTCCCTAACCAATCCCTTTGAGAAGGCAGGCAATTCTATATAGGCCATATCTGTGTAGATTTGCAAATGACTTCCATAATACTCGTGTTATGTAAGAATTATTGTATGTCCCTCCATCCTATCCTGCCCCACATTGATCTTATTCTCTCTTTAGATCTCGTCCCACCCTCAGTGTTGACTTTAAATGGCTCCCTCTCCCATTGCCCTCCCTTCCATCATCCAGCCCCACCCTGCTTATGTCCTTCTCCTCCACTTTCCTGTATTGTAAGATAGGTTTTCATACCAAAATGAGTGTGTATTTTATTTCTTCCTTTAGTCGAATGTGATGAGAGCAAATTTCATGTTTTTTTGTTTTTTTCTCAGCTCTCCTCTTTTTCTCCGCCACTAAAATGTCTCCTGCTTGCCTCTTCTATGAGAGATAATTTACCTCATTCCATTTCACCCTCTCTACTCCCATTACATTTCTCTCTCACCATTTACCTTGATTTGTTTTAAGATATTATCCAATCCTATTCAATTCACTCTGTGCTCTCTGTCTCCATGTGTGTGCATGTGTGTATGTGTGTGTGCATATGTGTGTATAGGTGTCTGTGCGTGTGTGTGTGTATGTGTGTGTGTACTCACACCAACTACTCAGATACTGAAAAGTTTCAAGAGTTACAAATATTGTTTTTTCATGTAGGAATGTGAACAGGTCAACTTTCTTAAGTCCCTTATCACTTGTCTTTGCTGTTTACCTTTTCATGCTTCTCATTCTTGTGTTTGAAAGTCAAATTTTCTTTTCAGCTCTGGTCTTTTCATCAAGAATGCTTGAAAGTCCTCTAATTCATTGAAATACCATTCTTTCCCCTGAAGTATTATACTCAGTTTTGCCGGGTAAGTGATTCTTGGTTTTAGTTCTAGTTCCTTTGACTTCTGGAATATCCTATTCCACACCATTCGATCCCTTAATGTAGAAGCTGCTAGATCTTGGGTTATCCTGATTGTATTCCCACAATACCGGAATTCTTTCTTTCTAGCTGCTTGAAATATTTTCTCCTTGACGTGGGAACCCTGGAATTTGGCCACAATGTTTCTAGGAGTTCCTCTTTTTCAATCTCATTCAGGCGGTGATCGGTGGATTCCTTGAATACGTATTTTGCCATCTGGTTGTAATATATCAGGGCAGTTTTCCTTGATAATTTCATGAAAGATGATGTCTAGGCTTTTTTTTTTGATTATGTCTTTCAGGTAGTCTCATAATTTTTAAATTGTCTCTCCTGGTTCTATTTTCCAGGTCAGTTGTTTTTCCAATGAGATATTTCACATTCTCTTCCATTTTGTCATTCTTTTGGTTTTGTTTTATGATTTCTTGGTTTCTCAGACAGTCATTAGCCTCCATCTGCTCCATTCTAATTTTCAGAGAACTGTTTTCTTCAGTGAGCTACATTCTTCTCCTCATTAGCTTTTTGAACCTCTCTTGCCAATTGAGTTAGCCTATCTTTCAAGGTTTTATTTTCTTCAGCATTTTTGGGTGTCTCCTTTAGCAAAGTATTGACCCGTTTTTCCTACTTTTCTTGCATCTCTCTCATTTCTCTTCCTAGTTTTTCCTCTACCTGTCTAACCTGATTTTCAAAATCCTGTTTGAGCTCTTCCATGGCCTGAGCCCATTGGATATCTATTTCAGATGTTTGGGATACAGAGGTCTTGACTCCTATGTCTTTCCCTGATGCTAAGCATTGTTCTTCCTCATCAGAACGGAAATGCGGAAATATCTGTTCACCAAGGTAGTAACCTTCTATGGTCTTATTTTTTTCCCTTTTCTGGGCGTTTTCCCACCCAGTTACTTGGCTTCTGGGATTCCTCTCCATGCCTGCCTAGATCTTCCCAGCTAGTACTTGGGATCTGTGATTCAAATGCTGTGCCCTAGCCTCAGGGCTTTCAGGGGCAGGCAGGGCTGCCATTCAGGGGGATTAAGTTCAGATTCCTCGGTCGGGGTAGGGCCACTTCCCAGGCTCAGTTCCCTCAGTGCATTTATGTGGAAACTTGCACTAATGGTCCTGAGCTTCTTCCTGCTCTGGGAGCCCCTGGCCGCAGGGGCCTCTGCCGCTGCCTCCTGAGGGGGCCTGACTTATGGAGATACCCACTCCCCTGTCAGCCAGCCTAGAAGTCTCTCTCACTGACCTGTAGCGCCTGTGGGTGGAGGGATCTTCGTGGCCGATGGAGATTTCTTGCCGGAAGCCTGCTCCATTATGCTCCTCTCTGAGTGGCGTGGCCAGGGAAGGGCTGGGCTCTGCTCCAAACAGGTATTCCATGGAACTTTGGGGTTAGTTTTTCGGGGCTCTCTGGAATTTACATCTCCTTTACTCTGTTGCTGCACGGCTTCCACTCTTCCAGAATTTTTGGGGAGTTATTTTTACAGGAAATCCATGGGCTGTGGTTTCAGAGCTAACATATGTGAATCTTTCTACTCTGCCATCTTGGCTCCTCCCCCTAAATTACTCTAGAGGCGCAGGAGGTTAATAGAGAAAGAAAAGGGAGGAAAGGCAGTAAAAGGGAGGGAAGAAATAGTAAGGGGATAGAAAATTTAAAAGGAGAGGGGTAGAAAGGAAGAAAGGAAGACTGAGGGAGGCGTTTGTGAAAAATTAAAACTCTACTGCGAAGGGGAAGGGAGAAGGTGGAGCTAAAATCAGAAATGGGGGGAAAGAGAAAGGAGGGAAAGACACAGACAGAAAAAATAACTTTGAATATGAATTGGATGAACTCTCCCTAAAACGGAGACAGATAGCAGAATGAACTAAAAACATTATCCAACTACATGTTGTTTGCAAGAAACACATTTGCAATGGGGTGCATACACACAGGGTAAAGGTAAAAGGGTGGAGTAGAATATATTGTACTTCATCTGACGGAATAAAAGGTAGGGGTAGCAATCTTAGTCTCAGACAAAGCAAAAGCAGAAATATAACTCATCAAAAGAGATAAGGAAGGAAATAATAACCTGCTAAAAGGCGCCATAAACAATGAAAGAATACAATCACAAACATATATGCTCCAAGTGGTATGGCATTCAAAGCCTTAGAGGAGAAGTTAAAGGAGATTCAGGAAAAAATAGATAGCAGAAATATACTAGTGTGGGACTTTAGCCTCCCCATTTCTGAAATTGTCAAATGTAACCTCAAAATAAACAAGAAGTTAAGGAGGTGAACAAAACTCCAGATAAGGCAGATAGGATACATCTTTGGAGAAAAATGAATGGGGACAGAGAGAAATACACCTTTTTTCTCAGGGATACATGGCATATATTCAAAAACAGACCTTTTGCAAGCACATAAAATCCTTACAGTTCAGTGATGAAAGGCAGATAGGGAATGCACCCTTGTCACATTTTAATGCAATAAAATTATGTGTAATAAATGGCCTTGGAAAAATAAACCAAAAATTAATGGAAAACGTAGTAATCTAATCTTAAAGAATGAATGGGGTAAAAACCAAATCATAGAAGCAATCAGCAACTTTATTCAAAAAATGGAAACTATAGGAAAAACTACTAAATCCTATGGGAGACTTCAAAAGTAGTTCTTAGTGAAAGCTTTGTATCTTTGAATGCCTACATGAGAAAAACAGATATAGATGTGATCAACGAATTGGGCACACAGCTAAAAAGGCTAGGGGAAAAAAAAAAAAAACTAACTGAAAATCGCCAAGTAAATACCAAATTGGAAATACTGAAAAAGAAAGAAGAGATTACTGAAATTGAAATTAAGAAAACTATTGAACTAACAAATAAAAGTAAGAGTTGGTTTTATGAAAAACCCAATAAAATTGATAAATCTTTGGTCAATTTAATAAAAAAAGAATAAAAGAAAAGCAAATTACTGATATCAAAAATGAAAGGGTGAAATCTCCTCCAATGAAGGGGAAATTAAAACAATAATTGGAAATTATTTTGTCCAAATGTATGTCCATAGATTAGACAATCTGCAAGAGAGGGATGATTATTTTAAAAAATATAAATTGCTCAAATTAACCAAAGAGGAAATTGAATACTTAACCTCAATTCAGAAAAAAAAAATATTGAAGAAGCCATCAAACAACTCCCTAGGAAAAAATCTCCAGGGATAGATGGATGTGCAAGTGAATTCTGTCAAACACTTAAAGAACAGTTAATTCTACTAATATATAAACTATGAGGGAAAATTGGAGAAAAGTGTGTCCTCTCAAATTCTTTTTATGATACCAGTATTGTTCTGATACTTAGATCAGAAAGAGCCAAAATAGAAGGAAAAAAAAATTATGCACTAATTTTTCTAACGGATAGAGATGCAAAAATTTAAAACAAGATTTTAGCCAAATGGATGTAGCAACTAACCAGGAGGATTCATAACATGGAAGCAGGACTGATCCAATATAAGGAAAACTATTAACATGACTTATCATATCAACAAACCTAACAAAATCCACATGATTTTCTCAATAGGTACAGAAAAAGCTTTTGACAAAGCATAACACCAATTCTTGTTGAAAACAATGGAGAACATAGGAACAAATGGAACTTTCCTTTAAATAACAAGCAACAGGGGGCGGAGTCAAGACTGAGGAGTAGAAAGACTTACATTTATTAGCTCCGAACCCACAGCCCATGGATTTCCTGTAAAAAGAACTCCTGACAAATTCGGGAAGAGTGGAAGCCTTACAGCAACACAGTTAAGGAGATTTCCGTTGCAGAGAGTCCTGAAAAGCCGACCCCAGGGTTCCATCGTTCCCCAAAGGGGAGCATAGCCCTGCCCTCCCCCTGCCCCGCGGAGCCCTGTCCTGCCCTGCGGAGTCCTGTGCTTCCGGCCACGCGGCACTGAGAGGAGCGAGCAGATCCAAGCAGGCTTCAGGGACCATAATCTCTGGAAGTCGAGAAGGTCCCTCCACCCACAGGCACACAGGTCAGTGAGAGAGACAGGCTGAGAGGGGAGCAGGGTGTCCTCGGGACTCGGAGCCCCTCGGGAGGCAGCCGCTGTGGCAGAGGCAGAGGCAGCTGCGGCCAGAGGCTCCCACAGAAGGCAGGAGCGTAGACACAGCTCCATTACAAAAAATCTCTGCATAAACCCCCTGAGGTAACTGAGCCTGGGAGGCGGCCCTGCCCCCACCTGAGCACTAGGAGATAATCTCCCATTGAATAGCAGTCAGGCCTGCTGCCAAAAGCTCTGAGGCTGGGGAGCAGCATTTGAATCTCAGACCCCAAGCACTAGCTGGGCAGACATAGGCTGGGGTGGAGAGGACTCTCAGAAGTCAAGTAACTGGCTGAGAAAATGCCCAAAAAAAGGGAAAAAAACTAAAACCATAGAAGGTTATTTTCTTGAGAAGATGATTCCACCATTTCTCTCTGATGAAGAAGAGATCTGTTTACCATCAGGTAAAGACATAGGAGTCAAAGCCTCTGTATCCAAAATATCTGAAATCGATACCCCATGGGCTCACACCATGGAGGAGCTCAAAAAGGATTTTGAAAATCAAGTTAGGCAGGTGGAGGAAAAATTGGGAAAAGAAATGAGAGAAATGGAAGAAAAGCATGAAAAACATGTCAATACCTTAATAAAGGAGGCCCAAAAAAATGCTGAAGAAAATAGCACCTTGAAAAATAGGCTAACTCAATTGGCAAAAGAGGTTCAAAAAGCCAATGAGGAGAAGAATGGTTTCAAAAGCAGAATTAGCCA
>CM053771.1:531457225-531473493 GCA_028658325.1 Potorous gilbertii | reverse complement strand
ACATATATATATAGTAATTATATTCCATATATGTAATATATATATATATATACACACACACACACACACACACACACACAAACACACACATATGGTTTTGGAATTAATTGCTCCTTAAATGTTTGGCAGTATTCACTTGTAAATCCATCTGCTTCAGGGTACGTTTTCTTAGGGAACCCATGTATGGACTTTTAAATTTCTTTTTCTAAGTTAGTTGTTTAAGTATTCTATTTCTTCTTCTGTTAATTTGTTAATCTCTATATTTTAGAAAAAATATTCACTCATTTCATGTATATGATCAGATTTATTGACATATATTTGGACAAAATAAATCCTAATAACAGTTTTAATTGCATCTTCACTGGTATTGCATTCATCCTTCTCATTTTTGACACTGATAAATTTTTGAAATGAAATTAATCAATTGCATTCATTTTAAAAATAAAATCAGCATCTGGTTTTATTAGTTCAATTTTTTAAGCTTTCTATTTTATTCCTTTGTTATTGAATTTTCAGGATTTTCATTTAGGTGTTGAATTGAAAGTTCTATAGTTTGTTTTAATTATATGTTAAATTAATTGTTCTCCCTTCCCCTTTTTTGCAGATACACATTTTCCCTTAAAAAACTGCTTTGGCTTCACCTCACAAATTTTGGAATATTTTATCATCGTCATCATTTTGTTTATTGAAATTATAAATTCATTGTATGATTTAATCTTTGATGGACTTATTTTTAGGACTATGTAATTTAGTTTCTAATTACTTTTTCCAATTTACACTTTCATTTTGAATTTTTAAAGATAATTTTTATTTAATTGAGATCTGAGAAGATTACAACTAATATGTCTACTTTTCTGAAATTTTTTAAGGTTTTTATTCGTTAATATGTAGTCAATTTTTGTGAAAGTGCCATGTATAACCTTAAAAAATAAAAAAAAAAGTGAAATAATAGCTATTCCCACTTGGTTTTCTCCAGAGGATGATCGTATGTAACTTTTCCAAGATTCTTTTCATTTTTACTTATGTTGTAGCTATATTTACCAGTTCTGAGGAGGCAACTTTGAGGTGGCGTACTAATGATTTTTACCATCTGTTTCTTACTGTCATTCATTTATCTTTTCCTTTACAATTTGATTGCTATTTGATTTAGTGAATATGTTTATTAATGATCTTAGATTATCATGCATGATGCCTTTTAGGAAGACATTAACTTGTATATCTTTTTTTTTGATTAGTTATATTTTTAAAATAATATTTTATTTTATTATGCATAAAGACACATTTTAACATTCACTTGAAAATTTTGAATTCTGACTTCTCTCTCTCCCTCAACTTCCCCCTTCATAAAATGATAAACAGTTTAATATATGATTATAAAAATTATTACTATGTATCGCTTAGTTCTACCTCTTGCTCCATGTCTACCTAACCTCTCCTCTACAGGGATACAATCATAACATATGTCTTTAATGCCAATTGTTATACAAAATCATTGTCAATCTTTAGCTCCTAAAATCCTTAGAGCTAACCTACTTTACAAGTTCATTTGTGTGAACCTCAGTTCATATATGAAGAAAGTTACACTCAGAGAAATTGGGGCACTTAACCAAGGGATTTAGGTCTTTAACAGAAACCAACCAAAAATATACAGGAGAGCATGCTATCACAAGTTCTTAGATCTGCTTTCCTAAAAGGAAAACCAACTTGTGAGGAGTCAACACTCATTTCAATCAGGCATATAAATATATGTAAAATTCTCTTAGTTCAGGGGAAAATGTCAGTACCCCGAATTTCAGAGAAAGTGGAGAGAAACCAAAATCAACAGACAGTGCTTCCAGCTACCTGAAATAAGCAATGAATACATCAGAGGTCAACAGACAGATACCTGTCTGACCATACGCACATAGTTATCAGAGATAGAAGGACCAAAACCTGGGTTTTTAAAGCCAAGAGGCTCTTTACCAAGTTCCCAGTGTCTCACAAAACTTTTTCAAAAACTAAACACCAAAGTAAAACCTCACCTCAGAATATTTAGACGTTTTTTTAGAGCCAGAGGCATCACAACCCCAGAGAAAGAGTACCTTACTAACAAAAGATATGAGCCTTTCTAAAAATCTTCCCTAATCAAACTCCACTTAATGGGTGGGCTCATTAATGGATGAGGAAGATCTTCCCATTAAAAAGCAAATTTATATTAAATATAAGCAAACATGCATTATCAATGCAAGGTCACACAGATCTTAAGAGTTCAGTGGTGCAATGTAAATAATATGACGTTTGATTCTGAGAGACCTGAGTTCAGATGCTGTATGAATAATTTAGTAGCTGTATGACCTTGGGTAATTCACTTACTTTTTCATTTTCAATTTCTTCATTTGTAAGATAGGGAAGTTGGTCTTGATGGACTCTACGATCCTTTCAAGGACTATGCTGCCATTATATTTTAAATAAGGACTTAATCTGAGATCTTTTGATGCCAAGTTCAGGAGTGTTCACCCTGTAGAAAACTTCTGATTGTATTCATAGTATGTGGTATTTTACTTGTATTTAAGTAGTGTCTTTCCATTACTCTTGGAATCACCTGTTATTTTTTTCTATATAATGGTAGGCTAATAGTCTAAGGCATATAACAGAACTTGAATTTTAGTGTTCAAAGCAATCTGTGCATTTGTAGGAAGGATCATCTCATCGGTTTGTCAAGTATTTATTAAATACTTAGCATGAACAAGATGTGGTGCTAAGCGCCAATAATGCAAAGAAAGGCAAAACCATATTCTTTAATGTCAAGAAACTCACAGTCCAATGGAAGAGACAGTATGAAAACAACTATACACACACACACACAAACACAAGGAGAAAAAAAGAGTAGATGGAAAATAATCTTAGCGAAAGGCACAGACAATGGGATTGGAGGCAGGGGAGAACATGCTTGTCTAGTCAGGAGGACATAACCTATGGTAAATTGGTACCTTTAGTTAAATGATAAAATTTATGCTAAATGTTGATTTTTTTTTGGAGGGGGGAAACCTACCATTCTTTAAGTTGATGCTTCTTTGTATTTTGGTTTTACTTTAAGATCATTTCATACATCATTCCCTTCTAACGTTCTAAAGCAATCCACTGTCCCCAAAGCAATTTGATTTTTACCACTGCTGCCCTTTTTTCTCTTTCACTCACTGTCATCACAGTGATATAAGGTAGACACACTTGATTGAGAATCATTTACCGTTTTTTACAACTCTGTACTGTGCCACTGTGTCCAGACTGTTTAACTCAGTAACCAGTCTTCAGATGATGAAGTTCCTTTCTTTTTTTCCTTTATTATCTAGCAATTGATGCACTTGTCCTGCAAGCCATTTCAACTTATGAGAACCAGTTCAGCATTTATTTTTCACTTGAATTATCTAAAACAAGAAAGTTTCAAAAGGATCTCCATCTTCACTTTGAAGATCTCTGCATTTCCTACGACTGAGCACAATAATCAAGGCTCTATCGATTCTTTGTCACCTAGGAAATATGGGATTTCTCAAATTTTCTCAAATCATACTTGTATTTTCATTCTTCTCAGTTTCCTAGTGGGGACCTCAGGCCAATTTGATATACAGTAGAAAATTCTTGTCAGTTCCATTGTTTGAGTGAGATAACCTTGAGTGTCACTCACATCCTTGTTGATGACAGCAGTGATTTTAAACAAAACACAATATGTAACAGTTTATGGAATAATAAAATGCGCCAAAGTAGATAACTACGACTGATTTCTATATAAAATAGAGAATGATGGAGAGATTTAAAGGAAGGGAATTATGTACTGCATACTGTTCTACAAGAAGGTTAATATGGATTTCCGGTTCCAGAAGCCAAGATGACACAGAGATCGGTAACTGCTTTCTACCTCCCCTTGTTGATCTTGACCAGTCAAGAGATTATTTCCCTGGGGAAAAAAACCCTGGAACAGTGGGAGTAGCAGAAATAGTAAAAAAGACTCTCAGCATGGGAGGCTAGAAAGACCAGTAAGGAGGGTTCCGCTTTCTGTGGCCAAAGTTTAACAGTCCAGGATCATACTTGTCCCTGACATTCCCATCTCACCAAATTGGGTGAAGATCTTGAACCCCAGGAGAGTGAAACCAAAAACTGTCAGGTGTGCCTCAGCACCCAAGGGGAATCTGGAAGACACGAGCACAGAAACCTGAGCTTGCCTATCCTCTAGTTCAGAAGAGGAGCCTCCCTCATCTAGACCACCCCTTCCCCACACTTAATGAGTTACCTCTACAGTAACTGCAGGGAAGCCCAAAAAGACCTAACTGGACACTACTTTCAAACACTAGTAAGCTCAGCACCAGGTAAGCTGCAGCATTTAATTCTAGCTGAAAGAACCGGAATCCAAAACATACAAAACCTCAAGTTTTAGGCACAAGAACTGTGGGAAAATGCTCCTTGAGCCACAGATGCAGAGATCTACCTCAAAAGCCAGGAAAAGAGTTATTATCACTGGTAAAAAGAAGCAGAAAAGAAAACACAATAGAATATTTCTATGGAGAAAAAGACCAAAAGGCAAATATCAAAGAGGTAAGCACTGAGACCGTACTTCCATCTGAAACTTCAGAAGGGAATATAAACTGGTGAGAAGAACAAAAAGGCTTCGTGAAAGAGCTCTGGAAGGATTTTAAAACCCAAAATAGAGAAATAGGAGAAAAACTGACCAATGATTTTAAAAATATGAAAAAAAATATTTCCCTGAAGATAGAAACTCCTTAAGAAGGAAAATTAGAAAATGGAAAATGAAATACAAAACCTAACAGTGAAAATAACTCCTTAAAAGGAAAAATTGGACAGATGAAAAAGGAGACATAAAAGTTAACTGAAGAAAATAATTTAATTGAAAAATAGAATTGGCCAAGTAGAAGCCAATGAATCTATGAGACATCGAGAATCAGCCAAACAGAATATAAAGAATGAAAAGATAGAAGAAAATGTAAAATATCTAATTGGAAAAAAACTGACTTGGAAAAAAGTTCAGGAGAGAAAATATAAGGCTTATTGTACTACCATAAAGTCACGATGAACAAAAGAGACTCCACAATATTATGCAAGAAATCATCAAGGAAAACTGCACAGAAGTCCTAGATCCAGGGGGACAAAATTATTCATCAAAAGAATCCACCATTCATCTCCTGAAAGGGACACTAAACTAAAAACACCAAGGATTTTCCTTGTCAAATTCCAGAACTATCAATTGAAGGAGAAGATATTGCATGCAGCCAGAAAGAAACAATTTAAATATCGAGGAGCTACAGATAGGATCACAAAGGACCTTGAAGCTTCTACATTAAAAGATCAAAGGAATTGGAATACGATATTCCATAAGGAGAAGGAGCTGGAACTACAACCAAGGATTAATTACCCAGAAAAGTTGAGCATAATATTTCAGGCAAGGAAATGGACATTCGATGAAATAAGGGATTCTCAGACCTTCCTGATGAAAAGGCCAGAATTCAACAAAAATTTGATCTTCAAACGCAGGTCTCAAGACAGATATAAAAAGGTAAATATGGGGAAAAACTTGTTACACAATATGGGCAAACTGTATACATCCCTATAAGGGAACATGATACTTGTTAATCTTGAGAACTGTATATTTATTATGAAATGTAAAAGGGATATACATAGATGGAGGGAGTGGTTATAATGTAAATGATGTAATGATAACAAATGTGATTTAAAGGTTCAAAGAGATTTTAATGGGAGATGTGAAAAGTAGGAGGCAGAAAAAAAAATTAATTCCATCACTGGAAGAGGCACAAAAATATATTACAATGGAGAGAAAGAGGGGAGGGAGATGAGTATTGTTTGAGAGGTACTCTTATCTGATTGGATTCAAGGAAGGTACAACAAACTCAGTTAAGGAGAGAAATATAACTATCACTATAGGTCATAAGAGGGGAAGGGGAAAAGAAGAGGGAGAAGGGGCTAAATGGGAGG
Source organism: Potorous gilbertii (assembly GCA_028658325.1). NCBI lineage: Eukaryota > Metazoa > Chordata > Mammalia > Diprotodontia > Potoroidae > Potorous > Potorous gilbertii. The sequence goes on along the minus strand of CM053771.1, from coordinate 531,467,514 downwards.
GAAGAAGTAGGAAGTAAAAGGGGGATTAAAAGGGAGGCTGGGTGAAAGAAGGGAGAGAAGACAGAGGGAGGCTGTGGTCTAAAATCAATTGGGAGGGGGAGGGAAAAAGGAGACCTGAAAGCATAAACAAGGGGAAAGGGGATGGAGGGAAAGACAAAGGTAATTATCATAACCGTGAATGTAAATGGAAAGAAATCTTCCATAAAATGGAGATGTATATCAAATGCATTAAAAATAATAATCCAACAATATGTTGTTTACGAGAAACACATTTGAAAAGGGGAGATACACATAGGGTAAAGGTAAAAGAATGGAGCAGAATTTATTGTGCTTCAGCCAATGTAAAAAAAACACGAGTAGCAATGCTAATCTCAGACAAAGTAAAAGCAGAAATAGATATAATCAAGAGACATAAAGAAGGAAACTATATCTTGCTGAAAGGCACCATGGACATGTGAACATAATTACAAAACACTTTTCACGCAAATAAGTCAGATCTAAGTAAGTGGAAAAAACATCAGTTGCTTGTTGATGGGCTCAGCCATATTATTGAAAAAGCCCAAGAGCAAGAAATAGAAAGAGAAATCCCATTTAAATCTAGGGTAGGCATTATAATATATTTGTTAGTCTACCTGCCAAAACAATCCCTGGACTATGTGAACATAATTACAAAACACTTTTCACACAAATAAGTCAGATCTAAGTAAGTGGAAAAAATATCATTCGCTTGTTGGTGGGCTGAGCCAATATAATAAAAATCACAATTCTGCTTAAATTCATTCATTTATTCAGTGTGATATCAATCAAATTATCTGATAATTATTTTGTAGATCTAGAAAAAAATGCTATCATAATTCATCTAGAAGAATAAAAGGTCCAGGATATCAAGGAAATTAATGAAGGGAAATGCTAGGGAAGGTGTCCTACCTCTAGCAAATCTCAAATTGTATCATAAAGCAGCAATTATCAAAACCACTTGCTACTGTCTGAGAAATAGAAGGGTAGACCAGTGGAATAAGTTACGTACCCAGGGCACAGTAGTCAATGAATACAGCAATCTACATTTTGATAAATCCGTGGACCACAGCTTCTGGTATAAGAACTCATCGTTCAACAAAAATTGCTGGGAAACTGGATAAGAGTATGGTGAAAACTAGGCATAGACAAATGGTTAACAACATACACAAGAATAGAGTCCACATGAGTACATGACGTAGGTATAAAGAGTGATATTATAAACAAATTATTGGAGCAAGGAACAGTGTATTTATCAGATTTATGGAGAAGGGAATTATTTTTGACTAAGAAAGACATATAAAAGATTTTGAAATTCAAAATGAATAATTTTGATTACATTAAAGTGAATAGTTTTTGCACAAACAAACCAATACAGTGAAGATCAGGAGGGAAGCAGAAAACTTGGAAAAAAATTTTACCACTAGTATCTGTGATAAAGGCCACATTTCTAATATATATAGAGAACTGAGCCAAAGGTGCAAAAATACAAGGCATTCCACAGTTGACACATGGTCAAAGATGTGAACAGGAAGTTTTCAGAGGAAGAAATATAAACTATCTATAGTCATACCAAAAAATGCTTTAAATCACTGTTGATTAGAGAGATGCAAATCAAAACAACTCTGAGATACCACATTACACGTCAGATTGCCTAACATGACAAAACAGGATGATGATAAGTGTTGGAGAGGATGTGGGAGAGTTGGAACATTGATTCGTTGTGGGCAGAACTGTAAGTTGATGCAGTCATTCTGGAGAGCAATTTGGAACTGTGTCCAAAGGGCTACAAAAATGTGCATACCCTTTGACTCAGTGATATTGCTTCTAGGACTTTATACACAAGAGATTATCAATGGGAGATGATCCCATATATTTGAAAACATTTATAGCATCACTCTTTTTGTTGTCCAAAAATTGGAAATCAAGGGGATGCCCATCAATTTGGGTATGCCTGAACAAATTGTGGTACACGAGTGTAATGGAATCTTATTGTGCTGTAAGAAATGATTAACAGAAAGACTTTGGAGACGCTTTCATAGGCTTACATGAACTGATACTGAGTGAAAGGAGCAGAACCAGGAGAATTTTACACACAGCAACAACCACAGCATGAGAAGATTTTTCTGTTAGACTTAGAACTTCTTTACAATGCAAAGACTTAAAATATTCCCAGTGCCTCTCAAGGAAAAACGCCATCCACATTCAGAAAATGAACTATGGAATTCTATCTCAGAATGAAGCAGATTATTTTCTTTTGTATTGTGTTTTGGTTTGTTTTATGATTTCTCCCACTCCTTTTGATTCTTCTATGCAACATGACTAGGTGAAAATATATTTTATAGGAATATATATGTAGAACATATATGAAATACTATACCAACTTGGGGAGGAATGTGAGAGGCAGGGGGAAGGAGGATGAGGGAGGGAGAAAAACTAAGTTATATGGAAGTGATTGTAGAATACGTAAAATAAGCAAAATTATAAAAAAATGAGTAATATGGATGCAGAGGGCTTGGCATATTCAAGGAATAGGCAGGGTAGGAGGCAGAAATTCGGATGTTACTGCAAATAATTTGGAGGTATGGTCATTTTTCATCATTTTTTAATAAACACAAATTTAACTTCTCTCTTTCCTATTCCCCACTACATTGGAAATACACTAAGGGAATTTTCTCAAATAAAAGTCTCCCATCTCAAATATATAAAGAAATTTCTCAAATCTGTGAGAATACTAGTCATTCCCCATTGATACATGCTCAAAGGATATGAACAGTTTTTCAAAGAAGAAATTGAAACAATTTGGAGTCATATGAAAAATATGCTCTAACTCATTATTGATTATAAATATGCACATGAACAGAACATACGATATCATTTTATAACTATCATATTGGCTTAAGTAGTTGAATGAGAAAGTAGCAAATATTGGAGTGTATATGGAATAATTCAGACACTCATTGTTGGTGTTATTGTGAACTGATCCAAAACTTTTGGAGAATAATTTTACCCAAAGTAAATAAAACACATAAGTCATTACACACAAAGAGCTATTAAACTCTCTGTACTCATTGATCCAGCAATAATACTACTGGTTCTACTTTTAAAGATGTTTAAGAAAAAAAAGGAAAATAATCTATATATACCAAAACGTTTATATCAAGTCTCTTTGTGGCGGCAATGAATTGAAAATGGCATGGATGCCCATCAATTGAGGAATGGTTAGGGAATGTGGTATATTTTAATTGTGATAGAATACTACTGTGTTACAAGAAATGATAAACTCGGGGAGGAGTCAAGATGGTGGAGTAGAAAGACTCACATATGCTAGCTCCATACCCACAGTCCAAAATTATGTATAAAAAGAACTCCCAACAAATTCTGGAACAGTGGAAGCCACGCAGCAATGGGGCGAAGGAGATTTCCATTCCAGAGAGGCTTGCAAAAGCGATCCCAAAGGTCTGTCACGCACTGGACAGGAGCTGAGCCCAGTCCTGCCTGAGTGACACGGAGAGGAACAGATCCGAGCAGGCTTCAGGGACGAAATCTACACTGGCCGCGAAGGCCGCTCCTCCCACAGACGCACAGGTCAGTGAGAGAGACGTCTGGATTAGCTGAGAGGGGAGCAGGGACTTTCCATGACTTGGGCCCCCTCGGGAGGCAGCAGCAGAGGCAGCGGGTAGCCAGAGGCTCCAGGAGCAGGCAGGAGCCCAGCAGGAGCTCCATTACTGAAGGTCTCTGCCTGGGAGGCGGCCCTGCCCCCACCTGAGCACCAGAACTTAAACTCCCATTGAATAGTAGCCAGGCCTGCTGCCAAAAGCCCTGATGCTGGTGAGCAGCATTTGAATATCATACCCCAAGCACTAGCTGGGCAGATCTCGGCTGGGGTAGAGAGGAATATCAGAAGTAAGGTAACTGGCTGGAAAATGCCCAGAAAAGGGAAAAAAATAAGACCAAGAAGGTTACTTTCTTGGTGTCCAGATGTTTTCGCCCTTTCTCTCTGAAGAGGAAGAACAATGCTTACCATCAATTAAAGACATAGTAGTCAAGGCCTCTGTATCGCAAACATCTGAAATAGACATCAAATGGGCTCAGGCCATGAAAGAGCTCAAAAAGGATTTTGAAAATCAAGTCAGACAGGTGGAGAAAAAACTGGCAATACAAATGAGAGAGATGCAGGGAAAGCATGAAAAATAGGTCAATACCTTGATAAAGGAAACCCCAAAAAAATGTTGAAGGAAATAACACCTTGAAAAATAGGCTAACTCAATTGGCAAAAGAGTTTCAAAAAGCCAATGAGGAGAAGAATGCTTTCAAAAGCAGAATTAGCCAAGTGGGCAAAAGAGGTTCAAAAGCTCTCTGAAGAAAATAGTTCTCTCAAAATTGGAACGGAACAGATGGAGGCTAATGACGTTCTGAGAAACCAAGAAATCACAAAACAAAACCAAAAGAATGAAAAAATGGAAGAGAATGTGAAATATCTCATTGGAAAAGCAACTGACCTGGAAAATAGATCCGGGAGAGACAATTTAAAAATTATGGGCCTACCTGAAAGTCATGATCAAAAAAAGAGCCTAGACACCACCCTTCATGAAATTATCAAGGAAAACTGCCCTGATATTCTAGAACCAGAGGGAAAAATAATTATTCAAGGAATCCACTGATCACCTCCTGAAAGAGATCCAAAAGGAGAAACGCCTATTTTCCAGGTCAGTTGTTTTTCCAATGAGAAAGTCATTAGCTTCCATCAGTTCCATTCTAATTTTGAGAGAACTATTTTCTTCAGTGAGATTTTGGGCTGCTTTTTCCATTTGGCTAATTCTGCTTTTTAAAGCATTCTTCTCCTCATTGCCTTTGCGAACTCCTTTTTTGCAATTAAGTTAGCCTATTTATAAAAGTTATTTTCTTCAGCATTTTTTGGGTCTCCTTTCGCAAGACTGCTTTTCATGCTTTTCTTGCATCTCTCTCATTTCTCTTCCCACTTTTTCCTCCACCTCTCTTACTTGATTTTCAAAATCCTTTTTGAGCTCTTCCAGGGGCTTAGATCGTTGAATATTTATTTTGGATGTTTGGAATATGGATGCCTTGACTTTTATGTCTTTCCCTGACGGTAAGCATTGTTCTTCCTCATCAGAAAGGATGGGAGAAGATATCTATTCACCAAGAAAGTAACCTTCTATAGTCTTATATTTTCTCCCTTTTTTGGGCATTTTCGCAACCAGTTACTTGACTTTTGTGTCCTTTGTGAGGAGTAGGGAATACTCTGGAGATCTGTAAGATCTCAGTTACTCCAAGGTGGCACAATCAAGCGTGTACACTGGTCTGGGATCAGGAAGAGATTTTTGTACCCAGAATCTTACCAGAGATTCCTCTCCACAGCTACCTGGCCGGCAGTTCTGCCACCATTCAGTGTGATATAAAAATCCACTCCCTGAGGGCTTCTGCACAGGGTTGAGGTAATAATTAGCTCCTCAGTGTCCCCAGGGTTTTTACAATCCAACAACGGATGCAGGCTGCTGTAGGGGCTGCTGTGGGAACTGCTGCTGCCTGCCCCTTTGTGGCCTCTATGGCCGCTGCCTGAGGACGAATCTGTGGGAAAGCCTTTCTCCCTTCCTGGACAGCTGAAAAAACCCTGTCTCTCACCTTTGGTGTTTGTGGGTTGAGGGGTCTATAAACTACTACTGCTGTAACGGGAGATTCTACTCCCCAACGACTGTGCTCAAGCAGCTTACCAAGGTTGACCTGGGGTCCAGTCCATGTCCCATGCAACACACATTTCTCATAGGCCTTTCAGGTCACCCTGGCCGGGAAATCTCCTCCACTCTGTTATTCTCCAGTTCTGCAGCTCTAAAATTTGTTGAGAGTCCCTCTCTATAGGTCTTTCATGGGCTGTGTGGGGAGAGCCGCCATATGTGTGTCTTTCTTCTCTGCCATCTTGGCTCCACTGGTAACTTGAATTTCAAAATAGAGACTAAGAGAATGTCCTTGCTCCTTGCCTATGCCCTGGTTGTCCTCCATGCCTGAAATTCACTGTCTTTTTCCCAGTTACTCCCCTGAAAACTTCTAGTTTGCTTCAAAGCTCAGCTAGAGCAACACTTAAGAGTTTCTTCCCCAACTCCACCCAGCTACTCATGCGTCTCTTGTCTAACATTCCTTGAGCTTTTTTCTGCATCCATTTTGCATGTAGCCAGCTAAAAATGTGATGTACCTGAGCATTTGTACTCGTCATATTCTGTGTGCCTTGTGCTATGTTCCTGAGACTGTGCTAATCCATAAAGATGACCTGGAAGTCTGGGAGTAAGTAGCAAAGCAGGTATTGGCACTGGCAGAGTATACTTTCAAGTGAGAAAGAGAAAATGGCCCGCCAAGAAGTCAGTCTAATTGATCTGGATAGAAGCATGACTGGGTCCCTCAATAAATGGTACTCTGGTGCACAGTATGCATTACAGAGAATACTGGAGACATCACTATAGGAAATGTTAACATGAAAGTATTGAAAAGAAGGTAGGTATCATAATGTAGAGAGCACTGGAACTGTAAGCAGGAAGACAGGAATTCAAATCAGGCCTTATATATTTACTACATATGGAACTTTGAGCAAATGATTTAAATGGTTTTGTTTGTTTATATCTTGTTTCCTCAACTTTCACATGGTGATAATATATCTCCAAAAGTTGTTGAAAGAATCTTATGAAATGTTATTTGTATTAGCCAAGTGTATATCTCATACTTAGGCACTATATAAATGTGTGCTGTTATTGTTAATTTATATTAGTAATTCTTGGAGAAAATATCGTATTGTTTTACTGGACATATGTCTTTATATATTCAAGGGTTTGGAGGACTGTGTTGTGAAAGAGAGAATTTAAGATTATTTAGAATGCCCCCAGAGAGAAGAGTGAAGCAGGTATGAAATTTAAAAATATACATGATTTTGTTGTGTTTAAGGCAAACTTATCCCAGAATTAAAGCTAAGACCATTGAGGGCAACAGCAACAGACCTTTTGTCTCTGTATCCTCGAATTTGGTGAAGAGGAGACCCTTGATAACTGCTTGATGATTTATTGATTGACTTAATTTTGCATATTCTGTGCTTCTGCACACATATTAGAAAAGTAAAATTCAAATTGAGACACATTAACACAGTAGGTGAATATCATTTTTGATAAGTAACTCACTTCAGGACTCTGGCGAAGAAGCATTCCTACAGATTTAAAATGTTTCTTAGAATGACACTTGTTTTTATGAGCCAGCCTGAATTGAGATGATTACAATTTTGGTGTCAAAAAGAAGGGAAGCCCTAGTGTTTTCCTTTCTTGACTTGAATAACTTATACTTTTAATGTTTCCAATTCAGTATAAACTTTCTATCCCACAAAAATCTAATATTTTGCTTTCATTTTATGAAATTTGACATTATTTTTCACTAGTTACACATAAAACAACTTAGAAAATTTGATTCTTGAAGCTTTGATCTCAAAATTATCATTTCCCTCTATCGATTCCTTTCCCCTTTATTGAGAAGGCAAGTATTTTCACAAAGGATATACATATATGCATATATGTATATGTATATGTGTATGTATATATATGCAGTCTTGCAAAGTAAAGTATATTTCCATATTAGTTATGCTGTGAAAAAAAACACAGAACAACAAAAAAGGAAAATAAAGCAAGAAAATTTAAATAAAGCTATGCTTTGATCTGAATTCATACTCCACTAATTTTTTCTTTATTAATGGACAAAATTTTTCATCATAGTCGTCAGTAATGGTCTTGGATCATTGTATTGCTGAGAATAGCTAAGTGACTTCCAACTGATCATACAATGCTGCTGTCATTTTGTACACACTTCTGCATCTACTCATTTCTTTTTGTATCAGTTCATCAAACTCTTTTCATGTTTATCTGAGAAAATCCTGCTCATCATTTATTATAGAACAATAGTATTACATCACAATCATATACCACAACTTGATCAGTCTTTTCCCAATTGATGTGCATCCTCTCAATTTTCAATTATTTGCTACCGCCAAAAGAAGTTCTATAAACATTTTTATACATGAGTCCTTTTCCTTTTATTTTTCTCTTTGGAATACACACCTAGTACTGATATTTCTTGGCCAAAGTATATGCTCTGGTTTTAGCCATTTGTGCATATTTCCAAATTACTCTACAGAATCGTTGAATCAGCTCGTAATTCCACCAACATTGCATTACTATTTCTATTACCTTATATCTCATCCAACAATTGTCATTTTCCTTTTTACATCATATTAGTCAATATCATAAGTGTGACGTGGAAACTGAGTTTATTTAAGTGTATTTCTCTAATCAATAGTGTTTTAGATCATGTTTTTAATGAAAATAGGTACCTTTGATTTTTTTCTGAAAACTTCCTGATCACATTCTTTGTTCATTTATTAGTTGAGAAATGACTTTTTTGTTTTTACAAACTTGACTCAGTTATCTATGTATTTCAGAAACTAGGGCTTTATGAGAAGGAGGTTCTGAATTTTTTCTTCCCAGGTGGTTTGATTCTAACTACTATATCCCCCAATCCACCCTCCATTCTTTTCCTCAATCGTCCTGCCTGTACTTATTCCCTTCCCTTCCTATTTTCCTGCATGTTAGAATAGATTTCTATATTCAAAAGAAGGTGTATATTATTCCCTATTTGAGCCAACTATGATGAGACTAACATTCAAGTGCTCCCTCTTACCTTCCACATCATTCCCTCCACTATAGAAGGCCTTTTGTGCTTCTTTTATGAGATAATTTACCTCATCTTAACTCTCCCTTTCCCTTCTCCCAATGTATTCTTCTTTCTCACCACTTAATTTTATTTCTACACATATAATTCCATAACATTGAACACACAGTGATGTCTTCTATCCATTCTCTTTTTAATTGCCTAAATAATGACAAAGTTATTAGGGGTTAGGAGTACCATCTTTCCATGTATGAATGTAAATAATTCAACCTTACTGAGTTATTTATTATTTACCTTATATTTTTAGGGTTTTTTTGAGTTTTGTAACTGAAAGTAAAAATTTCTATTCATCTCTAGCCTTTTTATCAAGAATACTCAAAAGTCCTCTACTTCGATGAATGATCATTTTTTTCCCTTGAAACATTATACTCACCCTTTGTGGGTAGATGATACTTGGTTGTAATTTTGCCCTCTGGAGTATCATATTTCAAGCAGTAGAAGCTGCTACATCTTGTGTTATCCTGACTGTAGTTTCATAAGTTTTAATTATTTCTTCCTGGATAGTTACAATATGTTTCTCTTTGACCTGGGAGCTCTGGAATTTGATTCTAATTTTCCTGGAAGGATTCACTTTTGAATCATTTATTAGGAAGGTATCAGTGGATTCTTTCAAATACTACTTTACTCTCTGGGTCTGTAATATCAGAGCACTTTTCCTTGATAATTTCTTAAAAGATAATATCTTTTTTTCATACCAAAATAAAGGTGCATTTTATTCCTTTCTTGAGTCAAATGTGATGAGAGTAAGATTGATATTTTCCCTCTCTCTTTCCCCTTTATTCCCTTCACTGAAAAGTATTTTCTTGCTTCTTTTATGAGAAATAATTTGCCCAATTCCATCATTTCTACTTCCAATATGTTCGTCTCTCACCCTTTAATTTCATTTTTTAGATATGATCCCATCCTATTCAACTTATTCTGTGATCTCTGTCTCTCTCCCTATACGTGTGTGTGTTTCTGTGTGTGTGTCTGTGTGTGTGTACATGTGTAATCCCAACAACAACTCAGATATGAAAAAAGTTTTAAGAATTCCAAATATTTTCTTTGCATGCAGAAAAGTAAACAGTTCAACTTTAATAAATCCTTTATGATTTTTCTTTCCTGTTTACTATTTCATGCTTCCCTTGGTCCTTGTGAATGAAAGAAAACTTTTCTTTTCAGCTCTGGTCTTTCCATCAAAAATGCTTGAAAGTCCTCAATTTCATTGAAAGACCAGTTTTTCCCCTAAAGTATTATACTCAGTTCTGCTGGGTAGGTGATTATTGGTTTTAGACCTAGTTCCCTTGACTTCTGGAATATCCTATTCCACGCCCTTCAGTCCCTTAATGTAGAAGCTCCTAGATCGGGTGTTATCCCGATTGTATTTCCACAGTACTGGAATTGTTTCTTTCTAGCTGCTTGCAATATTTTCTCCTTGACCTGGGAACTCTGGAATTTGGCCACAATGTTCCTAGAAGTTTCTCTTTTTGGATCTCTTTCAGGAGGTGATCAGTAGATTCTTT
>CM053771.1:531443996-531456725 GCA_028658325.1 Potorous gilbertii | reverse complement strand
AGGGAATGGGTGGGGAGGGAGGGATGGGGAGAAACTGGAACTTAAAGTTTTAGGATCAACTATTGAGTATTGTTCTTGCTACTAGGAAATAAGAAATACAGGTAATGGGGAATAGAAAGTTATCTGGCCCTACAGGACAAAAGAGAAGGTGGGGTTAGGGAAGGGAGGGATGATAGAAGAGAGGGTAGATTGGTGATATGGGTAATTAGAATGTCCAGTGAATCGGGGAGGGGGGAGGGGAAAATGGGGAGAAAATTTTGGAACCCAAAATCTTGTGAAAATGAATGTAAAAAGTTAAATAAATTTATTTGAAAAATAAATAAATAAATAGAAAAAAGAAAAGATGTAGGAGAATTGGACCACGAATTCCTTCTTGTTGGACCTATGAGCTGTTAAAATCATTCTGGAGAGCAATTTGAAACTGTGCTCCAAGGGCTACAAAAATGTGCATAACCTTTAACCCAGCAATAATGTTTCTAGGACTGTATCACCAAGAAATCATAAAAATGAGAAAGACTCCCAAATGTACAAAAATATTTATAGCGGCACTCTTTGTGTTGGCCAAAACCTGGAAATCAAGGGGATGTCCATCAACTGAGGAATGGCTGAATAAATTGTGGTATATAAATATAATGGATCACTATTTTACTATAAGAAATGTTGAATAAGAAGACTTTAGATAGCCCTAGAAAGACTTATTTTATCTGATGTTGAGTGAAAGGAGCAGAACAAGGAGAACTTTGTACACCACAACGACCACAATGTGCTAGGATTATTTTGGTGGATTTAGAACTTCATGTCAATGCAAGGATTTAAAAAATTCCCAATGGGGGCGGAGCCAAGATGGCGGAGTAGAAAGACTCACATTTGCTAGCTCCAAACCCACAGCCCATGGATTTCCTCTAAAAAGAACTCCTGAGAAATTCTTGAACAGTGGAAGCCGCGTAGAAACACAGTGAAGGAGATTTCCGTTGCAGAGAGCCCTGAAAAACCGATCCCAAAAGTCCATCGAGCCCTCGATAGGAGGGGAGCCCTGCCATGCGGAGCCCTCCCCTGCCCTGCCCCAGCCACGTGGCACTGAGAGGAGCAAGCAGATCCAAGCAGGCTTCAGGGACCATAATCTCTGGTGGCCACGAAGGTCCCTCCACCCACAGGCGTACAGGTCAGTGATAGAGACGGGCTGAGAGGGGAGTGGGGTATCTCCGGGAATCGGACCCCCTCGGGAGCCAGCTGCTATGGCAGAGGCTGCAGCCAGAGGCTTCCAGAGCAGGCAGGAGCTCCACAGCAGCTCCATTACAAAAGATCTCTGCATAAATCCCCTGAAGGAGCTGAGCTTGAGAGGCAGCCCTGCCCCCACATGAGCACCAGCAGATAAGCTCCCATTGAAGACCATTCAGGCCTGCCGCCAAAAACCCTGAGGCTGGGGAGCAGCATTTGAATCTCAGACCCCAAGCACTAGCTGGGCAGACCTAGGCCAGGGTTGGAGAGGACTCTCAGAAGTCAAGTAACTGGCTGGGAGAATTTGAATCTCAGACCCCAAGCACTAGCTGGGCGGATCTGGGCCAGGGGGTGGAGAGGACTCTCAGAAGTCAAGTAACTGGCTGGGAAAATGCCCAGGAAAGGGTAAAAAAACTAAGACCATAGAAGGTTATTTTCTTGAGATGATTCCGCCATTCCTCTCTAACGAGGAAGAGATCTGTCTACCATCAGGTAAAGACATAGCAGTCAAGGCCTCTGTATCCCAAACAGCTGAAATAGGTATCCCATGGGCTCAATCCATGGAGGAGCTCAAAAAGGATTTTGATAATCAAGTTAGACAGGTGGAGGAAAAACTGGGAAAAGAAATGAGAGAGATGCAAGAAAAGCATGAAAAACGGGTCAATACCTTAATAAAGCAGACCCAAAAAAATGCTGGAGAAAATAAAAAATTCCCAATGGTCTTTTAAGGCAAAATATCTTCCACATCCAGAGAAAAAATTATGGATTTTAATTTTAGTACACAGCAGATCATTTTCTTTGTTATTATGTTTTGGTTTGTTATATGATTTCTCCCATTCATTTTGTTTCTTCTATAGAACATGACTGTGATAAACATGTATTTAATGGGGATGTATCTGTATAACCTATATAACATTGTATGCCATCTTGGGGAGGGAGTGGGTAGGGAAAGGGGAAGCATGGTAAGGGAGGGGAAAATTCTAAGTTATATGTTAGTGACTGTAGAACACTGAATATAAACTTAAAAAATTCCCGTGGACTCAAGAAAAAACGTCTTTCACATTCAGAGAAAGAAGTATATAATTGGATTGCGGATAGAAACAAACCATTTTCTCTTGCATTGCGGTTTGTTTTGTTTTACAATTTTTCCCACTCATTTTATTTCTTCTATGTGACATGCATTTTAAAGGAATGTATGTATACAACCTATATAAGATTGTTCCGTGTCTGAGGAAGGGTGTGGGGAGGGAGGGGGAAATAAAGGGAAGGGAGTGGAAAAAATGTAAGATATATATGGACGTGATTGTCGAACACTGAAAACAAATAAAATAATTCAATTTAAAAAATCACATACACGTGGCAGAAGAAAAATTAGGAAAAGAAATGAGAGTGCTGCAAAAGAAGTATAAAGGATAAAAAAAGACTGAAAAAATAAAATAATTGCTTAAAACTTGTGTTTAACCTTCGTTCTTGAAGAGAATCATGACATCAAGATGATGACATGATTTACGGTTGACATTGATTTGAGTGAAGGAGGGCTATGCAAGGTAACCAACCTCACTTTGTTTTCTCCTGAGCCATCTGGGTCCAATGACCTGATAGTCATCAGGATGACTGGAGATTGCCAAAGATGCCATGAAGGCTCATAAATTAGAATTGATCAAAACGAAAAGGAGATAAAAAAATAACACTGTAGAAAACAGCTCCTTGAAATGTTCCATTGGACATACGGATAAAGAAGGAAAAAGGGTAACTGAGGAAAACAACTCTTTAAAAGTTAGATTAAGGCAAATAGAACCTAACGAATGAATGAGACATCACAAATCAACCAAAGAAATTCAAAAGAATAAAAAACTAGAAGAAAATGTAAAATACCTCATTGGGAAGACAATTGACCTGGAAAATAGATCCAGAAAAGACAATGTCAGAATCATTGTACTACCTGAAAGTCATAATCAAAAGGAGTATATTTCAAGAATCTATCAAGTAAAAATGTCATATATTCTGCAATCAGAGGGGAAAACAGGCATTGGAAAAATCCACCTATCACCTCAGGAAAGAGATACCATAGTAAAACTCCAAAAAATAATATAACCACATTTGAGAACTATCAGACCAAAGAAAAATACTACAAGTTTCCAGAAAGAAAGAAGTTAAATATAATGCAGTCACAATCATGATTATGCAAGACTTAGCAGCTGCAACACTAATGTGTCAGATATCATGGAACATGATATTCCAGAAGGAAAAAGAGCTAGGTATACAATCAAGAATGATAATACTTCAAGGGAAGAAATTGTTATTGAATGAAATAGAAGAATTTCAAGCTCCCATAAGAACAGAATTGAACAGCAACACAAAAATTGATCTCCAACATTAATATCGAAAAGAAACACAAACAGGTACAAAGGGGAAAGAAAAAATGCACATTAGGCATGCATGGAACTGAACTTTATACATGCTAATAAGGGGAGATGTTACATTTAAGTCTTTTTTTTATTTCTTCATTTTTATATTTAAATACTAAAACAAACACAAAATAATAAAAGAAAAAATTGCCATGTGTATAGCGGAATGCAAGAGAAGATTCAATATATACAGCAATAAATGTCCATTTCAAGCAAGCCTATATAATAAATACTACACATTTTCTTCCCTGCTGTGCATCTTTTCTTTCCTTCCTTAAAAGTTATCTTTGGTTTTCTTCTTTGCAATTTTTATGTTCTTCTTTTTGTTCTTCCTCCAAACTTTGTCCCCTCCTCAAAGAAATAGTGGGATATATTTGTGTGTATGTGTATACATGTATGTATGCATAGATGGAGATAGGCACCGAGATATATGTATGCATGTATGTACACCATTACCAGTTCTTTCAGTTTCTTTTTTATTATAAGAACTGAAGAAATATAAATTGAATTGTATATGTTCCAAAGTAAACTCATTTTTATTCAATGGAGTTTTTATATAAATTCTTTTATTCTCCCTCAAAAATTACAAATAGCAAGTAGTATTGAGGATTCACATATCTTAAATTATTATCACCAGGAGGGCAGTCTGGGGAAGAACCCACCCTAAAAGGCTTCTTACTTTTAGCACCTGTTAACATGTGTTCAACTAGTGTGGGCTTAGAAAATTAAAAATCATTTCCATTATATGATAACAATTGCAGAACTTTAATTGGGGAAAGGTTTTGTCAAACACTTGCTAATTTCATTACATTTTGCTATTCCAGTATACTCTCTTAATATATCTTCTAAGTTATTTTATGATTAACAGTATTGTTTGGAGCTGTAAAAATTTACAGTGCTGTCAGTTAAATGGTCCACTTCTCTTTTCTTCAGTCTTCTTAGTATCCAGGCACTACCTGGAACTGTTAATTCAATGAGGGATATAGTAAAGTAATTGAACTGAATAATACTCAATCTATCCTCTATGACAAATACAACAAATAGCTCAAATCTTTTCCTTTCAAAACTTTCATTCAATTAAAAAAAATGAACAGAATTGAGTGTAAAGATAAGCACTCTCTCTCTCTCTCTCTCTCTCTCTCTCTCTCTCTCTCTCTCTCTCTCTCCCTCTCTCCTCTCTCTCCATACACATATTTACATATATATACACACACACATTTGTACCTACATAATAGGAAGATGTGTATACTTGCATACCCTAAATTGTCCTATATAAATAACATTAGTATACAACATAATGTTATTACAATTAAAGTTAAATAATACTTATAATATTATAATATCATATTAATATAATATTACACACACAGATACCCAAAGAGATAGAGATAGATGTAAATCACACTTCGGTGTCCTATTTCTCTTTTTGCATTTAAGATCTTATGGTACATATGATCAAACAATATGTCTAGAATAATGTTTTCTTATCTCTTATCTGATATTATATGTCTTATCAGCTTGTGAAACATCCCTCAAGGCTCAACTTGTTATTAAAATTTTCAACATTTATAATGTTGAAAATGCATGACAAACCTTTTATGCAGATAAGTAAAACTTTTCAATAACTATGCTTTACATTCCTCCATCCTCTAACTTAATTAGATTTTTAAAATAACCTGACATTTTCTGGACATTAAACAAAACAATAAAGTTTAAACACATATCACTGATCTATGCGCAGTGAATGGGAAAAATGAGCAGTTAAAAAGCCATAAATGGTCACAAACAAGAACAAAATTTTATTAATGTGCAAGGATCAACAAGGATATCTTTTACGTTGGCAATAAAAATGTTTGTCACGGAATCATCAAAAACCACATCAAGGTAAAAAACATTTATTAGGTTTATAAATTCAGACTTTCAAGGGACCCAGAAATGAATAGAATCCAACTTGGTCATTTTGCCTATGTGGAAACTGAAGACTAAAGAGGGGATGTGAAAAGTCCTGAGTCAAAAGAGATAAGTGACTGGATTATGATATGAACCCTTATTATCTGAATCCAACCTAACATTCTTTCTGTTGAATTAAGCTAATAGAGAGTCATTTGTTTGCTTCTGAAATAAGACTTCATTTTTCCAATCACATGTCAAGAAACTTTTTAGCATTCATTTTATCAGATTACAATTCTCTCTCTCTCTCTCTCTCTCTCTCTCTCTCTCTCTCTCTCTCTCTCTCTCTCTCTCTTTCTCTCTTTCTCTCTCTCTCCCCTCTCTCCTCCTGAAGCAATAAAAATAGGAAATAATGAAACAAAACTATGACTCTTTGCAGATGGGGACCATGGTATCTTTGAGAACCCTAGGGCATCAACTGAAAAATAGCTGAAGTGATTAACAATTTCAGCACATTTGCAGGATTTAAAATAAACATGCATAAATCATCAGCATTTCTATATACTACTAATACATCTCAACAAGAAGAGATAAAAAAGAAATTTTATTTAAAATAACTGAAGATAACATAAATATTCGAGAGTTTTCCTTTCAAAACTAAACCAAGGATTGTATGAATAAAATTTAAAACATTTTTTGCACAAAGATAAATATAAGCAATTGTAGAAAAGTTAAATGCACATGGGTAGGCTAAGCCAATATAATGAAAGTTACAATTCTATCTAAGTTAATTTCCATAATTAGTGCCATACAAATCAAACTATCAAGGAATTATTTCAGAACGCTAGAAAAATCAATAAAAGTCATCCGGAAAAATTTTTAAAACTCAAGATTATCAGAGGAATTCCAGAGTTTCAAGAACATCCATTACACATGCTCAGTCAGATATGTAATTTCTATTTCAATAACTGTAAGGAAGGAGTCAAAGGATCACAGGGTAAATTTCTAGAGACTATAAGGCTTAAAAAAATGGAAAGATTGTGAGGCAGAATATAAAAGGCGTTTGAAACCAAACAGAGGAGATTTTATTTGATCCTGGAGGACATAGGGAGTCACGTAAATTTGGTTGGGAATGGGAACAAGCGATGATACGATGATATGGTGAAAACTGAATTTTAAGTAGATCACTCTAATACCTGAGTGGAAGATGAACAGGAGTGGGAAGACGCTCGTAGCAAGAAAACCAACTGACAGGTAAACCACAGGTTATTAATTTGTGAAGTGTGTATTATAATAATAGACACTTCATAAATTTATTATGCAATCAACCAACAAACACCTATTAAAAATCTACTAACTGTCAAACGTTGTCCTAGGATCTATGTTATCATGGCCAAAACAGAATAATAACTTCTTTAATTAATATGATTGTATTCCATTGGAGGGAAACAGGATTTATGCATAATATTTATATGTATAATATACATATGTATATACATATAAAATTATATGATAATCCATGACACATCCATTCACCCCTCAAAATAAGTACTTTAAATGAGGAAAATACTTGAAGTTGAGATGATCAGAAAATGCATTATTTAAAATATAACATATGAATGGAGCATTGAAAGAAACTAAGAATTCTAAGGTATAGGGTGATTGGGGTGTATTTCTGTTACAGAAAATACCCTCTACAGAAGAACAGGCACCAAAGATGCAGTAACAGTTATGATAAATTATACGTCATTTGAAAGCACCAAGATTGTATGAAGGCCAGTAATGTGCACTGAAGTTTAAAGATATTTAAATGCAGGTTATGAAGGGTTTAAAATGTGAAACAGGTGGTTGATAGAGCAGTAGGCCTAGAGTCTGGAGGACCCGGTTTCAAAACTGTCACACTAGATGTGTGACTTTAGATAAGGCATTTATCTATGTTTGAATATCTAATTATCTAATGTTTGAAACCATTTGTTCATCTGTAAAATTATTAAAATAATAGTATCTACCTCCCAGAGTAGTTGTGATCATCAAAAGAGATAACAAGTATAAAGTGGTTAGTTATAGTACCTTGCACATAGTAAGTTCTACATAAATGTTCCCTATTGTTGTTATGGATCTACTCTAGTTTATTGAATAGTGGTCTCATAGGAACAAATGAGTATGTAAAGTCCTCGTAAAGTTTAAAGAGCTACCTATAAAGTATACAAATTAGATGTTATTAAAATGACATGGCAATATTTGGGGCTCAGATGAGATCACATCTGCAAATATTTTATTACCCACACATTACTACACACATATCAGTTGTAGGATAAAAGTGAATATCATCAAAAAAAACCCACATTTAACAGAGTGAGGGAACTGAGAAAAAGAAACAGTTGAGTCTACAGTAGATAGAAATCTTTGAAAACTGAAATCTTTGAAAAAATCCCTGAAATCTTTGAAAAAAAATTCTCATTTTTCAGGTTCATCTTCATTTAGCCATGTGGAATTGTAGCATTTTCATGTCCAAAATATGTTTCGCTTAATTGTCTTAGTAAAATTTTGTTCATTTGAGGTGTATCCGTTTAACATGGTATGTTTGCTTAAATGAAATCAAATGTTGCACAGGTGCATAAATATCTTTTCAATTCTTTCGGGTGCTTTGTTTTTCAGTGACAACTAATATTCTTGCCTAGACATAGTAATTAGGCTGAAGTGTGAGGGAATTCAATGGAGTTTTAAAGAGATTTTTCATCTTATTTTTTTCATTGTCTAAATTTGGCTGTCCTCATGAGAGATTTAAGGGAAAAGGACTGATGACTCCTCCTGTACTTTATCCCTCCATATGATTGATAGGCTTTTGCTATAATTGTATACTAACTCTTCTTGTTTATCTGGATCCATCACATTGAGGAGCAACTTCTTAACATCGCAACCCACAGGACACATCTGTCTTCTCCACTAAATTATCATGAATAATTACATTTATGCTTCATTGGTAATTTCTTAAGCACATTTTAACTGGAAATTTAGTTTAATCTCCTGAATGGAGAAGTTTGGTCGATAAAGCTCTTGAAGTTTGTAATAAAAGTCAGAATAAAAATAATGACATTTTCTTCACTACGCAAAATAAAGAAATGAAAATGAGCATCTCAAAGAGATCAGTGATTGCCTCTTTATACTTTATACTTGCACATTTGACAACTCAATCCATCAACCATAAGTGAAGCGCATACTATGAAATTTTAGTGATACAAAGACAAAAGACAAAAGAGTAAAGCCGCTCTTGACCTCAAGAGGTGATGCTTTAGTAGAGAAGTCAACACACACACACACACACACATAAACACATATAGATTTATAGATACACACATAAACAGCAGTGATAAGTTAAAGGCTGTGATGGCAAGCAAAGTGGGACATTTTGCTCTTTGTTTTTTAGTATAATCAAGTGCCTCTGATTGAATCTTGCCTTTATCAACCAAGAGACTTTACTGGGAGAAAGGTACAGAAACAAGAGTTTTTAAGTAGAAACAGTATACATTATATATTTATACATATATGTATGTATATGTATATATGTATCTATATATGTATATGCATATATGTGTGTATAGATGTGTTTATATATACAAACACACACACACACACACACACACACACACATATATATATATATATATACATATACATATACATATTATATGTTTGTATTACTGATGTGATTAAAGACCTTCCCTACGCATTAATGGGCCTGAAAAGATTTGTAGGAAGACCCATGCCTTTTGTTAATGAGGCACTTGTACTCAAGGGTTGTGATGCCCTCTGGCTCTAAGAAAATGCGTTAATATTGTGAGTTGGGGTTTTACTTTGGGGCTTAGTTTTTGGAACAAGGTTTGTGTTCCAAATGGGACTCTGAGAATCTGATAAGCAGCCCCTCAGCTTTGAAAATACTGATGTTGGTGATTCTCTCTCTGGTATCTATGGTCAAACAATTATACCTGTCTGGTGATTCATGATACATGTATTGCTTATGGTTAGACAGTTAGAAACCTGTCTATTGGTCTTTATTTCCTTTTTTTGTATTTTTCTCTATTGGTGAATGATATATGTTCTCTATTAAAGGAGATGGTTAACCCCTCAAAAGTCGCCTTTCTTTTTAGAAAATCAGATCAAAGAACTTATGATAGCAGGCCCTCCTGCGTATATTGGGAGGAGTGCATATTGCTACAATAGATTATATTCTTTGGGAGGAACACAAGATATATATGTATATATTCCTTAATTTTCCACAAAAATGAGGAACAGGAGGGGACAGATGATAGTTGTAGAAGTGACCAGGAAAGATTCCATGCAGAACATGGGACCTGAGGTGAACTTCGAATGAAACTTGAGACTGCAAAAGGAAGAAGTGAGATTAGCATATATTATGGTCAGGCATGGGAAAAGCGCACAGAAATAGGAGGTGGAGGTTTATATATGAGGAAGCGTAATAAGACCAATTCATGTGGGTCATGGAATACATAAAAAAAGAAATAAGAAATAGGAAAGAAAAGGATGCATGCGTAGGTCCTGGTTGAGAGCAGTTCTAAGCATAAAATATAATTTTATACGTATGAACACAAACCATATCTACAGAGATAGATATACATGACAGATGATAGGTAGATGTATAGGAAGAGAGAGAGAGAGAGAGAGAGAGAGAGAGAGAGAGAGAGAGAGAGAGAGGAAGGGAATGAGGAAATAGCATGTCCAAAGTTGTGTTTCACGAAAATCATGTGGTCAAGTGAGGGACATAGGCAAAGAAGGCAATACTGTCATTTACATCAATCCTATTACTTATTTCAGACTCATGTGATCCCAAATCTAGAAAGTCTTCAAGCAAAAGTTTTATTTAAAATTCAGGAAATTATTTTAGGGGGGAGGCTATACAAACAATTATTTTATTTATTTAAAACTTCCCATAAAAGTTAAGCTATTGGAGTGGAGCCAAGATGGAAGGGTAGAAAAACTCACAAATGCAAGGTCCGAACCCACAACCTAAGGATTTAATCTAAAAAGAACTCCCAACAAATTCCTGGAACAGCGGAAGTTGTGCAGCAACACAGTGAAAGAGATCTCCATTCCAGAGAGCCCTGAAAAACCGATCCCAAAGGTCCATGGCACACCAGACGGGAGCAGAGCCCTGCCCTGTCCTGGCCACATGTCACAGAGGAGCGAGCAGATCGGAGCAGGCTTCAGGGACAGAATCTCCAGCAGCCACGAAGGTCCCTCCACAGACACACAGGTAAGTGAGAGAGACGTCTGGACGGGCTGAGAGGGGAGCAGGGTGTTTCCATAACTCGGGCCCACTCAGGAGGCAGCGGCAGTGGCAGCAGGTGGCCGGGGGCTCCCAGAGCAGGCAAGAGCTCTGCAGCAGCTCCATTACAGAAGGTCTCTGCTTAAACCCCCTGAGGGAACTGAGTATGGGAGGTGGCCCTGCCCCAACCTGAGAACCTGACTTAATCTGACCCTGAATAGCAGCTGAAAGCCCTGAGGCTGGGGAGCAGCATTTGAATCTCAGACCCCAAGCACTAGCTGGGTGGACCTAGGTAGTGGGTGGAGAGGACTCTCAGAAGTCAACTAACTGACTGGGAAAATGCCCAGAAAAGGGAAAAAACTAAGAACATAAAAGGTTATTTTCTTGGGTTCCAAATGATTCCAACCTTCCTCTCTGACGAAGAAGAAAACTGCCTACCATCAGGTAAAGACATAAGAGTCAAGGCCTCTGTATCCCAAACATCCGAAATAGATATCCAATGGGCTCAGGCCATGGAAGAGCTCAAAAAGGATTTTGAAAATCAAGTTAGACAGGTGGAGGAAAAACTGGGAAAAGAAATGAGAGAGATGCAAGAAATGCAAGACAAATGGGTCAATACCTTAATAAAGAAGACCCAAAAAATTGCTGAAGAAAATAACACCTTGAAAACAGACTAACTCAATTGCAAAAGAGGTTCAAAAAGCCAATGAGGAGAAGAATGCTTTCAAAAGCAGAATTAGTAAAGTGGAAAAAGAGGTTCAAAAGATCACTGAAGAAAATAGTTCTCTCAAAATGAGAATGGAAGAGATGGAGGCTAATGACTTTCTGAGAAACCAAGAAATCATAAAACAACCCAAAGAATGAAAAAAAAAACGAAGATAATGTGAAATATCTCATTGGGAAAACAACTGACCTGGAGAATAGATCCAGGAGAGACAATTTAAAAATTATGCGACTACCTGAAAAACATGATCAAAAAAAGAGCTTATATATTATCCTTTATGAAATTATCAAGGAAAATTTCCCTCATATTCTACAACCAGCGTGCAAAATAAGTACTCAAGGAATCCACCAATCACTGTCTGAAAGAGATCAAAAAAGAGAAATTCCTAGGAACATTGTGCCCACATTCCAAAATTCCCAGGTCAAGGAGAAAATATTGCAAGCAGCTAGAAAGAAACAATTCCAGTATTGTGGAAATACAATCAGAATAACACAAGATCTAGCACCTTCTACATAAAGGATAGAAGGACATGGAATAGGATATTTCAGAAGTCAAAGGAACTAGATCTAAAACCAAGAATCACATACCCAGTAAAACTGAGTATAATACTTCAGCGGAAAATATGGTCTTTCAATGAAATAGACGACTTTCAAGCGTTCTTGATGAAAAGACCAGAACTGAAAAGAAAATTTGACTGTCAAACACAAGAATGAGAAGAAGCATAAAGAAGTAAACAGCAAAGAGAAGTCATAAGGGACTTACCAACTTTGAACCGTTTATATCCCTATATTGAGAGACAATATTTGTAACTCCTGAAATTTTTTAGTGTCTGGGTAGTTGGTGGGACTACACACACACATGCACACACACGCATGTACATGTGTGTGTGTGCACACACACATACACACATGTATATCACCCAGAGACCGAGAGTACAGAGTGAATTGAATAAAATGGGATCATATCTTAAAAGAAATCCAGGTAAACGATGAGAGAGAAATGTAGTGGGAGGAGAAAGAGTGAAATGGAAGGGGGTAAATTATCTCTCATAGAAGAGGGAAGCAGGAGATATTTTAGTGGAGACAAAAAGAGGAGAGGTGAAAAAAAACATGAAGTTTACTCTCATCACATTCGACTAAAGGAAGGAATAAAATGCACACTCATTTTGGTATGAAAACCTATCTTACAATACAGGAAAGTGGGGA
>CM053771.1:531428900-531443896 GCA_028658325.1 Potorous gilbertii | reverse complement strand
CAGGATCAAAAGAGAGAATAGCAACAATGGGGGGCAGGATAGGATGTAGGGAAATATAGTTAGTCTTACACAATACGAGTATTATGGAAATAATTTGCAAAACTACACAGATATGGCCTATATTGTATTGCCTGTCTTCCCAAAGGGAATGGGTGGGGAGGGAGGGATGGGGAGAAGTTGGAACTGAAAGTTTTAGGAACAACTGTTGAGTATTGTTCTTTCTACTAGGAAATGAGAAATACAGCTACTGGGGAATAGAAAATTATCTGTCCCTACAGGACAAAAGAGAAGATGGGGACAAGAAAAGGGAGGGATGATAGAAGAGAGGGCTGATGGGTGAAAGGGAAAATTATAATGCTCAGTGTACTGGGGTGGGGGAGGGGACAAAAGGGGAGAAAATTTTGGAACCCAAAATTTTTTGAAAATGAATGTAAAGTGTTAAAGAAATAAATTTATATTTAAAAATTAAGTTATTGTCCATAACAACTAAAAAAAATATTCAGTTTCTATCACAATTTACATAATTTAGTCCAGGACACGTGTATTTTTTCTAAGTGAAAAAAGTAAAGACAATTATTTAAAGTATGACTGCTTTCAGAAGAGCAAAAATAGTTAGTTACAAGACTATCTGGGGAGTGATACTCTGAAAACTAGTCCATTTACAATGGGAGGAGATTCTCTTGTCAAGAGCATGGTGCAACTGTTTCCTCTTTTCCGTCAAATACTGCCTTGTTTCAGATGGCAGTCCCAGAAAGTGTAAAAAATTGTAACGGTTGGTTATTCCTTTTAAGGAATAACTAAAGGAAGTATTCAATGGAGGGAGGAAAACAATGACTTAGACATTAACCCAGAATGCTATTAAAATGGGGAAAGAAGGTTAAAAGTTATGATTTTATTTTTTTTTAAATATTCAGTCTATAACATAAAAATCCGATTCAATTTCTTTTCCAGTTCTATTATTGCTTTTCCCTTTCCCCTTCTCTCCAGTTAATAGAGACTGCGAATAATGGCATAAGGAGCAGAGTTTTACATATGAGACTATAAAGGCACTCAGCTGTATGTAGTTAAGTGAAGGAGATAATGTTTGTAAAATGCTTATCATGTAACCTGGCACATAGTAGGCTCTTAGGAAATTCTTATTCCCTTCCCTCTCTCTCTCATTCTTCTTCCTCCTTATTTTTTAATCGTTATTTTACATATCTATTTATTTGCTTATCTGTTTTGATAACTTTGAGGCACATTGTTAACACTGATGTTTGAAAAAGACATGTGGAGCTTTGAGGTATAGATTTTGGTGAAGGAAAGAGCTTTTTGTACTGATTAGGAGTACAAATTTGTGAAAGGAAAAAAGTGTATTTTTAAAGTTTTATGTGTGTGAAGGAAAGCTGATCTAACAAATCTCGAGTTTGATGCATAAGTTTAATTTGAGTATTATGTTGCTTTCTATTCATTTTATTTTCCTCAATTATATATTAAAATATTTTTAACCTTTTAAAAATTTTGAGTTACCAATTCCTTCCCTCTTTTTCTCCCTCCATTTACTTCTCCTTCCATGAGATGGTAAGCAATCTATACTATGTGGAGCTTCTTAAGAATTTAAAAACAATGATTTGTGATCAGATAGAAGAATACCATAAGGTAGAATAATTTTGGAGATGAGGATTAAATGAGTAGTTTAGATAAATAAAAAGTGCACATTTGGGAATGAATCAAGAATTTATTTCTAAATCCACTGAGATCAGTATCAACAGTTGAGGTTATAGTCCTTACACATCTATACATTGTAAACACCAGCACAGAAATTCAATGATGATTGTGCAACAAATAAATTTGGTATTCTAACCAAGCTTGATTATTAGGGGGTTAGTACTTTGTTTTTTCCAAAATTACATGCAAAAACAATTTTGTGACATTTGCTTTTAAAATCTTGAGTTCAAAATTTTCTCCTTTTCTCCCTCCTCACCCTCCCAAAGAGAAAGCAAGCAATTCAATATGGGTGATGCATATGTAATCATACAAAACATATTGTCGTATTAGTCATGTCGTATTAGTCTCTCCTCCCAAAAAAAGGCTCAAGAAAATTTAAATTAAAAGTATCGGCTTTAATCTGTATTCAGGCACCATCATTTCTTTATCTGGGGAGAAACAGTATTTTTTATCGTAAAACTTTCCAAGCTATCTCGGATCATTGTATTGTTGAGAATAACTCAGTCATTCACAGCTGATCATCTTACAATATTTTTGTTATTCTGTGCACAGTAAATTCCATTTTGCATAGGTTCAATTAAGTTTCTTCAGGCTTTTCTGAGGGCATCCTGCTCATTATTTCTTGTGCCACAATAGTATTTTATTGCAATTAAATAGGACAATTTGTTTGGTCATTACTCAATTGATGGACATCTCATCAATTCCCAATTCTTTGCCACCAGAAAAGAGCTGCTATAAGTATTTTTGTACATATAGATCCTTCTGTTTTTAATTTTGTATCTCTCTTGGGATACAGATCTAGTGATGGTCCTACGAGGTCAAAGACCTTGCACGGTTTCATAGCCTTTAGTTCAAGATTATTCTGAAGAATGGTTGAATTAGTTGACTTGACCAACAATGCATTAATTTTCTCATTTTCCCCACATCCTTTCCAAAATTTGTCGTTTTCCTTTTCTGTTACATTAGCCAATCTAATAGGCATGAGGCATTATCTCAAAATTGCTTTAATTTGCATTCCTCCAATCAATAGAGTGGTAGAACTTTTTAACAATATGGCTATAGATAGCTTTGATTGCTTCATAAGCACATTGGTTATTTATTCTCCACCAATAAGGAGAGATGTGAGCTTGTTCAAAGAGACAGAAAAGGGAGAGAAGAGGACAAGGCAGAGTGAGGCAGAGTACCATTGTATGGAGATTGTCAGTAAATAGAATCCAGGAAAGATAAGACAAAGAATCAGAAATTGAGCCCAGAGTGATTCTGGACGTGAGTACAATGTTCCTTTGGGGAGACATGACCAATGTTTTACCAATGTAAGGACGGCTGATTTGAAGTAGCACTGTACAGTAATATATATGTGACTGTCCATACTATCTCTTTAATATCTTGGGACTTTAATCCCTTTTCCATGATTCTTGTATTTCAGAATTATTAAACTACATCTTTTCAACCCGATACCATTTAGATAGTTACTCAGCCTATGAACTTAATAAAAAGGCATTACTAATTTTGTGAATATCTCTGTTTTCTTTACTTTTTACATTAATAAATATTTAAGGAATAAACCAAATATTTCCATAATATACTACAATAAAAATAATAGTACATGAAACCGACAATCTACTAAACATAACTTTCTATTTCTTTCAAACATATAACAAAATTTTAATGTAAATTTATTTTTCTTTTTTTTTTTCCTGCCTTCTCCCTCCTCAGGGACCCAGTGACCCAGAAATATCTACCACTAGATAAAGATGGGTAGATAAATAGATAGATGTGTGTGTATAGAGAGATACAGATATAAATATAAATAAATATAAATATATAGATGCTTGTGTTCTATACATCCTCTTATTTGTCAGTTCTTTCTCTGAATTCAGATAGTGTTTTTATTCACATGCCCTTTTTGTTAATTTGCATATTTATAATAGTCAAAATAACTCATATACTCAAAGTCATGGTTAAAACAGTATTGCTGTTACTTTATAAAATGTTTCCTTGATTCTGCTGATTTTGTTTTTCATTATTTCATTCAAGTCTTTCCATGCTTTTTCTAAAATCATGGAGCTCATCATTCTTTCCAGCATATAAGGCAATTATATTAGAAATGACCACAGATCTAAGAAATGGTCAAATGGGTCAAGTAGTACCTATGGGAGCAGTGTAGAAGCAATGTGGTTTGGTGGGAAAAGCATTGGCTTGGGAGTCATAGGATCTGGGTTAAGATTCTACCTCCATAAATTGGTATTTGTGTGATATTGAGGAGGTCAGTTTCTTCATTAATAAAAATAGGAGGTTGAACCTCTAAGTTTCATTCTAGTTCATATCTAGTTCTAATTCTTTGATCTTTGATCCCAGTTGGAGTCCTCTTTGAGGAAGAAAGAAGATCAACCTTCACTGTCTAGAAAAGGATCACCATGGAGAAAGGACTATGCAACTAAATATTCAGGTCAAAAATAGATATGGCCACAGACATAACTATGTCTGTGTGAAAATTTCTTCCGTTGTTCATTTATCCATCCCTCCCACTGTCCGATAGGCAAAAAAGAGCTGGAAATAGACTTCCTGGGGGAATTGATATGACAAAATTCCCTCTTGCTTACAAGGCTTTAAAGGAGACAAAGAGATCACAGCATCTAAAGGGAGTTTGTATTGTTTTGCTGTGTTGATACCATCCCTTAAAAGAATCTATGAAATTACTTAAAACATCCACCTATCATTTTTCCATATAGTGAGTTCAGATTCTATTAAAACAACTCTGTAATTGACATGCATAGGGACAGGGAGGTGGTGCACAATGTGCTGAGGGTTATTTCTGCTACGATTCACTTCCAATGCCACATCATTCTTTCATGCTGATTGGTGAATTTGTGGATGTTTTCTGTTTCGCAGGTTACACCTGCTTACTATATACACAGAAAGCAATTCAAATGGCCTAATATATAGTGTATCTGATAGATTCCTAAGGCAGCACATATATTGGATGTGAATTGCCAGACATTTGCCCTTTTAAACAAAGTAAAATATTTTCTAAATTGCTCTAATTGAATTTGGAGAGAGAATGGAAAGAAACATCTTTTAAGTCGTGGTGTTTCTCATTTGAACTGTCAGATAGAGGAGGGGGATACAAGATCATTTATTCACTGAAGTCACAGTTGTTTATCCATGCAAACTTATTCTCTCTGGATATTGCTGCTGAGATGATTCCTCAGTATCTAAATAAGAATTCAATCATATCAACAACTCAGGTAACAGTTCTCACAAACTATAGATTATCCTCAACTTATTTGTGGCTAATTCCAAACAAAGAGACTCATATTGGGTATATCTATAAATTGCAGCTAGGTGATGCATGGGATACAGTGCTGGGTCTGAAATCAGAAAGGCTCATCTTCCCGAGTTCAAATGTGGCCTCAGAAAATTACTATGTTACCCTGAGTAAGTCATTTAACCCTGTTTGTCTCAGCTTCCCCATCTGAAAAATAAGCTGGAAAAGGAAATGGCAAACTACTCCAGTATATTTGCCAAGAAAACCAGAAATGGTATCACAAAGAGTTGGACACAACTGGAAAAAAATAGATTGAACAAATCCCTATGAATTGTTGCAATAATTAAACATTTAAACATTTTTGTAGTGGCAAGAGACGTGTTCATATCTGGACATTTAAGAAAAGAAAAGGATGACGATCCTTGAGAATTGCTGTAGCCCAAAGTAAATTAATTGGCGGTCACTTACAATTTATCTCGCTGTTAGAAAATTATTGATGCTAGCAGAGCTTGTGGTAACTGGGTGGTAATTGACAGAGCTTTTGACCTGGAATCAGAAAGACCTGAATTCAAATCTAGCCTCACACCTTACTACCTATGTAAACATGAGTATATCCTTTAACTTCTCTCTGCCTCCTCAACTACCAAATATGAATATAATAACTCCTATCTTACTAGTTGTTGTGAGAGTCAAATTTACTAATTGTTTAAAAGTTCTTAGTACAGTATTTGACACATAGTAGGTCATTTATAAATTTTTTCTCCCTCTCCCTTCCCAGTGCTGGAAATTCTGTGTGTGTGTGTGTGTGTGTGTGTGTGTGTGTGTGTGCGTGTGTGCATGCGTGCATGTGTGTGTGGTTGTGTATGTGTGTGTGTGTGTACTTACTTGGTAGGTCCTACCAGAACTCTGTAGTCTTCTGGCAAATAATTTTACAAATAATGTTTTAGCGAGACAGTGACCTTAGGCAAGCATAACCCTAAAACCCATCTGCCACCTAAACTACAGCATTATTTCAACTAAACCTAACCCCTATTTATAAAATAGAAGATTTAAAACAAATGAGAAAAAGCATGAGAAAAATCAAAACAAAACATAAAAGAAAATAGTCTGTTTCATTCGGTGTTCCAATTTTGTAGTTCTTTCTCTGGATGCAGATGGCATTTTTCATCATGACTCCTTTGAAAATGTTTTAGGTACTTCAATTGTTGTGAAGGGCTAAATCATCACAAACTGTGGTTCTTACTGTTTGGTTCTGCTCACTTCATTCAGCAGAAGTTCATACAAATCCTTCCAGGTTTTCTGAAGTCTTCCTGTTCCATTTCTTGTAGTACAATAGTATTTCGATACAGTCATATAACAAAAGTTGTTCAATCATCCCCCAATTGATGGGCATTGCCTTTATTTCCGGGGTTTGACCACCATAAAAAAGAGCTGTTATAAATATTTTTGTACATGTGGTTCATTTTCCCATTTTTGTGATCTCTTAGAAATACAGCCCTAGTGTTATTACTGGGTCAAATGATATGAACATTTTTATAGCCCTTTGGGTATAGTTCCATATTGCTCTCCAGAATGTTTGGATTAGATCACAGCTCCCCAACAATGAATTAGTGCTCCGAATCTCTCAAATTTTCTTGGGCATGTATCATTTTTGTGTTTTATCATGTTAGTCAATCTTAATAGGTGTGATGTGGTACCTCAGAGTTGATTTTATTTGTATCTCTCTAATCAATAGTGATTTAAACTTCCTGTTCAAATCCTTTGACCATTTATCATTTGGGAAATGACTTGTATTCTTGTAAATGTCTCAGTTTTCTATATATTTCTATGTATTTTCTATATAGTTGTAAAAGTTCTTTCTCAGTTTTCTGTTTCCCTCTCAATCTTGGTTGCATTGTCTTTGTGCAAAAAATTTTAATATATTGTAATCAAAGTTATCCATTTTGAATTTTATAATGTCTTTTATCTCTTGTTTGGTCAAAAATTCCTCCATTATCCATAAATCTGACAAATAAACTATCTCTTGCTCCCTCAGTTTATTTATAGTGTCATCGTTTACACCTAGATAGTGTTATCATTTGAACTTTATTCTGGTATATAGTGTCAGGCATTGGACTATGACACTACTATTATCATTGACTACTCTGTCTTGTGTACCTAACCCATTCCACTGCTCTACCACTCTATTTCTTAGCCAGTATAAAGTGATTTTGATGATTGCTGCTTTACAATACAATTTGATATCTGAGACGGCTAAGCCACCTTCCTAACATTTCCTTTCATTAATTCCCTTGGTATCCTGGAACTTTTGATCTTTCAGATGAATTTTTATGTCATTTCATCTAGCTCTATAAAAAAGATTGTTGTAGTTTGATTGGTATAACAGTGAATAAGCTAATTAATTTTGGTAGAATTGTTATTTTTATTATTTTACCTCAGTCTACCTACAAGCAACTGATGATTTTTTCCCAATTATTTAGATCTGACTTTATGATGATTCATAATTTTATTCATAATATATTCCCAAATATTTTATAATGTCCACTGTAAGTTTAAATGGGACTTTTCTTTTGGAATCTCTTGTAGTTGGGATTTTTGGTAATATATAGAAATGCATATGATTTATGTGGGGTTTTTTGGATCCTGCAACTTTTGCTAAGTTGATTATTATTTCAAATAGTTTTTTACTTGATTCTCTCAGTATATCATGTCATCTGCAAAGAGTGAAAATTTAGTTTTTTCTTTGTCTAATTCCTGCAATTATTTTTCTTCTCTAATTGATAAAGGTAACATTTTTAGTTCCATACAGAATAATATTGGTGATAATGGACATTTTTGTTTCACCTCTGATTTTACTGAAAATGATTTAGCCCCATTACATTTAATGCTTTCTGAAGTAGTTACTACCTGTTATTTTGAGGAAGGTTCCATTTGTTCCTGTGCTTCTCTCCAATGTTTTCAATAGGAATGGGTTTTGTATTTTGTCAAAAAGCTTTTCCTGAACCTATTGAAATAATCATTTATTTTCTGTTAGTTTTGATTTTGATATAATAGATTATACTGATAGTTTTTCTAATTTTGAACCAGCATTGAATTCCAGGAATAAATTCTACCTAATTAAAGTGTATTATTATCTTGATAATGTAGTGTAATCTTTTTTGCTAATATCTTATTTAATTTTTTGCATTTATATTCATTAAAGAAATTGGTCTATAATTTTCTTACTCTGTTTTGTGTCTTTCTGGTTTAGGTATAAGTACCATATTTGTACCATAAAAAGAATTTGGTTGGACTCCACCAATTTTCCCAAATAGTGTATATAATTTTTGATAGCATTTGTTTGTACGTTCATCTGGTCCTGGAGATTTTTTTTTTCTTAAGGAGTTCATTGATGGCTTGTTCAATTGAATTTTTTTCTAAGATTGATTATTTACGTATTTTACTTCATATTCTGTTAATCTGGGCATCTTATATTTTTATAAATATTTATTAGTTTCCTCAAGAACGTCAAATTTATGGGCAAACAACTGGACAAAATGATATTTAATTATTGC
The DNA here is from genome assembly GCA_028658325.1 of Potorous gilbertii. NCBI lineage: Eukaryota > Metazoa > Chordata > Mammalia > Diprotodontia > Potoroidae > Potorous > Potorous gilbertii. The sequence continues at coordinate 531,435,367 of CM053771.1, read as the reverse complement.
TTTAATTTCCTCCTCATTAGGGGTGAGTTCATCCTTTGCATTTTTGATACTGGTAATTTGGTTTTCTTCTTTCATTTTTTTCTCAAATTGACCAAAGGTTTATCAATTTTATTGTTTTCTTTTTCATAAAACAACTCTGTTTTATCTATTACTTGAATAGTTTCCTTAATTTCAATTTTATTAATCTCTCCTTTGGTTTTCAGTACTTTTCATCTCATATTTAATTAGGGATTTTCAGTTTCTTCTTTCTCTAGCTTTTTCAGTTGTATATTCAATTCATTGATCTCCTCTTTATCTGTTTAATTCATGTAAGTATTCAGATGTATGAAACTTCCCCTAAGAACTGCTTTCACAGCATCCCTTAAGTTTTGGTAGGTTGACTCATCATTGTCATTCACTTGAATGGAATTAATTATTGTTTCTATGATTTATTGATTGATCCACTCATTCTTAAGGATGAGATTATTTCATTTCTAATGATTTTTTTGTATTATCTTTCCACGGCCCTTTGTTCCATATAATTTTTATTGCATTATGATCTGAAAAGGATTCATAGATTATTTCTGCCTTTCTGCACTGGATTGTGAGGTTTTTATGTCCTATTACATGGTCAAATTTTGTGTATGTGCCATGTAGCGCTGAGAAAAAGACATATTTATTTCTATCTACATTCAATTTTCTCCAGAGGTCTACCATATCTACCTCTTCCAGATTTCTATTCGCCTCTTTTGACTTTCTTCTTGTTTGTTTTGAGGTTAGATTTATCAAGTTCAGAGAGGTGCAAGTTGAAGTCTCCCACTAGTATAGCTTTGCTGTCTATTTCGTCCTGTAACCTGCTTAACTTCTCCTCTAAAAATTTGGATGCTATGCCACTTGATGCATGCATGCTTATTAATCATAATTCATTTTTTTAATCCTTTGATTTTAGTAGGTATATCAAATCTTCTCTTTCTATAATTCCAATTTACCCTATTAATTTATTTATTCCTTTATTCATACATTAATCTATTATTTATTTATTTACTTTCTTACTCATTTACTTATTTATTGTCTTATTATACTGGCCAGCTCCTTGTATGGTTTTGTCGTTGGTCTTCTTTTTTCTTTGCTTGATAGAGAGAAGAAATGGATCAATGAGAAGGATAATAGGATACCGTTGCACCACTGAGAAAATTTAACAGAGTGTGCAAAGGAAATACGCTTCAAGAGCTAAAATCCTTGAGATAATCAGACATAAATGGCACCAAATTGTGCTAACGTTCTGAATTCCAAGATCTGGAATATTTCTTATGATTATTTTCTTTTTAAGAAAGAAATCAGGGCAGCTTAGAAACATTTTTCTTCTAAAGTTGAATTATTTGGAGAATCTTATTTAAATTACAGGATACGTATTATACTTAGTAGTAAACAACTGCTATAACATTGGGCTTGTCATTTCAAAGTAAGATGACACTGTCCTGTAATAGTTTCTTCTGCAGTCTTCCAGTCCCCATTTAAAATCTCAATCCAGCTTCCCAGTCATCTAAGCTCTTATCATTGGAATTTTGTTTTTATTTTTGCCTTCTTGTCTCCTTCGTCCAAAATATCTGGCTAAAGCTTTTTTTTGTTATATATTTCTTTTTGATATCTCTTGAAATCCCCCTCTCATTTTCCCTCATACCCATCACTTTAGTCTCATCATCCATCTGTACAACCATGACAATCATTCAGGTTTTTTCTTGCTTCCAGTTGGTGCTCCAAACAATTCTGTATAATGTGAAAATTGCTGTTTCCCATAAACTATTATATCTATACACTGCTCAAGGTAATAAAATAGTGTCAATTGTCATGCTAACTTATATAACCTAAATGATCAACTTCATATATGACTCTCTCTGAACTCATCCTAATGAATCTCCCCAAGAACAGCATTTCTAACCTCAACATGACTCCTCTGCATATCACTGGACATTCTGTTCACTTGGATAAAGTTCTCTGACTCTGACTTTTTAAATTTCTCTATAATTTCTCCATGATTGGCTCAAAATTCAAAAAATCTCTCTCAACGAATATATACTTAGTAATAATTTATATCACTAAAACATCTATTTAAATATATTACTTTATCCAGAAAGTGTTTTGCCTTGCATTTTTTTTTTTGATCTCTGTTTGCTTATCTCTTAAGAGGAATTACAGTTTCCTTTCTGTATCTTAAAAGTGCATACGGAAGGGATTTTCCTATCATCCAAAGTAACTACTTAAGATCTGGTGATGGAGCTCACCAAGATTTCAAATTTCCAAATTTTATAAACACAATTGTTTTTCCTAATAGATATCTTAACCTCAAAATTTCATATTTAAAATTATTATCTTTCCTAAACACTTAAATATTTCGTTAACTTTCTTATTACTGCCAAAAATAACTTCTTCCTCTCATTCAGGTGTGTGTGTGTGTGTGTGTGTGTGTGTGTGTGTGTGTTACTCAAGTATTCAATGTTCTTTGTAAACTTTCTTCTTCATACTTCCTCCCATGTTTGCTACCGTGTAACCTTCAGGTCAATGACACTGGACTCCTTTCTATTCCTTCAGCCATGTCTAGAATTTCTTTCTTCATTTCTATCTCCTTACATCCTTGGCTTCCTTCAAGGGACAGCTAAAATATCTATCTTTTACAACAAGCCTTTCCCAATCCCATTCAAGGTCAGTGTCTTCTCTCTTTCGATTATTTCCCATTTGTTCTGTATAAATTTTGTTTCTAAATTGCTATTGCCCTGTTGTCTCACCCATTTGTTTATTAAGTCCTTGAGAATAGAGATCATTTTGTCTCCTTGCATTTCCAATACGTGATGTATTCATTCACAAGCCTTGTCTTACATGGAACCAGCCCATCATGTCACTAAATTAACATTTCCAAGCCAGGTTCCTGGATGTAACATCACCTCCATCCCAGACACATAATTAAAAAAAGAAAAACTTTGAAAATAGGAATAGTTGTATTCACTTTTTGACTTGAATAAAGAACATCTTTTTTCCCCTATATAACTGCATGATATTACATACATTATAGTTTAGAAATAGTTAAGAAAATAAAACATCATGTGTAAGGAACACAATGCATCTTGAGTACCGGGACTACCCCATACTACACTTGTATCTTTTAGCACATTGCTGTGTACATTATTGTTGCTCACAAATACTTTTTGTTGAGTAATAAATGAATGAGAAAAACTTATCTGCTTTTCAAGAGTTTTATCCTCTAACTGATAAATCTTTCTAACTTCATTATGAATGACTCATATGCATTCACTCTACAGCCCAGTCAAAATTTCTCCTTTACGATCATGTGCAACTATCTCTAAGCCATTGAACTACCTGGCTGTAAACCAAGAATCCACTCCCACCTCAATTGTCCCTTTAAATTTGTAACTTCCTTCAAGATGTGGCTTAGTCGCTACCACCCATGTGAAGGTTGTCCTGACCCCCTCACCCCAAAACTCCAAAAAAAGTGCAGAATTACCTTGTATTTAACTACTCTAGATTTACTTAAAATTTGTACTCTATAAACTTGTATAGGTGCATTTTGCTTCTGGCATAAGAAAATTAGCACATTGAGAGCAGGGATTGTTTTATTTTTTATTTCTCTTCTTTCCTTCTGATACATTACCTGAACTTAGAGTAGATGAATTAAAACAAAAATCGTAGTATAGAAATGAATGAGTGAATAAAAAAATTTATTAAGGACTTAATAGGTGACACACAATATATGAATATAAACTACAAAATGAAAGGTTGTCCCTATTTTTAGAAACTTTTAAAAATGCATAAGGTGTAAAGTACTCAGGGTCTTGTTTTGGGTATGGCAAGTTAGTCACATGGTGGCCTGAGTACATACATAATAGGGTTAAAACTTACTTACCAAAGTGATCAGAAGCCAGTAGCTAATTTCAAATTGTGAAAGTAAGGGGATGCAGAAGATGCTCAGAGTTCAGGAATCACGGGTTAGCATAGTTTAATTGAAAATGTGCTGGTCCTTACTTCAAATAAAGCTTCTCTATAACTATTTGTATTTCCATGGGGAAATCATATTTCTAAGACATAATTAGAATGAGTGAGCTAGTTTAATCCCTACCCTCAAAGTCACTTTTGCTAATAAGCAATTTTCTCTCTCAAAGTCTCTCCTTCCAATAACATTGTCTTTCTTCTTATCTGCCAACTTTTTTATTTCACTCTACCTTTCTGATTTGCAAAATGAGAGTTGACCTTGAAAACCTCAAAGAATCCTGCTATGCTTCTTTGACCTTTCAAATATATCTTAAGAGAGATAGATTAGAAAGAGAGAGAGAGAGAGAGAGAGAGAGAGAGAGAGAGAGAATGTTGATGGGTGAAATTGCAAGCAATTGGTGAAGTTCTGATGTTATAGTTCTTGGGGAAATCCATGTGTATCACTAAAAGTAATCGTAAATGGATATTTGAAAACTATTTTCAAAAGTTCCATTTCAATACAAAAAGTGAAAAAACATTAAACATCAAATCAGAGGACATTGATAGAAAGTGAAGAAAACATCCTGGCTTGCATAGGTTGTACTTTGTGTCCTTGGCAACATTACCAACAGGGATAAAGTCAGAGGTCCTTTTGTTGACTAGAGCATTTTGGTTCGTTATTAGTTCAAGTTAATAAATTGAATAGACAGTTTTATTTTTAAAAGTGCTTTGTTAAATACTAGGGACAGGGAGAAAATGTTATATATTCTATTACTTCAATAGGACTACATTGAAGTATGTGTGGGAAATGGTATTAGACCATGTATATAACTAATTTGATTTGAAACAAAGTGAAACCTGAAAGTCAGAGAAATTGGGTTCTTTATAAATAGGTACATTTGACATGAAAGAATTATTTGGAATGTAGAAGACAAGGGCTGTGCTATTGAATGAAATAGATTCAGAAATTATGATTTTTTCATTACAGTATTACATAACGGATATTTCTACAGAAAGTAGACGTTCACTCAAGTGTGTTTCTTAACACGTTGTCATAATATAGGAAGTGAGATTTGTGACTGAATATAACAAAGATTTGACGAAAATAGTATGATTAAATACTATAACAACTATCTTATTGCGTTGTAAAAAAAATGTTTCCAAAGCCATAAAAATGCAAGGTTAATTTTAGAATTAAAAAAAAGTGACTTGTATTCTGATAATATTTTATTTTTATTTTGGAATTAGAAATAATAAATTATGTATCATATACTCTGCCAGAATAAAATCATCCTCCCTCTCCTACGCCTTGACACCTTCAAGCCTTTGAACCGGGTAAAGTATCGAAGTTTCTGGGAAAGAAAGAAAATACAATTTCTCATTTTTGTAGACGCCAGAACCATTGTTCATATCAAGAAAAACGGTCCATTTAATGCATGGCTGCAAATGCAATGAGCTTGAGGAAGTGAAGGACTTTTTAATGGAAATGCCACTGGCAGATGAATTTTCTGATTTGGGTATGGATTAACAGATCAATCAGGCAAGTCATTTGAAATCTTCTTTCTTGAGGAACCTTGTAGGTATAAAAGTGTCCATGTATTTGGTGACTTTCCAGAGTCACCTCCTTCTGAGCTTAAAATAGTTTTTATTTTATTGTTGTTCTTCTGTTTTTCCTCCTAATACTTTCCTTAATACATCCATACCTCAAATCCTTAATAGGGGTGATATTGCCTGGAAAATAAAATGCTCCATCTTATGGGAGAGAAGATTTCCTCATTCTACAGTTAAAGCTTTATTAGGAGAAATAAAAATGATTTAAATGACATTAAGTTAACTAACAAAATCTCAGTATTCCTAAGATATTATGCTATCATTGCAAAAATGGAAAAACAAAATATTTTAAGTTAAAAAAAATAAGAGGAATGTGGAGGAACAGAACATGTTAGCATTTCCCCTACATACATGCATGTAGAAACATGCATATACATATATGTGGATATGTATCACCATGTATATATGCATGATTTAAAAGAATATATATATAGGAGCCAAGATGGCGGAGTGAGAGCAACGACTCACCTAAGCTCTCGGACAAACGCCTGCCGGTACCTCCAAAAGGAGAATCTGACCAAAGTTCGGAGGTGCGGAATCCAGTGGGAAGCAGAAGGTGACAATTTCGGAGGTCACGTTAGACTGGAGGACCCACGGGAAAGGTCTGTTCCGTGGGGGTGAGCCCACAGCGCACAGCGCAGCGTGGCCAGCGCAGTGGAGCAGAAGGGACCCGTGAAACCTGAGCTGCAGGCAGAACCAGAGGAGCCCCACTGAGGGCTGGAGACAAGCTGAACCCAGTTCGTGAGAGCCGCCGAGAGCCAGATATCAGCGCAGCAGCTCCTGAGACCTTCAGCCCGAAGACCAAACTTCGGTAAGTCACCTACTTGAACTTCCGGGAGCCAGGATGGCGGAGTGATCTGTAAATGCTCTCTCCTCCCCCCTTGATGACCGTGAAA
>CM053771.1:531393803-531421897 GCA_028658325.1 Potorous gilbertii | reverse complement strand
ATATTGAATAATAGTGGTGATAGTGGACATCCTTGTTTCACCCCTGACCTTACTGGAAATGCATCTAGCTTCTCCCCATTGCATATAATGCTTGCTGAAGGTTTTGGGTAGATACTGCTTATTATTTTATGGAAAGTTCCCTTTATTTCTATGTTCTCCAATGTTTTTAATAGGAATGGGTGTTGTATTTTGTCGAAAGCTTTTTCTTCATCTATTGAGATAATCATGTGGTTTTTCTTAGTTTTGTTGTTGATATGATCAATAAAGCTAATAGTTTTCCTAATATTTAACCAGCCCTGTCTTCCTGGTATGAAACCTCTTGATAAGATGCTGTATTCATTTTGCTAAAATCTTGTTTAAAATTTTTGCATCTATATTCGTTAGAAAAATTGGTCTATAATTTTCTTTCTCTGTTTTGTCTCTTCCTAGTTTGGGTATCAAAACCATATTTGTATCATAGAAAGAATTTGGGAGTACTTTTTCTTCCCCAATTTTCAAAAATAGTCTATATAGTGCTGGAATTAACAGTTCTTTAAGGTTGTATAGAACTCACTTGTGAATCCATCTGGTCCTGGAGATTTTTTCCTAGGGAGTTCATTGATGGCTTGTTCAATTTCTTTTTCTAAGATGGGGTTGTTTAAGTATTCAACTTCCTCTTCTGTTAATTTGGGTAATTTGTAGTCAAATTTATAAGAATACAACTCATTTCCCAATTAAGAAATACTCAAAGGATAGGAACAGGCAATTTTCAGAGGAAGAAATTAAAGCAGTCTATACTCATATGAAAAAATGCTCTAGATCACTATTGATTAGACAAATGTAAATCAAAACAGTTCTCAACTATCACATCATACCTATCAGATAGGCTAACATGCAAAAATAGGAAAATGACACACATTGGGGAAGGTGTGTGAGAATTGGAATGCTTACACGTTTTGGAGTTGATAGCTGATCCAATCATTCTGGAAAGCAATTTAGAACTATGCACAAAAGGTTATAAAAATATGCATACTGTCATACCCAGTAACACCTCTTCTACGAGTGTATCCCAAAGAAGTCATAAAAATGGGGAAAGGACCTACATGTACAAAAATATTTAAAACACCTCTTTTGTTGTGGCCAAAATTTGGAAATTGAGGGGATGCCTATCAATTTGAAAATGGCCGAACAAATTGTGGTATATGAATGTAATGGAATATTATTATGCTATAAGAAATGAAGGACAAGTGGTCTTCAGAAATACTTGGAAAGATTAATATGAAAAGGATGCTGAATGAAGTGAGCAGAACCTTGAGACTATTATACACAATGAGAACCCCAGAATTTGAGGATGGTTTCTGATAGACTTAGTCCTTCACAGCAATGCAAGGGCCAAAAATATTTTCAAAAGATTCATGATGCAAAACGTCATCCACATTCAGAGAAAGAACTATCAAGTCAAAATGCAGAAGGAAGCAAAACTCTTTTCTCTTTTGTTATGTTTTGTTTCGGTTTTTCTCATGATTTATCCCATTTGTTTTATTCTTCTATGCAACATGACTAATGCGAAAATGTGTTTAATAAGAATCCATGTGTAAAATCCATATATGATTATTTGCCATCTTGGGAAGCAAGGGGGACAAAATTCAAAACTTATGCAAGTTTGATAACTAAAACCAAATATTTTTTTTAAAAGCAAGTGGTGGTAAATCCTAACAAGATTGTATAATTTTGACTACTGGCCGTGTGATATATTATAGGATCATCAGCCTGAGGGATAAAGGAGAGGCTGGCTCATTTTCGAAAATATGCATGATTTTTTTGACAGCAACTCCTCATAAATCTAGATAGCCTGCTTGTCTCTGGATATTAATGCGGGGAGGAATTCAGCTTTGCTTGGGTAAAAAGAGTATACACGCACATGAAATATGTCACAAATAAGTAAAATATAAAAGGGAATGTCAGGAAGGCATATGAATCTGAAACCAAAGGACTTGGATTTGTATACCAACTTAAAGCAAATAATTGCGTGATATTTCTTAATATTTTAGATGAGAAAACTGAGTTCTAGATATGAGTAAGCTTCTCAGGGTGACAAATAAGATTCAAACTCCTCCAGTTTTAAAACTATTTACAAGGATAAGCTGCTTCATTATGATAGAAAAAACATTTCTTCCTTTATGTAAAATTAGTAGGAAAAAGTTTTGTGATATTGTCTTTCTAAAATCCTTAAAATGCAACATAAGAAATAGACTGGCCTACTCTTAAAGATCAACAACAACAACCAGTACCAACCTGGCAGTAATCGAATCTGTAAGTTGTGGTTCAAAGCATCCATAAGATTCTTGTCAGTGGTGGAGATTCACTCAATTTTAAGTGAATAAATTGCAGAGATGGTGAAACTTTAAGAGAAGAAAGACTCTAATCTTCTTGCTTCCAGTTTCAAAAAAACAAACAGTTGGTTCTAGACCAGGGTTCTAGACCAATTTTTTTCTGTAAAATGTGGATTCTGTCCAAAAAAAAAAAACCCTACATTCAAAGCATCTTCTAGACTCTCCTTATGACCCTGAAGGGAGAGAAAGACCAACTAGTAGAGGAGTTTTTTCTGTTGTAGAGTCGTTTTTCAGTTATGTCCAAGTCTTTGCCATTCGGGATTTTCTGGGCAAAGATACTGGAGTGGTTTTCCATTTCTACCTCCACGTTATTTTACACATAAGGAAATGACGAAAACAAGATTAATGGACTTGCCCAGGGTCATACAAATATAAACTATCTGTGGTTGGATTTAACTCATGAAGATTAATCTTCTTAAGTCCAAGATAATCATTATATTCACTACAACACTTAGCTACCCCCAGTAAAGGATTTGGTTCCTTAATAATATCGCTGTTCTCAACTTACTACATTCGAGACTTGGGGGAATTTCCTGTTGGATGAGATCTGCTTGTACTCACTTGGTTGAAGAGAAATTTCTCCTTACCAGTGGGAGAATTCATTCACTCTGAATATTGTCTAGTGTATGTTCTCATCTGCATACTTTCTCAGAACTTTATTTACTATTGACTTGTATAAATCAGTTTATGTGGTACTTACTACATGCATTTATTGTGAAACTTGAATTTTGTGGGAAGGGAATTAAGCCTTGGATATATCACTTGGGGCACATATTCACTGTTAAGGGATATATCAGGAGTGCAATTTAATGGAAAACGTATTCCCCTTGAACTAACAATATTTAATTTAGTGGATAGATACAATTTTCTCTAAGGAGAACAGAACACTCATTCCTGGCCTCAAAACCCTGCTTCACTACTGGCAGGAATCAAAGTGTCTATTGGGGAAAGGTATACGAAGGAGCCTCTATTCATGCGTCTCTGCAAGCTACAATTAGACTTATACATGTGGACATGTCACGCATATGGGTGATAAACAGCACATATAACTTACCCGTGTGTTATTTCCTTTAATCATCCCAAAACCCCCATGAGGTAACTGAAGATTTTATTCCCATTTACAGATGAAGAAACTGAGACGGATACGGGATATCTTATAGGTGACTCATCGTGTTACATATCTATTATATCTTAAGATTTGGGCTTCAGGCTTTCTGGATCCAAATTCAATACTCTTATTTACTAGGCAAAGTGGGTTTCACAAGAAACATCAATGAGGGAATGAGGGAGAAGGCATAAAAGTTTTCTTAAAATAAAGACAAAAGTAGAGGTTGGAAGAGGTGTGAGATGGCTTTTGTAGTCTCTCTCTTAGGCAACAGTTTTGAACACATTACACATACTAGAGTTATGGCAGAAGTATGGTATAAATATATAAAATATTTTTCAGGATTCTCTAGTGAATTAAGCAGCAGTAAAGTAAAAGAACAAAGATCAGGAGAGTTTTCAAGAGGAAGAAAAGAGAAATTAAGTTTTCACTTTCAGAAATTGTGATGTACAAGGGTAATTCCCTAGTGACTGACAAATAGAGTCATGTCAAATTTAGTAAGTATTAATGTAAGTCTATCCATTGGGGATGGATAAATTAGTGGTACAAGTACAAGATGAAGAGTTGACGGTGGGGGCCACCTCCTCCACAGTCTTCTCACCAACTAACTAAAGTCTTCACTAGACACAACAGAGACTATGGCTTGAAATACTTTTAAATCCTGGGGTTCCATTTTCCAAATCTATATCTACCTCTGACAAAACACCATGTCAGGAAAGATTACCACCCCGACTTTTGGTATGAGACCTTGAACTATGACATAAATAATGTGTGCAATTTTATCCAAATGAGGTGCCAATCTACTCATCGATTTCTCCATTGACTAACCCATTAATTTTCTATACTGAAATGTGTCTTCCTTACAGCTGCTTCTCTATGTGTACTATTAGTCAACTAGAATGTGACCTCAAGGGACTGAGCCAAAATGATGGTGTAGAGAAAACAGAGCTTTCTCTCTGTATTTCCTTCCAAACAACTTTGAAATAATATCTGATCAAATTATGTAGGGACAAAGACAAATCCAAAATTCATAACGAAACAATCTTCCAGTCCAAGAAGAAAAATAGTAGATTAGAGAAACCCGTGACATGGGCAGAAGAGGATGTCCAGAAACTACGTGGATGAAACACCAGTGGCAGGACTAGGTGATAGTGACAAAAGCAGCAGTAGTTTCAGGAGTTATCAAACCAGATACAGTATAAGGACCTGGCAATTGGTCAGAGATTATATTATACCACTGTGTTAGTATTAGATAAAACCAGACAATATTGCAAAAAGGATTAATTACTTATACCCTTTGACCCAGCACTTACAATACTAGGTCTGCATTTCAAAGAGATCAAGTAATTTAAATAAAAATATTTATAACAGATATTTTTAGGGTGGCATGGAACTGGAATTCAAGGGGGTTCTCATCATTGGGAAATGAACACGTTACAGGATATAATTGTGATGGAATACTATTGGACTTTAAGAAATGACAAGCAAGATAGTTTCTAAGAAACCTGAGAAATCATATGAGATCACCTAAAGGGAAGGGAGAAGAACCAAAAAAAGTACACAGTAAAAGCAATATTGTAAGAATAATCAGTTGTGACTAACTTAGCTATTCTTATGAAGACAATGATCCAAGACTCTTCCAAAAGACTGATGATGAAAAATGTTATCTACATCCAGTGAGAGAAATGATGAACTCTGAATGCAGATTGAAGAAAAATTAGAAGAAATCTTTATCCTAATTGTTCTATTTTTCCATTTGGTTGTATGTGTGTGTGTATATTTACTTTTGCAACTTGTCTAAAATGGAAAGATATTTGGCGTGACCCCACACTGAAAGAAAATTAAATTGCTTGCTTTTTGAAGGATGGGAGAGGGTCATGAGAGGAAAATAATTTGAACTCAAAATGAATACTAAATTTGTTTTACATGTAATTGGGAAATATTTAACGAAATAAGCTGGAACTTTTTTTAAAGTATGCAAGGTCTTTGAAATTAGTGTTAATCTTTGCTTTTGTATTAATCTCTCCAACCCTTGGTAAGTATTATTTTTTTCACTTCTTTTATTCTTCTGAGCTTGATCACTGGAAAGTAATAGTGCAGCATTTACCAGGCAAGTCAAACACGAAGCAAAACTTGGACCACCACCTCCCCTCAGAACAAGTAGGGGATATCACCTAATTAGCACTCCAGTAAACAAAAGATTTGCTTTCAGCCCAGGTCCCACTGTTATCATCTAAGGAAGAAATTCCTGCAGAGAGGAAGCTCACTGTCATTACTATCAGCAACAACTGCTGACTATTATTACACAGTTATAAATAGTGGAGAAAAAAAGGAGTGAATAGCTTTCAGAGACATGATGTATAACACGACATTTGTTCATCGGAGACACAATACTGACAAACATCAGAATTGCTTTGATGAAAATTATGGATAAATTCAAAAATTACTAAATGAAAAATGGGAACTCCACAAGGTTTACCAGCAGGGCAGTTCATCTACACGTAAGAAGGGTAGCATTTAACTCAATCAAAAGTAAAACATAAGTGCAACTTGCAGAGATGCAGAATACTTATCTCACTAAGAAGGAAGATTAAATTCAGTTTTATGCCAGTAACAGCAATCCAAACACTTTTACAGTGCTCTAAAGACTATTTATAGGCCAAAACCATATGTTGAATCTTAATTACTCAGCACTGATGAAGCCATCCTGGTTAGTGGTAAAGACCTCAAATCTGAAGTGACGGGCTAAACACCTCTACACATTCGCAACAGACTGTCATCAACCAATGCTATAGCCATTAACCTGAAGTTGAAGTCAGCTCCTCAATAGCCAAACTTCCAACTGAAAAAGTATTGATGCCATTAGGCACCTCTTGTGTGTCAAAGTACCTTAAACTGAAGCTATTACAGTAGAAGTCTTTAAGTCAAGGAATCCACTGTGCATACAGAAGCTGAATAAAATCTGAGTTATATGGAAAGAGAAGGTTATCTCCTAGGATATCAAAGATGCCTCCATTCATTGCCCGTCTCTATAAAGGAAAGGAAAAATGGGTTGTGCAGTGACAATCACATGGAGGTCTCTCTCTCTCTCTCGGTCATTGATGGCAAAATTCTTGCCAGCGTCCTCCTAATTGAAAAGAACTGACAAATACAATGATAAATATAAATATGTATAGAAGGATTTTACACACACACACACACACACACACACACACACACACACACACACACACACTGTAGCCGTATGTACCTCAACATACACAGGGGGGTTTGCTATCACAAGTTCTTAGATCTGCATCCATGAAAGTAAAGCATCTTTCAAGGGGTTAACAATCACTTTAATCAAACACATGTATCATTTCTTTAACCAAGTACACATATCATTCAGTTAGCTGCAGGAGTGAGCACAATGAATTAAAAATAAAAAAGAAAGAAATCAAAAGTTCAGCAGACATGGCTTTCTCTGATTGAATTCAACAGACAATTGGACCTCAGCAATCTGAACATAGTTACCAGAGATAGCAGCACAACATCTGGGTTCTCAAAGCTAGGGGTCTTAGCAGCTTCTCTGAGTTCTCATCTGGCCAAATAAGTACTTCAACTCAGTAAGCCCAAAAGCAATCAACAAACATGGTTTCCTCTGTCTGACCACAATTCAACAGACAGGTACAGCTGTCTGACCATCACTACCAGAGAGGGAAGCAGGACATCTGGATTCTCAAAACCGGGGACTTCTTAGCAAATTCCCAGAATCCTCATCTGGTACTCAAACCTTCTTTTAAAAAACTAATCCCCAAAGTAAAACCTCATCCTCAGAGTATTTATACCTTTTTTAGAGCCAAAGGACATCACAACACTTTGACTTAGAGCCTCAAAATGTACTTAAGACCCTTCTACAAAATAACTCCACTAAGCAAGCTTCCCACAATGGACAGACCCATCAATGGGTGGGAAAGATCTTTAATCACATTAAAATAACTAACAATACAAATATATACAGTGTTTCTAGTTAAAGAAACTCTTTTTCTGTGCTTTACTCTTTGTAAAGATTGTGCATTGATAAATGCAAGATTCAATCAGTGATATTTGATTATATTAAAAATACAGCAAAAAATACACATACACATATGTGTGTATGTGTATATGCGTATGTGTGTGTATATGTACACACACATACACAGGGTAGACTTCCCAGTATAATGTGCCTACATCAAAGTGCTGTACTTGATAAGCAAAGTAGAATTGCAAGAGGCCAAAGAAAACATGAAGTATACAAATCTAGAGACACCTCTGTTCCAAATGTTCAAACAAATTATTTGTACTTGACGCATGATAGAGCCTTCAAAGACCATATAAAATTTGTCAGTCACAGTGAAACACATTCCTGGACCAAAACATCGTATGGCATTGGAACTCTTAAAGTACTAAGGAAGAACAAGAATTGTCAAGGAGAGGCTACTTAGTCACTTAATTTTGTAGATGTAAACTAAGATAGCCAGAACATTGGCTACAGTAAAAGTAATTTATAACTTAATAGCATTCAGAACAGTGGGAAAATGCAGAAACATTGACATGATGTCCAATCAGAATCAGAAAATATGTGTTACACTGGAGGTAATGACAAAGGCAATGAACAGCACAATAACAATTGCAGAAAACATTAGAATCCCTAGATTTTCAGAAGAGTGAATAGTCTCTCTACATATATAACTGGCATACATTAATCGCTTTTTCTCTCACTATCCTTACACCCATTGCGTATATAAGTACTCACTGGTCCCATTACATAACAATGCTTTTTTAGTAACAGTAAACTTACTTGTAGAAAAGAAAGTAATTGATCTACGGGACAGGGCAATATTATGGCATAACTTAACTGATACTCTTTCATTTTCCTTTTGATTTGAGCTAATTTCGGAGTAGTAAAAAAAAAACCATATACACATGGATAAGGAATTGTGCACCATGCTTTTAAATGGAAGACAATATGTAAGTACCTAAGAGACTCAATAAATTTTTTTATATAAATTTCTTCATTTAACTTTTTGCATTCATTTTCACAAAATTTTGGGTTCCAAATTTTCTCCCAATTTGGCCGCCCCCACCACCCCAATACATCGAGCATTCTAATTACCCCTATCAACAATCTGCCCTCTCTTCTATAATCTCTCCCTTCCTTTCTCCCCATCTTCTCTTTTGTCCTGCAGGGCCACATAACATTCTATTCCCTATTACCTGTATTTCTTATTTCCGAGTCGCAAGAAAAATATGAAACAGTTGTTCCTAAAACTTTGAGCTCCAACTTCTCCCCATCCCTCCCACCCCACCCATTCCCGTTGGAAAAGCAGGCAATTCAATATAGGCCATATCTGTGTAGTTTTGCAAATGATTTCCATAATAGTCGTGTTGTGTAAGGCTAACTACATTTTCCTTCATCCAATCCTGCCCCCCATTGTTGCTATTCTCTCATTTGATCCTGTCCCTCCCCAAGAGTGTTGACTTCAAATTGCTCCCTCATCCCATTGCCCTCCCTTCCATCATGCTCCCCACCCTGCTTATCTCCTTCTCCCCACTTTCGTGTATTGTAAGATAGGTTGTCATACCAAAATGAGTGTGCATTTTATTCCTTCCTTTAGTCGAATGTGATGAGAATAAACTTCATGTTTTTTCTCAGCTCTCCTCTTTTTCCCTCCACTAAAAAGTCTCCTGCTTGCCTCTTCTATGAGAGATAATTTGCTCCATTTCATTTCACCCTCTCTCCTCCCACTACATTTCTATCTCACCATTTACCTTGATTTCTTTTAAGACATGATCCCATCCTATTCAATTCACTCTGTGCTCTCTGTCTCTGTGTGTATGCATGTGTGCGCACGTGTGTACATGTATGTGTGTGGGTATGTGTATATGTTTGTGTAATCCCACCAATTACCCAGATACTGAAAGGTTTTAAGAGTTACAAGTATTGTCATTCCATATAGGAAAGTAAACAGTTAAAATTTTGTAAGTCCCTTATGACTTCTCCTTGCTCTTTACTTTTTCATGCTTCTTCTCATTCTTGTGTTTGAAAGTCAAATTTTCTTTTCAGCTCTGATCTTTTCATAAAGAATGCTTTAAAGTCCTCAGTTTCATTCAAAGACCATTTTTTCGAAGATGGCAGAGTAGAACGATTCACACATGCTAGTTCCGAACCCATAGGCCATGGATTTCCTGTAAAAAAAACTCCCAACAAATTCTGGAGCAGTGGAAGTAGCGCAGCAACACAGTGAAGGAGATTTCTGTTCCAGAGAGCCCTGAAAAACCGACCCCAAAGTTCGGTCATTCACCAGAAGCGAACAGAGCCCAGCACTTCCCTGGCTGCGCGACAAAGAAAGTAGCAGATCAGGGCAGGCTGCAGGGATGGAATCTCCAGTAACCACGAAGGACCCTCCACCCACAGACGCACAGGACAGTGAGTGAAACTTCTGGACTGGCTGAGAGGGGAGCATGGTGTCTCCATAACTCAGGGCCCCTCCAGAGGCAACAGCAGAGGCAGAGGCAGAGGGTGGTCAGGAACTCCCAGAGCAGGCAGGAGCTCCTTTACTTAAGACCTCCGCATAAACCCCTTGAGGGAACTGAGCCTGGGAGTTGGCCCTGCCCCAACTTGAGCGCCAGAACTTAAGCTCGCATTGAAGAGCAGTCAAGCATGCCGCTGAAAGACTTGAGGCTGGGGAGCAGCATTTGAATCTCAGATCCCAAGCACCAGCTGGGTGGATCTGGTCAGAGGTGCAGAGGCATCTCAGAAGTCAAGTACCTAGCTGGGAAAATGCCCAGAATAGAGAAAAAAAATAAGACCATAGGTTACTTTTTTGGTGCACAGATGTTTCCCCCCTTCCTCTCTGATGAGGAAGAACAATGCTTAACATCAGGGAAAGAAATAGGAGTCAAGGCCTCTGTATCGCAAACATCTGAAACAGATAACCAATGGGCTACGGCCACGGAAGTGCTCAAAACGGATTTTGAAAATCAAGTTAGACAGGTGCAGGAAAAACTGGGAAGAGAAATGAGAGAGATGCAAGAAAAACCTGAAAAAAAGGTCAACACCTTGCTAAAGGAGACCCAAAAAAACTGAAGAAAATAACACCTTGAAAAACAGGCTAACTTGGGGGGTGGAGTCAAGATGGCAGAGTAGAAAGACTCACATATGCTAGCTCCGAAACCACAGCCCATATTTACTTATAAAAAGAATGCCCAACAAATTCTGGAACAGTAGAAGCTGCGCAACAATGGGGTGAAAGAGATTTCAGTTCCAGAGAGCACTGAAACACCGACCCCAAAGGTTGGTCACATACCTGACGAGAGCAGAGCCCAGCCCAGTCCTGGCCATGCGGCACGGAGGGGACCAGATCCAGCAGATTCGAGTAGGCTTCAGGGATGGAATCTACAGCAGAGTCGAAGGTCCCTGCACCCACAGACGCACAGGTCAGTGAGAGACGTCTGGACGGGCTGAGAGGGGAGCAGGGTGTCTCCATAACTCGGAACCCCTAGGGAGGCAGCAGCAGAGGCAGCAGCAGACAGAGGATCCCCGAGCAGGCAGGAGCTCAGCACGAGCTCCATTAGGGAAGGTCTCTGCATAAACGCCCAGAGGGAACTGAGCCTGGGAGGTGGAACTGCCCCATACTGAATTTAAGCTCTCATTGAATAGAAGCCAGGACTGCCACCGAAAGCCCTGAGGTTGGGGAGCAGCATTTAAATCTCATACCCCTAGCACTAACTGGGCAGATCTGGGTGGGGGTGGATCGGAATCTCAAAAGTCAAGTAACTGGCTAGAAAAATGCCCAGAGAAGGGAAAAAAAATAAGACCATAGAAGGTTACTTTCTTGGGGAACAGATAATTACCCCGTTCATTTCTGATGAGGAAGAACAATGCTTAAAATCAGGTGAAGACACAGGAGTCAAGGTCTCTCTATCCCAAACATCTGAAATAGATATGCAATGGGCTCAGGCCATGGAAGAGCTCAAAAAGGATTTTGAAAATCAAATTAGACAGGGGGAGGTAAAGCTGGGAAGAGAAATGAGAGAGGTGCAAGAGGAGCATGAAAAACAGGTCAATACCTTGATAAAGGAGACCGAAAAAAATGCTGAAGAAAATAACACCTGGAAAAATAGGCTAACTCAACTTGCAAAAGAGATTCAAAACCGAATGAGGAGAAGAATGCTTTCAAAAGCAGAATTAGCCAAATGGAAAAAGAGGTTCAAAAGTTCACTGAAGAAAATAGTTCTCTCATAATTAGAATGGAACAGATGGAGGCTAATGACTTTCTGAGAAACAAAGAAATCACAAAACAAAACCAAAAGAATGAAAAACCTCATTGGAAAAACAACTGAGCTGGAAAATAGATCCAGGAGAGACAATTTAATAATTATGGGACTACCTAAAAGCCATGATCAAAAAAAGAGCCTAGACATCATCCTTCATGAAATTATCAAGGAAAGCTGCCCTGATATTCTTGAACCAGAGGGCAAAATTAGTACTCAAGGAATCCAATGATCACTGCCTGAAAGAGATCCTAAAAGAGAAACTCCTAGGAACATTGTAGACAAATTCCAGAGTTCTCAGGTCAAGGGGAAAATATTTAAAGCAGCTAGAAAGAAAAAAATTCCAGTATTATGGAAATACAGTAAGGATAACACAAGATCTAGCAGCTTCTACATTAAGGGATCGAAGGGCGTGGAATAGGATATTCCAGAAGGCAAAGGAACTAGGTATAAAACCAAGAATCACCTACCCAGCAAAACTGAGTATAATACTTCAGGAAAAAATATTATCTTTCAATGAAATAGAGGACTTTTAAACATTCTTGATGAAAAGACCAGAGCTGAAAAGAAAATCTGACTTTCAAACACAAGAATGAGAAGAAGCATGAAAAAGTAAATAGCAAAGAGAAGTCATAAGGGACTTTCCAAAGTTGACCTGTTTACATTCCTATATGGAAAGACAATATTTGTAACTCTTCAAAGTTTTCAGTATCTGGGTAGTTGGTGGGATTAGACACACACATACACACATGCACATGAACACACCTGTAAAAGCGTAAGTTAAATAGATAAATTTATATTGAAATTAAAAATGAGAAAGAAAGAAAGAATGAAAGACCATTTTTTCCCCTGAAGGATTATACCCAGTTTTGCTGGGTACGTGATTTTTGGTTTTAGTCCTAGTTCTTTTGACTTCTGGAATATCTATACCACGCCCTTTGATCCCTTAATGTAGAACCTGCTAGATCTTATATTATCTTGATTGTACCCCCGCAATACTGGAATTGTTTCTTTCTAGCTTCTTGCCATATGTTCTCCTTCACCTGGGAACTCTGGAATTTGGTCACAATGTTCCTCGTAGTTTGTCTTTTTGGATCTCTTTTAGGCGGTGATCAGTGGATTCCTTGAATACTTATTCTGCCCTCTTGTTCTAGAATATCAGGGCAGTTTTCCTTGATAATTTCATGAGAGATGATGTCTAGGCTCTTTTTATGATCATGGCTTTCAGGTCGTCCCATAATTTTTTTTTAATGTTTTTAATATAAATTTATTTATTAAATTTTTTACATTTATTTTCACAAGATTTTGGGTTCCAAAATTTTCTCCCCATTTGTCACATCCCCCCACCCCAGTACACTGAGCATTCTAATTTCCCCTTTCACCAACCTGCCCTCTCTTCTATCATCCCTCCCTTGTCTTGTCCCCATCTTCTCTTTTGTCCTGTGAAGCCAGATATCTTTCTATTCCCCATTACCTGTATTTCTTATTTCCTGTTAGCAAGAACAGTAGTCAACAGTTGTTCCTAAAACTTTGAGTTCCAACTTCTCCCCATTCCTCCCTCCCCACCCATTCCCTTCAGGAAGGCAAGCAATTCAATATAGGCCATATCTGTGTAGCATTGCAAGTGACTTCCATAATAGTCGTGTTGTGTAAGACTAACTATATTTCCCTCCATCCTACCCTGCCCCACATTGTTGCTATTCTTTATCTTGATCCTGTCCCTCCCGGAGTGTTGACTTCAAATTGCTCCCTCCTCCCATTGCCCTCCTTTCCATCACCCCCCCATGCCGCTTTTCCAATTCTCCCCCACTTTCCTGTATTGTAAGATAGGTTTCCATATCTAAATGTGTGTACATTTTATTCCTTCTTTTAGTCGAATGTGATGAGAGTTAATTTCATGTTTATTTTCTTGTCTCTCCTCTTTTTCTCCCCACTAAAAGTCTCCTGCTTTCCTCTTTTATGAGAGATAATTTTCCCCATTCCATTTCACCCTCTCTCCTCCCAATACATTTTGCTCTCACCGTTTACCTTGATTTCTTTTAAGATATTATCCCATCCTGTTCAATTCACTCTGTGTTCTCTGTCTCTCTGTGTGAGTGCATGTGTGTATGTGTGTGTGTGCACACACGTGTGTAGAAGTGTGTGTGTGCATGTGTTTGTGTATGTGTGTGTGTGATCCCACCAACTACCCAGATAACTGAAAAATTTCAGTTGTTACAAATATTGGCTTTCCATGTAGGAATGTAAACCGTTCAACTTTGGTGAGTCCCTTTTAACTTCTCTTTGCTGTTTCCTTTTTCATGCTTCATCTCATTCTTGTGTTTGAAAGTCAAATTTTCTTTTCAGCTCTGGTCTTTTCATCAAGAATGCTTGAAAGTCCTCTATTTCATTGAAAGATCATATTTTCCCCTGAAGTATTACAGTCAGTTTTGCTGGGTAAGTGATTCTTCGTTTTAGACCTAGTTCATTTCACTTCTGGAATATTCTATTCCACGCCTTTTGATCCCTTAATGTAGAAGCTGCTAGATCTTGTGTTACCCTGATCGTATTTCCACAATACTGGAATTGTTTCTGTCTTGCTGCTTGCAATATTTTCCCCTTGACCTGAGAGCTCTGGAATTTGGCTACAATGTTCCTAAGAGTTTCTCTTTTTGCATCTCTTTCAGGCGGTGATCATTGGATTCCTTGAGTACTAATTTTGCCCTCTGGTTCAAGAATATCAGGGTAGTTTCCCTTGATAATTTCATGAAGGATGATGTCTAGGCTCCTTTTTGGATCATGGCTTTCATGTAGTCCCAAAATTTTTAAATTGTCTCTCTTGGATCTATTTTCCACGTCAGTTGCTTTTCCAATGAGATATTTCACATTATGTTCCATTTTTTCATTCTTTTAGTTTTGTTTTGTGATTTCTTGCTTTTTCCTAAAGTAATTAGCCTCCATCTGTTCCATTCTAATCTTGAGAGAACTATTTTCTTCAGTGAGCTTTTGCAGTTCTTTTTCCACTTGACTAATTCTGCTTTTGAAAGCATTCTTCTCCTCATTGGGTTTTTGAACCTCTTTTGCAACTTGAGTTAGTCTATTTGTCCAGGTGTTATTTTCTTCAGCATTATTTTCGGTCTCCATTATCAAGGTATTGAACTGTTTTTCGTGCTTCTCTTGCATCTCTCTCATTTCTCTTCCCAGCTTTTCCTCCCCCTGTCTAACTTGATTTTCAAAATCCTTTTTGAGCTCTTCTATGGCCTGAGCCCATTGGATATCTATTTTAGAGGTTTTTGGGATAAAGAGGCCTTGACTTCTATTTCTTTACCTTATGGTAAGCTTTGTTCTTCCTTATCTGAAAGGAAAGGAGGAAATATCTGGTCACAAAGACAGTATCCTTCTATGGTTTTATTTTTTCCCCTTTTCTGTGTATTTTCCCAGCCAGTTTCTTTATTTCTGAGATTCCTCTCTACCCCCGCTTCACCTCCAGATTCGCCCAGCTAGTGCTTGGGGTCTGAGATTTAAATGCTGCTCCCCACCCTCACGTCTTCCAATGGCAGCAGGGCTGCTATTCAGGGTAAGATTAAATTCAGATTCTCAGTTGGGGAAGGACCACCTCCCAGGCTTAGTTCCCTCAGGGGGTTTTTGTGGAGGCCTTCAGTAATGGACCCGAGCTCCTGGCTGCTTTTGTAGCTCCTGTTCGCTGTTTCCCCCCCGCTTGTTCCTCTCAACGTTGGTTGAGTTATGGAGACACCCTGCTACCCTCTCAACCAGCCCAGAAGGCTCTTTCACCAACCTGTAACACTTGTGGGTTGTGGGACCTTCACAGCTGCCAGAGATTCCGTCCCTGAAGCCTGCTCGGATCTGGTCTTCTCGGTGGCGCCCAGCCAAGGCTGGGCTGGGCTCTGCTCCATGTCTAGTGCGTGATGGACCTTTGGGTGTAGGTTTTTCAGGTCTCTCTGGGACAGATATCTCCTCCACTCTGTTTCTGTGAGGCTTCCGCTGCTCCAGAATGTGTTGGGAGTTCCTCTTTACAGGTAATTTGTGGGCTGTGGGTTCGGAGCTAGCATGTGTGAATCTTTCTACTCCGCCATCTTGGATCCTCCCAGTCAATAGCTTTTATAAAGGAAAGTTTGTGTGGGAAAACATGACCCTGGTATTTCTACAAAATACTAACTTTCTCTCTTATCTCATGATTGAAACAAAGGCAAAAACAACTCCTATCCTAGAGAAGCCATTCATCTCCATTTAGAATTTCGTTTTTACTTTAGTTATGTTGGAAGAAATCTAATAGAAATACGAATACTATGCAAGAAACTAAGAAAAATGAGATGTATGGGGTTTATTTTATAAGGGATAGATTTAGGATTATGGAAACTGATTGTTAATGAAGTGGGCCAAGGAGAGGGGAGCTTTATTTTGAGTAAGAGGAACTGGGTTTTATCAGTCACAGTTTGGATCTATATTACCTCAGATGAGTATCTTAAACTCTCTTGTCCTCCATTTTTCCATTTTTAAAATAAATATATTGAATTTGAAAAAAAATAATCTAAGTGTCCCTTCTGGCTCTCAAATTCTGATCCTTATTTTTCCATTCAAAAATGGGAAAATGACATCTGAATGTATCCCATATTCCAACTGGGCAATAGTCACAATGGTTCTATATATTAATCCATGAAAAGGTAATGTAAGTTTTTTTTTACAAGTCAACAGTTGAAGGTTTTTTATCTCTTTTGTTCTCAAAACTTAGCATCAATAAATTTAATTGTTTTCTGAGTAGGTACCTGATGTTAGGATGATTTGCAGCTCAAGAAAAAGAAAAAAATATGTAGAAGGAGTAGCAGATAGCTCCACCGTGATGATTAATCTGAAAAAGCACTGGATTTAGACTATAAAAAATCAACTGTGGTAATTGGAAAGGTCATTTTGTTATTACAGGGTAAACTATTCTAAGTGTAGAGAATCAAATTTGGAATATATGTCTCTAAGAAAAAAATCATTGGACTTTTGTGAACCAAGATGGTAGAGTAAGCAGAAAGTCACTCTAATTTCCCCTTACTGATGTTAAAATACCCAGAAAACCCCAGGAAAAATCATGGAACCATGTGCCACTAGAATGACTGGGCACAACAATGTTTTAGCTTGCGAAATTAGCAGAATTGCTAGGAAATGTCTCTCTTGCTGCATCTGAAGTGGACCAACGTAGAAAGGGAGGCATCCCAGGAAGGCATTGGCAAGGCCCACCTCAGGAAAGCAGTGGGAGATCCTGAGCCACAGGGTGGTGGAATGAACAAGTGTCAACATCAGGAACCCCAAGTACCTTCGTATAGACAGGGGGACTGGCAGACACCAGCGAGGGGAACACTTATAAGGTGGACAAATATCTATCAGTGACTGAGTCTATCCATGCTGTAGCAAATCACCTGGCAAGGAAGCCAGCTTCAGTGTCCAGACCACCCCAACCCCATATATTGTTTCAGTAGCTTCAGTGCAACCCCAGGGAAACACAGAAAAAGAAAAACAAACAGCATTGGTATGCCACGATAATCTCCATCTAAATACCAGGTAAACTACAGTCTTTATAGCTGCAGCTACCAGAACCTGAGGCCCCAACAGAAAAAGGTAGTAACTAAGCCCCCAACCACCATGACAAAAGGCATGGGATAGTGCCTCCTGTACCCCAAAAGCAGAGATCAACTTTAAAATTCAGGACAAAAGGACATGAGCAAGAAGGAACCTTGAAAGATAAAGGCCATAGATTCTTACTTTGGGAAAAGAGAAGATCAAAACACAAAATCAGAAGCACTGTAATGATACACATATCTGAAAAATCGAGGCCGGGGGCGGGAATGTGAACTGGTCTCAAGCCCTAAAATCATTATGAGAAGAGCTCAAGCAAGATTTGAAAAATCAATATAGAGAGCTGGAAGAAAAACTGAACAATTCCTTTAAAAATAAAATTGACAAAATGGGGGAAAAATTACACTGAAGAAAACTGCTCCTTAAAAAGCACAATGGTTCAAATGGAAGAGGAGGTACAAAATTTAACTGAAGAAAACAGATCATTAAAAAATTAGAATTGAGTAAGTGGAAGGTAATGGCAGTAGAACCAGAGGGCAAAATAATCGTCCAAAGAATCCACTTGTCACCTCCTTAGTGAGGTCTCAAACTGGAAACACCAACGAATATTATAGCCAAATCCAAAATTATTAGGTCAAGAAACAATATTGCACACAGTCAAAAATAGAAGTTTCAAATTTCGTGGAATCACTGTGAATATCACTCAGGATATTTCAGTTTCGAAATTTAAAGATCAAAATAATTGGAATGTGATATTTTGTAAGGCAAAGGAGTTTGGATTCCAACAAAGAATCAACTACCTAGCAAAACTAAGCATAAGATTTCAGGCAAGGAGATGGACATTCAGTGAAATAGGGGACATCCAGAACTTCCTGGTGAAAAGACCAGAGCTCATTGAAAAATTTGATCTTCAAATACAAGACTCAAGAGAGACATAAAAAGGAAACAAAAAATGTTATTGAACGTGGGCAAACTGTTTTCATCCCAGCATAGAAAGGTTATATTTGTCACCCTTGCGAAATTGTTTTAGGTAGATACTGCTCTTTATATTGTGGAAAGTTCCATTTATTCCTATGATTTCCAGTGTTTTCAATAGGAATATTGTTGTAACTTGTCAAAAGCTATTTCTGCATCTGTTGAGATAATCATGTGTTTTCTGTTAGTTTTGTTGTTTATGTGATCAATAATCCTAATAGTTTGTCTGATACTGAACTGCCCTGCAGTACTAGTATAAATCCTGCCTGATAATAATGTATTTTTCTCATGATAATTTTCTGTATTCTTTTTGAAAATATCTTATTTAAAATTTTTGTGTCTGTATTTATTAGACCAATTTGTCTATAATTTTCTTTCTCTGTTTTCTCTCCTACTGGTTTGGGTATCAGGACCATCCTTGCATCATAAAAATAATTTGGGAGGACTCCTCCAACAATTTTCCCAACTGGTCTATATAATATTGGAATCAACTGTTCTTTAAATGGTTGATGGAGTTCACTTGTAAATCCATGTGGCCCTGGAGAGTTTTTCCTAAGGAGTTCATTGATGGCTTATTCAATTTCTTTTTCTGACGTGGGATTATTTAAGTTCCTTTGCTGTTAATCTGAGTTCTTTATATATTTTAAGATAATCATTCATCTCATTTAGTTTGTTGAATTTATGGGCATACAAATGGTTACAACGATTTCTAAATATCGTTTTAAATTTCTCCTCTTTGGAGGTTAGTTCAAGATTTTCATTTTTTTATATTGGTAATTTGGATTTCTTCTTTCTTTTTTTTAAAATCAAACTGACCAAAAGTTTATCAATTTCATTTTTTTTTCATAAAACCAAATCTTAATTTTTTTTATTGCTTCAATAACTTTATTAATTGCAATTTTTTAATCTCTCTCTTGGTTTTCGGTATTTCTAATTTGGTGTTTACTTGAGGATTTTCAATTTGTTCTTTTTCTATGAATTCGTGTCCCACTGATTGATCTCGTCTTTCTCTATTTTACTCATGTAGGCATTCAAAAATTTAAAACTTCCCCTAAGAGCTGATTTCACATCCCATAAGATTTGATAGGTTATCTTATTATTGTAAATCTATTCAATGAAGTTGGTGATTGTTTCTATAAGTTTGTTTAACCCACTAATTTTAAGGAATAGATTGTTTAATTTCCAATTAATTTTTGGTTTGTATATCTATGGTCTTTGATTACCTATACGTTTTATTGTATTATTATCTGAGAAGGATTCATTGACTACCTCTGCCATTCTTCACTAGATTGTGAGGATTTTATGACCTAGTACATGGTCAATTTTTGTATATGTGCCATATACTGCTAAGAAAAAGGTCTATTCCTTTCAGTCTCCATTCAATTTTCTCCAAATAGCTATCATATCTACTTGTTTCAGAGTTTTATTCACCTTCTTAACTTCTTTTTTGTTTCTTTTGAGGTAGGAGTTAACAAGTTCAGAGAGGGGAAGGTTGAGGGCCCCCACTGGTACAGTTTTGCTGTCTATTTCTTCCTATCACTCTGTAACATTCTCCTCTAAGAATCTGGTTACTATACCACTTGGAGCGTGTATGTTTAGTAATGAAATCGTTTCATTTTATATGGCGCCTTTTAGTCAATATATTTTCCTGCTTCATGTCTTTTGATTAGATGTATTTCTGCTTTTGCTTTGTCTGAGATTAGGATTGCTACCCCAGTTACATCAGATGAAGCACAACACATTCTTCTCCAACCTTTTAGCTTTATCCTTTGTGGATACCCCCATTTCAAATGTGTTTCCTGTAAATAACATATTGTTGGATTATGGTTTTTAACCCATTATGATATCATGCTCCATTTTATCAAAAAGTTTGTCCCATTCGCATCCACAGTTGTGATTACTATCTGTGACTTTCCCTCCATTTCTTTCCCCTTGTTTGTAAGTCCTCACTTCTCCCTTACCATCCAAAATAGAGTTTTAATTTTGGAACACCGCCTTCCTCATTCTTCCCTCCCTTCTTTCAGGTCCCTCCCTTTTTGTCCCCTTTTCCTTACTACTTTTTCCATTCCTTTTGGCCTCTGTTCCCTTTTCTTTCCCTCTTGCCTTCCTACTACCTATAGAGCTAGTTGTATTTCTATACTTAACTGAATTTTTTCTTCCCTCCTTGAACCCAGTTAGACGAGAGTAAATCTCAAACAATGTTCATCTCCTTCTGCTCTTTCCATGCACTCTATTATAATTTTGTGCCTCTTTTTGTGATGGAATTTACCTATTTCTGATTCCTCCTTTTCACGTCTCTGATTACAATCCCTTGACACTCTTAAATCACTTTTTTAGGTAACATCACTTCCTTTATATTCGTCCCTCTATCTTTGCCTATCCCTTTTATATATCATAATAAATATAACGTTCTCCAGATTAAACAAGTATCATCTTCCCTTACAGGGATGTGAACAGTTTGCCCATATTGAATTTTTCCCAAGAATATATTCTCTGGCCTCTTCAAGGTCAGCAAGGGAAGAGAGATTGTAATTCTTGACCAGTTTGCCATCTTGGCTCTTGGAACCCTATCTCATCTTTCTTTAAGACTCATATTAAATGCTACTACCAATTTTTTAAATTTTCTAGTACTCCCCAAAGTTTTCTGCTCTTACCCTTAACCAATGGTGTAAATGTCTGAAGACACTATTCAATTGCTAGTTTGTATTATCATAAGTATATGGATTGCATTAAAACTTGACCCTGCAAATTTTTGTAACAATTTTTTTTTGTTAAATAGAAATATAACACCTTAAGAATGGACACACAGATGCAAACCAGTGGTCCTGTTAAGCCAGCTTGTTCCTGCTGACATTAAATGCAGATTTATGCATTTAGTGGGATCTTGCATTTCACGTTATTGTTGTCCTCTAAGACCTTTCTTTTTATAGTGTGTCCATCAGAAGTTTAAGGATGAGCTTTCAGTTTCTGTCAAAAAGAAAATAGATGTCTGTCCTCATTCATGAAGTTGCCTGAGCCTTTCTTGAATATGTGCTGATTTTTAGCTCTTGAAGTAATGAGCCCTATGAATTTATTGCCCACTGTGTCAAGTGCCACTAGCTTTTATTATGTTGTTCCTGAAAGTATCTAGTTCAATAATCAAGGGGCTCTTGAAATTGAGGATTCAGCAAACAAATATTCCTTCTCTTCATTCTCATTCATTAAAAATACATTTTGTGCAGTAGATCTTATGCTAATATTTTTCCAATGCCTCCTTGTGGAGAGATGATCCTGGAATCTTGAGGCTAATTCAATTCAGGTTAGAAATCATCTCTTGATTTCTGACTGAGTGCAGGCGCTTGGCTAGGTACTAAGGGTATGAAGACTACATTGATGAAGAACTTGATAACAAAAGGCTTACTTTCTTCCGGATATGTCCATTCTTATTTTTATTAATTTTCTTAATATATCTGGGTTTCAGATTCCACATCTGAAAAATAAAGAAATTACCCTAGATATCTATTAAGGTTCCCTCCAACTTGAAATCTTTGACTCAAGGATATGACAAACAAATGGACAATATATACAATGCAAATGAAAAGCCATGTTTTGAGTTGAGAGAGAACAGGAAAAATGGTGAGACCACACAGAATCTTATGGAGT
This sequence comes from Potorous gilbertii, assembly GCA_028658325.1. Lineage (NCBI taxonomy): Eukaryota > Metazoa > Chordata > Mammalia > Diprotodontia > Potoroidae > Potorous > Potorous gilbertii. Next base: position 531,399,949 of record CM053771.1, on the reverse strand, counting down.
AAATAATATTTGATTTGAATTTTAAAGTAAGAAAGCGGGGGCAGGGGGTGTGAAGCCAAGATGGTGGAGTAGAAAGATGAACATACTCTAGCTCTTCCCCACAACCCATAAAATAACAGTCAAAAATGACTCTAAACAAATTCTACTGCAGAAGAAGCCACAAAGGGACAGAGAAAAATAGATTTCCAGTCCAAGGTAGCCTGGAAGGCTAACACAAAAGGTCTGTCGCAGCAAGTGTGGAACAGAGCACAGCACACAGAGCCAGGCCCATCCCTGGACGCTTGGCACCAGTATGAATAAGACCAGATCAGGCCTTGGTGGCGGAATCCCCAGAAGCAGTGGTGGATCTCAGATCTCTCATCCCACAAGTGTCAAAGAAAGCTTCAAAGTTCAGTAAGAAAACTTTTTCATCTTGGAAAGGGAAGGTGGTCTGGCCATGCCTAGCAGCAGTGTCTATTTTTAGAGCCCTCAGTCTAAAACCACTGGGAGAACTGAGCAGCTGATCTGAATCTCAGCCCTTAGGCAGACCCTGGGGTCAGAAGGAGGAATACTGTCCAGTTGGTGCTGGAGGTGATTGTAGAAAGGGAATTCTACTACTTTCAGATTCTGGGCAGAAAACCTTTTAGTTGCTCCCTGACCAGTGTGGAGGGCAGGAGAGAAATACAGTTCCCTCCCTTGATTGGGCCACCTTGGAGGAACTGTGATCTTACAGGTAGCCAGAGTATACCCTACACTTGACAACGGACTCAAAAGTCAAGTAATGGGTTGGGAAAATGACCCAAAAAAGGAAAAAATAAGACTATAGAAGTCTACTTTCTTGTTAAACAGGTATTTCAACATGACAAAAAAAAAGTGTAACATCAGTGGAAGTCAAGGCTTTCAAAACTCTCAAAATAATTATGCAGTGGTCAAAGACCATGGAAGATGTCAAAAAGGATTTTGAAAATCAACTAAGAGAGGTAGAGAAAAAAAATTGGGAAGAGAAATGACAGTTATGAAAGAAAAGCAAGTCAACAGTTTGCTAAAGGAGACCCAAAAAATTTTGAAGAAAATAACACCTTTAAAAATAGGCTAACTCAACTGGCAAAAGAGAGTCAAAAAGCGATTGTGGAGAAGAATGCTTTAAAAAGCATAATTAGCCAAATGGAAAAAGAGGGTCAAAAGATCACTGAAGAAAATAACTATTTAATAATTAAAGTGGACCAGATGGAAGCTGATGACTTTACGAGAAACCAAGAAATTACAAAAGAAAACCAAAAGAATGAAAAAAATAGAACACAATATGAAATATCTCATTGGAAAAACAATTGACCTTGAAAAAACATCCAGGACATAAGATGTAAGAACTATGGACTACCTGAAAACCTTGACAAAAAAAGAGCTTAGACGTCATCTTTCATGAAATTATCTGGGAAAATTGCCCTCATATTCTACAATCAGAGGGTAAAATAAATATAGAAAGAATCCACCAATCACCTCCTGAAAGAGACCCAAAAGGAATATTATAGCCAAATTCCAGAGTTTCCAGATCAAGGAGAAGGTATTTCAAGGAGCTAGAAAGACACAATTCTAGTATTGTGGAAAGGCAATCAGGATAACACAAGATCTAGCAGCTTCTACATTAAGGGTTCGAGGGGTTGGAAGATGATATTTGAGAAGTCAAAGAAACTAGGATTAAAAGCAACAATCAGCTACCTAGCAAAACTGAGTATAATACTTTAGAGGGAAAAGTAGTTATTCAATGAAATAGAAGAATTTCAAGCATTCCTGATGAAAAGATCAGAACTGAGTAGAAAATTTGACTTTCAAAAAGCAAGAATGAAGAGAAGAACAGAAAGGTAATCAGGAAATAAAAATCATGAGATTTTCTAAACTTGAACTATTTACATTACTATGTGGAAAGATAATATTTGTAACTCCAGTATTTTCTCAATATTTGGGTAGTTGGAGGGATTACACACACACACACGCACACACACACACACACACACACACACACACACACGTGTGTGTATATGCATATACATGTGTATATATACGTATATATACATATGTGTATATGCATATGCATGTGTATATATGTATATATACATGTGTGTATATGCATATACATTGTGTATATATACATATATATGTATGTATGGACAGAGAGCATAGCATGAGTTGAATAAGGAGGGATGATATCTAAATAAATAATAAAATTAAATGAGAGAGAAATACATTGATAGGACAAAGGGAGAAATGGAATGGGGTTATTTTTTTTCTCAGAAAAGAGGCAAAGAAAAGTTTATCCAATACAGGAGAAAAGGGAGGAGGTGAAAGGGAAAACGTGAAGCTTATTCTCTTCACTTGTGGCTTAAAGGAGGGAATAGCATGCTCACTCAATTTGGTATGAAAATCTATCTTATACTGCAGGAAAGTAGGTGAAACAAGACAAGTGAGGTTGTGGGGAGGATAGAAGGGAGGGCAAATGAGAGGAGGCAGTAATTAGAAGTAAACACTTTTGGGGAAGGACAATAGAGAATAGAATAAATGGGAGGCAGGATAGGATGGATGGAAATATCGTTAGTCTTACATAGCATTACTACTATGGAAGTCTTTTGCAAAACTACCCATGTATAGCCTATATTGAATTTCTTCCCTTCTCAGTGGGAATTTGTGGGGAGAGAGGAAGGGAGAAAAGTTGGAATTCAAAGTTTTAAGAACGAATATTGACAATTCTTTTTGCATAGAACTGGGAAATAAGAAATACAGGTAATGGCGTATAGAAATAAATCTTGCCCTACAAGAAAGGAGAGAAGATGGGGATAAGGGAAGGGAGGGGTGTGATGGAATGGAGGGCATACTGAAGGAAGAGGTAATCCGAATACGAGGTATTATGGTATGGGGAGAAGAGATATGGGGAAATGATTAAGAACTCAAAATTTTGTGGAGATGAATGTTGAAATGTAAAAATAAATAAACATTTTTTTTAGAAAAGTAAGGAAAGGATTTCATGAGATTGAGGTCAGGACAGGTAATTTCAGAAATTTGAGGACAAGTTACAAATTTGGGAGAGGGAATATTATTTGGATGCACAACAAGTTGATCAATATGACTGGAATGTATAATATCTGAAAGGTAAGAATGTGAGTTAGTATCTGGGATGACAATCTCATCTGGTTTATCATCAATATAAATTGATTTAAATGTCAAAAAAGTACTTTCTATATCACCCTACCGACAGTAGAGAGCTACAGAAGCTTCCTGAAGATGTGAATGAAATAGTCAAACCTACACTTTAGGTACATTTTCCGGACAACATTATGAAGAATAAATGTCATCACAATAAAATTCTCTAGCGTGACCTAAGAATATTCCAAGAGCAGGCTCAATGATGGACCATATATTTATTTTCAGAGGAGAAATCTAGCAAAATGCATTGTGATTGGTAACATAACGTGGAATTTCCTTTTATACCAACTGTTACTGCAGTCCACTATGTCATAGAGTTAATTAATTTTATTGAAGTCAGTAGCAGTTCTGACAAATCACATATGATTGAAATACTAGAATATATGATAATTTTAGTGGGAGATCTTCAAATAAGTAGGCAAAAGTTTTGACTTCAGATGATCTTCCAGAAGCTACTCTATATGTGGAGAGGCTTTGAGAAGATGTTCCTAATATTAAATATGAAATATTTCTAACTTTGTGGATCTTATGAACTTTAATTATCGACTCCCTTGTTCGTTATATTTCCAAAAGGATATTTTCGTTTTTTTTCTTTCTTCATACAAAACATCTATCAATACCTTACAGTTTATTTTTGTTTTTTTTATGTGCTCAAATCAGAATCTTTGCCAGAAGCTTTAAGGATTCCTTAAAGTGAGTTAACCAATAAAACTTTAAGGTTAGCAAGGGGAATTTTTCTCATAACAGTCACAGGAGTTTGGGGCTGGATAGAGCCCAATCCAATGCAGGAATATTTGATACCTACTCAGAATCAAGCACTGTGAGAATATCCAACTGCTCCAGAAAAAAAATAACAGAAGAAAAATTGAAACATCAAAGGTTTCCTTCTCTAAAGTGTACATTATAGTGGTGGATCAAACAAGGGAAAATATATTTATGCATGTGCATAAATGTAAATATAATAATCTTTCTATACACACACATATCTATAAGAACAATGTGTGCATATAGAAACACATTCATATGTATTACACAGTATACTGTATAGCTGTAGTGTCACATTCTAGTACAAACAGATACCTTTGGCCACACATAGACTCAGAAAGTCACAAATTAACATTATCAATTTTGTTTTCTTAATTGCATTTTAATCCACTTTAAGCAGCACTTGTGAGTGTTGCCCATTAGTTTGATACCTCTGAGGGATGGTGCTGTGAACTCTACTGGATGTTCAGCAAACCTAGCCTAAAATCTCACTTTGAATATATTCAATTTTTGTGACCTGGGCAAGTCATTGAAAGTTTCAGTGTTTTAAGAAATACTGAGCTTTTAGTAGAAGAAAACGTACCAACTTTCATTAGTAGAGGGCATTTCCTCATTTGGAATTTCCTGATACCATTAGAAATACATGTCCAAAAAAACTTATTTCTCCATACATATGAATGTAAAATGTGAAGAAGAAAATCAAAACAAAGAAGTAAAGGTATAAGTAAAGAAAGTCTTCCAGGTTGATATAATATGGCGTCTGAAGCTTGAAATAAATTCACCTTTCGAACATTCAGATTTAGGAAATAGTGTCTATTTTTATTTCTAACCCAAGAAAATATAATTATGCTTACTGATAGGTATAGTATATTCATAGAACTTTCGTACTTCTTTCCAGATTATTTTCTCAATTTTGCCCACCTAATGTAATTGAGACACCGTGTTTTCCTTATTAATTGTATTTTACAGGTGAGAATAAAGGATCAGTTGATTTGCTTAGAATCAACTAGTTAGCAACGATGAAAGATAGAAAGAAAATCACATAGGGAAAACCCCTGGAATTACTGACATCAAAATACACATGATGTAAATCTTTTAAACAGCACACAGCTAAAGCTCCAAATTTAAAACACTAAGAAAAATTACGATACTGTGTTCAGAAACACAGTGTCAAATAAAAAATTTGGTAGATAGAAACCATTTAGAACAACAAATAATCTCTCCTAATTCACAGAAATTTAAAGGAAAAATCGGAATATGAACTTTTGCAAGGCCAATGAGATTAATTGCCACCACAAAATGACACATTTTATAATGCTGACCCAAAGAATCAAAATAACAACACATTGAGAAAACAAAACACTTCTACGCATAGCCTACGACAGATATAGGGATGAGAATGCTATGTGATAAGATATAGGGGTGAGAATGCTATGTGATAAACACATATGACAAAATGAAGTAAATTAAACAGACTCAGCTAACACTGAAAGAATAAAAAGTGAAATATGGGTTTTCATGTCTTAGGAATAGAATAAGTTATTACGAGGTTTGGGGGAACTTTTTGCTAGTCAGGAATATTGTGAAAGTGAAGGAAGTGTCTACAAAAGAATTTGAGGTGAAAATTACATGAAAAAACTGAAGAGCAAGAAAGGAGAAAGAAAATATTTTCTACTTCATCATATTTGTTTACTCTAGAAGATCTAAAATGCCAAGATTTTATTTGCATTCCAATAATTGCATGTGTTCTTCCTACTTGGTTCTTCATTAAAATTTTGTCATTCTCTTAGTCAAAGAGTCTATTGTTATTTTATTTCTTTATTTTTGCCCCTTTTAGTGTGTTTGTTTATTTGCTGTCTTCAGCCTGCCTCGGATGGGCTAAATTGGTAGGGCTTAAGTCATAGGGTAGATGAGTAGAAAATGATTAGGGACATTGATAGGAAGAGATTTTGAAAGTCTAGAATAAATGAATGCATTCTATAACTCTTTCTCTCATTCTCATGCTTCCACATTCCCTTTTCCTTCTCAGAAATCTACGTTTTTAAGATTTCTGTGTGAAATATCTCATTGGAAAAACAACTGAACTGGAAAATAGATCCAGGAGAGACAATTTAAAAATTATCGGACTATCTGAAAACCACGATCAAGAAAAGAGCCTAGACATCATCCTTCATGAAATTATCAAGAAAAACTGCCCTGATATTCTA
>CM053771.1:531378158-531393303 GCA_028658325.1 Potorous gilbertii | reverse complement strand
AAGTGGGGGAGAAGGAGATAAGCAGGGTGGGGGGATGATGGAAGGGAGGGCAATGGGAGGAGGGAGCAATTTGAAGTCAACAATCTTGGGGAGGGACAGGATCAAAAGAGAGAATAGCAGCAATGGGAGGTAGGATAGGATGGAGGGAAATACAGTTGGTCTTACACAACACGACTATTATGGAAGTCATTTGCAAAACTACACAGATATGGCCTATATTTAATTGCCTCCCTTTCCAAAGGGAATGGGTGGGGAGGGAGGGATGGGGAGAAGATGGAATTTAAAGTTTTAGGAACAACTGTCGAGTATTGTTCTTGCTACTAGGAAATAAGAAATACGGGTAATAGGGATAGAACGTTATCTGGTCCTATGGGACAAAAGTGAAGATGGGGACAAGAGAAGGGAGGGAAGATAGAAAAGGGGGCCGATTTGCGATAGAGGCAATAAGAATGTTCAGTGTACTTGGGTGGGGGGATGGGGAGAAAATTTTGGAACCCAAAATTATGTGAAAATGAATGTAAAAAGGTAAATAAATAAATAAGAAGTTCGTGATAGTAGTAGGATGGTTGGAACAGAATTGAAATAAGATAAAATACTGTTGAGTATCAACACTGGGGATCTTTAATTAATTGTGCCTCTTCACTTCTTTCCCATTCCCTCTGCTTGCTGCTTCTTTCTCCCTGTACAGTAGTAAATTATTGTAATTAGCACTAGATCCTATTTCTAGGATCGCAGAATCATTGATCTAGGGCTCAAAAAGTCCTTAAAACTCACCGATTCCAAATCCCTCACTTACAGAAGAAGGAATTGAAAGCCAAGGAAGATAAATTGACTCACCCTAAGTCACACAGATAGCAGTAAGCCTAACCTTTGATCTCATGTCCCATAATTACAAACAGTACTCTGTTTTACAAGACTGTTAATGTAGTTCATTTTGTTTTTTTCTAATTTATTTCTAGGACCATAAGTAGACACACACATAAATGTGCATATATGTGTACATAGATATACATGGATATATATGCGCATAATCCGTATTATCATTTACACACCAAGATATTCAGTAAAAAATATAATGAATTAATAATTAGCATTTGTATGGTGCCTTATGGTATTTTACAAAATGAAATCATTTGGTTCTCACAATCATTTAAGATAGCTAGTATCATTACACACATTTTGAAAATGAGAAAACTGAAGCACAGGGAGATTAAAAGATTTGTTCAGAGTCACACAGTTATAAGTCCCTGAGTAACTGACTCCAAACTCTATGTTATTTCCACTGTGACACCTAGCTATCTTTATTTCGTTAATAGACTTACAGCTATCTATGTTATTCAAGCTAACATTGTAAGTTACTCCTACTTTTACTTGTATGATGCGCCTAAGAATTTCAAGGGATCATCTATGATCATGTCATGCAATTGTAGTTGCAAAAGAGGTATCCTCCTTTATGAATAGGATCTCAAATTTAAGAGTTTACTACCAGATGACAGATATATTTTCACAGACGTCAAATCTCCAGTTCTAAGCACAGTTTCAGGAGTTTAATAAATATTTGTAATGAATTGATCAGTTGATAGTTCTTTCCATGTAGGTATTAATGAGCTTCAAATGCTATGGTTTAAAATATTTGAAAGAGTGATGGGGAAAGGGATTTAGATTTTTCCTCCTTAGCTAGCCCTAGAGGGTGGAATGGGGATCTATGGATGGAAATTTTGAGGTGGAAAATGTATCCTTAAAATAAGGAGGAAATATTGCTACCAATTAGAACCATTTTTGGAATAGCATGTGCTACTCATCGTAGTAGAATCTCCTCCAATTCCAAGTAATATCCCAGTCATCTATTTCAGCTTATAAAATATGGAGAATTTGTCCTTCCATGATAGAGGGATATCTATAGAAATTTCATTGGGAGTTCCCGGTAACTGTGAAATTACAGGTCAGTTTGGTAATGTTTAGTACCTTGCTGCTGCTGTTGCCAACAACAACAACAGCTGTAACCATAATAATACCACCTCCAACAACAATTTTGGGCTGAAGTTCTACAACAATTACCTAAAAGGTTTGTTCTCTTTCTTCTTCCCCATCCCTTTCTTCTCCTTCTTTTAATTCTTCTCTGTCTTTTTGTCTCTGTCTCTCTCTCTCTGTCTCTTTCTATCAGGGAGCAAAACTATCTCTGAATGATTGAAATGTAAATGTAACTCTTCAGAATTGTACCAGTTATTAGAGAAGTCATTTCAGATGCTTATTCCTATGAGTTAGGTTGACCCAAATGTAGCAGAAATTAGAGAGGCTGGACTTGCTTAAACAGCTGAGAGAGTATGAGGGGAAACTATTCCTACTTAGCTATCCTATATCATCTTAAGCTTTACATTTTAACTTTCTTTGTTGGTATTTTTTCCCACATAACTTCTCCAGTAAATACTTTTAATTTTGTTTCTTTATAGGAGGGGTAGCTTTAGATAAGACTATTTTCAGGAAGAGAAAGCTACTGTCCAGTGTTTCAAAACTGGTGGTTACAAAAGGGGAAAGAGAAAAAAATCCCTGGCAGTATATTTAAATGGTCAATGGTATACTTGTTTGTTTTTTTGTGTGTTTTTTTTGTCAGAAGGTCTTTTGCTCTGATTACTATCTACAAGAAGTTGTGTGTTCAAATCTGTTTGGAAAACGAGTCATTTGGGATGATGGGAAATTCTATAACCATAATAATGAAATTCAATCTATTATAAAAATATCTCCAATTCTCATGAGCTGCAACATTTAAATGAAGGTTTTTGGCAGGGTAATTTCTCCTTATGAAGTGGAAGTCCAACAGTAATATGTGGTTTATTATACCCTCTTTCTTTGATGTTCTGCCAAGCAAATCTTTTGTCACCAATAATTTCCAGCACACTGAATTTTCTTAGTCTAAACTCACCATAACAAAATGATAAAATATCAGGGACTGTACACAATGACCCAAGGAGGCTGACATTTTCATTTTTACTTTCAGTGCCCTCCTTAAGGATATCCAGAATTGGGGCTTCTTTTTGCTGTTGTTGTAGGAACATATAGATTCATGTCAACGTGATCACTATATTGGATGTTTTTTCTTCAATTTATTATCTGTCTATAATAACTGTCTATAATAAACCTCTATTGACAATGAATTGATAGTAACAACCCTTTCCAAAGTTTAATGTTTTCAAATCATTTGTTTAACAAGAAATATCTCTGAAGTGTTATACATCATATGAAAACTTAGGTTTTTAGCTATCCATGATTTCAATATTACCTATTACATATTAATTTATCTTAATACTAATCGCTTTGATATTCTGATATGAACAATTTGTTCTTCCTTTAAGTCAGTTTTCCGTCAATTAAAATGTCTTGCTTCCAAATTATATTTATACATATATGCACACATATATACAGGCATACATATGAATATACGCATATGTATATGTACACACATATATGTGTGTGTAATTGAAAAAAATAAGAAAAATGATTCTGAAAATTCACACTTTTGACACACACTAAATAACATTTCCAAGTAATTAATAGTAAGAGAGATATAAATAAAATATATTTGATCATTCCCTCACCATATATAGTAAATGAACATAAACCGTCAAAGTGATATAAGTGAAGAGTTATAGAAAGATTAGGATATTAATGCTTCATTAATAGAATTGTTAAATGGTCTTAGTATGCAAAGAGGCAATTTGGTTTATGCTTAAAAGGAAATGGCCAAAGTTTCCATCTCCATTGACGAAGAACCTATTATATACAATATCAAAGAGATAAAAGATAGAAAACATCTAAGTTCACCACAATATTAAAAGAGGCACATGTGTGGTGTGAAAGAAAAAAATAGAAACAAAGTTGATTCCCAGCCATGAGAGGGTGGCTAAACAAAATATGCACATGAATTAATGAAAAATTACTGTATTTTGAGAAAACAAATAACGAAATGGATTGACAAAAACAACCAAGAAACACATAGACATTGATGGACAATAAAGCATTATCACTATAATAATATGCAAACTTTAATAATACAAATAAAAGGAAAAAATATAAAAGTTAACTTAGTAATGTTTAATAAAACACCAAGAAGTTGAGAAAAGTCATTTTACTTTCCTCTTTTCAGAGGTTATGGACTAGGGATTTGAAATAGTTCAGATCCTCTCAGATTTAGTTCCACAGTTGATTAGGTTGAACTAATTTCAAAATTTTTCTTAAAATTTTTGTCACAAGAAATGGTTTTCTGGTCTGGGGAAGGAATTGGTAGAGAATGAGGGTGACAATAAAGTAAAATGTATTAATTTAAGCAATAGTTTTAAATTATATAATTTGAATGCAGAATTCTGTAGAAAGTTGGTGTAGGGTAATGGGCAGTGTTGAACTGACACTTACAAAGGTCTGGGCTCAAATTCTATCTTTATTTTCTATCCACATCACTATTTGTAAGTGAAAATATTCTATGAAAAATGTTCGACTTTCTTAGTATTGTCTGTTGAGGGATTATGTTAAGATTTTAATTAGTGGTCTGGTGATAAAATCAGAGATCCTTCATGTATATAAAGAATATTATCACAGTTTTTTAAGACTGCATCGATGAAAGTTCCCTTTCCCTTTCATTCTTATTCACATTTATCCAAGAAAAATATGTAAATATTTGATGATAATTATTTTTTCTTTTCAGAAAACATTTTTTTTCACTAAAAAGTTGGCTATATTTACATTTTTGTGAGCTTAACTGCTAAATCTTGAGTTAGATAAACTTCTTAAATATATGATTTAGTGAAAATCAATGATTTGGTCTGAGGAGATTTCAGTAGCATATCACGCACGTACTATATATCACACCACAGATTAAGGTATGTCTGATAATGACAAAGTATGCACTCTTTAAAAAGATTATAATTTATTTAAACACATTCATCAAGAGACCACGGATATTCAGGTAAAACAAAGTCTTGCAGTTTGAAAAAAATAAGAGAATTGCTTTTTTTTTTACACATCTATTATATTTCCCTCCCATTACTATCCTCCAATTTAACCATTAAAAAAAGAAAACCATCATGATAAATGTACAGATTACAGCAAAACATTTTACTAATATACAAAACTTTATATCTTATTGTGTATTTGAACCACATCCCCATTTTTTGCAAGAGGTGAGTATCAATTTATGGATTGTCACTGCATTGATCAGGTCTCTGAAGTTCTAAAAGATTTTTTTTCCCCTTTTTTAATGCTTTATGTAACATATACGTTTATGTATACATATATATTTGTGTGTATGTATCTTTTCTGCTCTCATTCTGCCTCATGTGATAGAAATATTAACATTTTCTTCTCAAATTCCTTATATTATCACTGCTAAAAAGAACCACGAGAATTCTTTAAATTCATCTGTCATATTTTCTTTAGCCATTCCACAATAGGTGAAACATACCTTAGTTTCTACTTTGGGGTTACTCCAAAAATAGTTACCATAAATATTTGTTAACAGATTGGTTATTTTCCCCTTTCTTTTATCTGTTTGGTGTAAGGAGCTAGGATTGGAATCATAAGGTAAAGATTCGTTCACAGTTTAAGAAATTTGGGAGCATAGATCCAAAATAATTTGCCCAATGGCTGAGATAATTCACAGGTATAACAAACTATTCAGAAGGTATCTGTTTTCCTTCAAACCTTTTATCGCACTCCATTTTTCTCTCTTATTTTTTACGTAATATAACAAAAATAAACTACAACTTAGAGATGCTTTACATTTTTATTTAATTAATTTATTTTGGAATGTTTTATATGATTGATAAAAGCTTTTATTTATTCCTTCAAAACAAAACCAAAAACAAAAAACCTTATTCTTCATATGCTTTGACAAGTTAACTATTTGGAAATCAATTTTGGTTTCATAATTTTTTGTCAGTTCCTTATGCATCTTGTATATGGGATTCTTAATTTTTCCCAAAGTTATCAATTTTCTTTTTAATTTTATTGGCATTTATATGTACCTAAAAATAAATGTTATGTTACCTAATGGCCTATTTTGTTGTCTGTGATACCATATAAGTCATTAAAACTATTTTAAAATTAAACATATGTACGCATACTCATATGACTGTATAAAGCAATATTTCCATTTCCGTAAATATGAAAAAGTTTTTTTTCATATGCCCATGATAGTGTCTGTGTCTAAGATGTTTCCAAGTTTAACTATATATGTGTCAATATATTAATTTTGAGTATGCTATCTTGTTAGTGAGATATTGCTCTGTTCCTAAGTATGACCAAACTGCCTACATTTCAGATTATTTTTTAGGTTGGGAAGGATTCATAATGTGAGCACTTTCCCTAGGACATAAGGTGACTTGGTGTATCAAAAACTATACAGTTTTTGCTTTTGTGTACTTTGTACTTAATTTGTTCCATTGATGGTCCACTATTTTTTAGCAAGTGGAAATCATACTAATGATTACCATTTTGTAATATAATTTGAGATCTGCCAGTGATAGATACTTTCCTTATTACTTATTATTTTTTCAATATATCCTTGAGATTCCAAAATTTTAGTCTTCTATGTAAACTTCATTATCTTTTTTTCTAAATCAACTAATCTTTTCATATTTTTATTTTCATAGTACCAAAGAAGTAAATTTATTTGAGTATTGAATTTTTTTCACTGCAGTGTTTCAACATACTAGTGAGTGATTAATATTTCTTCAATTATTTATGTCTTTGTTTAAAGAAAGAGTATTTCTATTTGAAACCATATAGATCTCTTAGATGTGACAGCAATTATAATTTTGTTATATTAACCAATTATTAAATTACAACTTTTTTTCTTCTTTATTTCCTTGTATACAGTCCAAGTTCAACCTCTGAATGACATAGCTAATTGTTGAAATGTCCTTAAGCCTCCTCAATCTTGGACTAAACCCCACCCAACCAATATGCGGGTTGTATGAACAGAATACAGTCTAAACAAGTTCCTGCCCTAAGAAGAATATCACTCCCTTTGTACCTCTCCATTAGAAATTAAGGTGACCAAACTCATGAAGAAGAAAACTAAACAGAGTGCTCTGGATGGAAATGGATTCTTCTGTCCAGATTACTGGAAGCATCTGAGTTTCATCATCAAGCCACCTTCACAACATGATGAGATGAAGTCTTCTATCCCACTGCTAATCAAATGTCCAGCTATCAGGGTTCATTTTCACTTGCCAGGGCATCCAAATTTACACAGAAAAAAAACGTGTCAATGTCTTCACTGGAAGTGTTTGGCTTTCTGAGAGAAATCACTGACTATGAATTTATTATTAGCTAACTTAATTAATACATTATTAGCTAAAACACTGTCTTTTAAGTTTTTCATTTGTTAAAGATGTTTCTTGATAGATAAAATTCCAAATATTTGAAATCTTCCGTACTTATTTCTAATGTAATTACTTTCTGTCTTTTCATGTGATTTTTATCTGATTTGAAGTAACATAAAAAAGTTAGATTATTTATATTTCTTTTGTATCATAAAATCTTCAGAATTTATTAGCTTAAATAATTTTACTTTATTTTTTTAGCATTTTACAAGTAAATTGTAATATCAATCAAGAAACAGTAAATATTAGAAATTTTTATGAAAATGTTTTAATTGCAAATTACCATACACGTGGAAGACTTGTTCTTTGATGATTTCTTGTCTCTTAGATCTACTAAACCCACTAACACTGACATTATTGTGTGGTTCTTTATTGACTTTAATGTATTTCTAAAGACACAGGGTTGCCTGATAATGTCTGTTATATACTACTTTCAAGTTTGCAAATTGTTTTATAATTATAATGCAATTTTATCCTCACAACAGATCTGTGAATTTGGTACAATTATAATTCATTTTATAAATATAAGGAAACTGTTTAAGTGACATTCTTAGGGTCATTCAGCTGGTTAGCATCTGAGGCCAAAAATAACTAGGGCTTCTGAATTAGATCCATCTGCTTTACCCCTCATTGCTCATAAAGAGAGGGATGATTTGAGTTGAAAGTTCATTCACTTAAAAATTCAGTGTCCCACACAACTCCTTCAAAATATTTGTTGCAAAGAATGTACCTATTTCTATGACTGCAGGTATAGAATGAATTTCTTTTCTTTCGTTTTGCTGTAGTGATTATGGAACAGGTCTTCACTCAAAAGTTGGATGCTTCCTTTTTCAGGCATGCTATAGAAAGTATCCCTGTTTAAGTCTGGGAGATACTAGATATTTGAGACCCTTCTCACTTAAATTCTTTGATTCTGATTCTAAATAGGACGTAACCCAAACATCTTAGTCTCTGACATTTTTCAATTATTTTCACAGACCCTTCAGACTAGTCCTCACAGACATCTCTATAGATGTGATATTGAAATGGCTATTGCATATTCAGACGCATGAAAAATAGTTTCTCCCTAGAGAAGCATAGGACTGCTATTCAAGTTACATCCGAATTACATACTATTATTTACAGTTCAAAAATATTTTCTCTTTCAGGGCAGAATAGGAAGGGGGCAGAGAGCTGAGTCAATTCAGATGATGTTTGGATTGGGTATGAATCTAAGTGCTGGTGTCCTGAGTAATGTGAAACACCCTTGTCCAAAGGTGAAGGAATTGTTTAATAAGCAATAATTCAACTTACAAAGTCTTGTGCATCCTTAGGCATACACCATTTAGTCTAAACAGGCCCTAGGCACATATATCACTTGGACTAGATTTCCATTCTTACACATTTCTGCAGTGTCCTGTACAAAAAAAAAAAATATGTCAAAATACGCTCCAAACACATGAACTTTCTAAATTCTTGCATTTGTGTAAAAGTAGAGCTTGGATTCATTTTTAAGTTTTTTCCACAATGATAACCAAATGCTTTTTTATTGAACTTTGGCATATGGTGGCATTGATCCAATTCTTTAGTACTCACTCGTGTCTCATCTCAGCTGTATTTCATCTATCTCTAGCCACACTACCATCCTGACCTTCCCATAACTCATTGCCATGGCAAAGGTTACTTTTGTTCCTATTCAATGAATTAATTAATAAGGCTTCGTCATATTATGTAAGATCACTTTTTACCATCTATTAGAGGTCATCACTAGACCATAGGTGGTATGCTCACAGTAGATACAATTTTTCAGAAACTTAATAACATATATGTCTTAAGAAAACATTTCTTCATACCCTTTAATATACCAATATCTGTATGAATTAAGAAATTCATAAGTGAAAATAAAGTTTGGAGAGTTCAGTAATGACCTCATTTAATAAGAGGAAGGTAAATGTTATGAGAAGACAAGAATAAAGATTGAACTATATTGACAGGAATGGATGGGATCAAGTTTTCATTTTAGGATGGGGCATTCATGTTGACAAAATCACAGATCTATGACACTTTTAGTAATATATCGAATTTTGTTAATGTAGTGAAATATTGAAAACATTATATGAACATTTTATATCTCAGTTTCAAAAGAAAGTACTTTATTCCATTTTCAATAAAATGCATGAAGTAAAACAATATTTTGACTGTATAAGAAATTAGAATCACAAATAATGAGAGATCAATTTTGGATATTCAATTCATTAGAGTCCAGTCCTGGATTTTTATCTTTAGGATCATAATTTTAGATTTGGAAAACTCATTGATGGCAACTACTCCAAATTTATCACTTTAAAAATGAAGTTGAGATTCATATAGGTTAGATGACTTACTATCACCAGACAGTAAGTAAAAAGAAGGTAACTCTAAATATAGCTCCCTTCCCATTGAATTTTGTTGTCTTTATCCCACAACCCATCTCTGCAACCCATCCACCCAAAAGAGAAGTAACGAATTCAAAGGCTAAATAATCAATTGGGGTACAATTTGAGAGCAGACCTGTTCAGATACGAAGCCTAAGGTCACTGGCTTTATTTTCGGTTTTATTTTTTTTATTTCACCTCTGAGATCTCAAACTTTTACACAATTGAAAACAATAAGCATGGAGATAGAGAGCCTTCAAAAACTTGGAGTCTTGAGTAGCCACATGGCTTTTGCTGTTGAGAATTGCTGCATGATTTTCTTTGCTTATTTTTCTCAATTGATACAAAGAAATAAATATCTTACTGGAAAGAAGAAATCACAAGGAAATAAATGGTGGAAAAAAGATGAATATGACAAAGACATAAAGGAATTATGAAAAATATAAATTTTCACTCCAAAGCTAAGCATAACAAATTATAATATTGAAGAAAGCATTCTGTAATTTTTCCCATTAAGTGGCAACATATGAGAAAATGTTTCCACTTGAATGATAAAAAGTAGGGGAGCTTAGAACCCTGGACTAAGTAGTGATCGAAATACTTTTCCCCTCACAAATTAAATCTTTTCACATATAATAAAAAATCCTGAATTTTATGTAAATAAGGAAATGTAAGTAAGTCAAAAGATGTACTTGCTCTAGTTTTCTGAACTTTAATTATTGCAAGCAATATCTCATGTTTTCCTGGCATTTCTCTTAAAAATAATCCAAAAAAGATCTATTCAGAAGTTTCTTTGAACTTTATAAGTGAATGATTTCTTATATAATTGTAATAAAAATCTTTGGAAAAGAACCTATTATGGCACTGTGTCAGTAGTTTTAGATCATCACAGATGACTTCTTCCCCTCTCCAAATAATGATTCAATTTAAACTATAGATTATATAATTTCATAGTGAATAGCAGCCTTGAGTTCTTTCTTGTGATTTGAAAACTGAGATAACTGACCAATTTGGTAACAGAAATTAGTTAGGAAAAGAACTCTTAAATTCTGATGAGTGGCATTGACCTTTTGTCCTAGAACCAGACCACATTTATCTGAAACATGTGAAGGGAACCTAGAGTTCATTTCCCTATAGTTAATCCTCGCAGCTTATTTGTAAGCAGCTGAATTATAATAATATTTAAACTTGATCAGAATTTTTCAGTCACTTTTTAGTTGTGTTTAACTCTTCATGACCCAGTTAAGGCTCTTTTGGCAGACATTCTGGAGTGCTTTGCCATTTCATTTTCTTGTTCATTTTACAGATGAGAAAACTGAGGCAGATAGGGTTTAGTGATTTGCTCAGGGTCACATAGCTAGTAAGTGTCTAAGATTGGAATTGATCTCAGATGTTTCTGACTCTAGCCCTGAAGCAATATCCACTGTACCATCTAGCTGCCCAAACGTGATTAATCTTTTCTTTTAAATGAGCAGAAATGGTAATTCATCAGTAGAAGGAATTTCTTTTTCCACTTGACTAATTCTGCTCTTGAAAGCATTCTTCTCCTCATTGGCTTTTTGAACCTCTTTTGCCAATTGAGTTAGCCTATTTTTCAAGGGGTTATTTTCTTCAGCATTTTTTTTGGGTCTCCTTTATCAAGGTATTGACCCATTTTTCATGCTTTTCTTGCATCTCTCTCATTTCTCTTCCAGGTTTTTCCTCCACCTATCTAACTTGATTTTCAAAATCCTTTTTGAGCTCTTCCAAGGCCTGAGCCCATTGGATATCTATTTCAGATGTTTGGGATACAGAGGCCTTGACTCCTATGTCTTTACCTGATGGTAAGAATTGGTCTTCTTCTTCAGAGAGGAATGGCGCAATCATCTGTTCCCCAAGAAAATATCCTTCTATGCTCTTATTTTTTTTCCCTTTTCTGCGCATTTTCCCAGCCAGTTACTTGACTTCTGAGAGTCCTCTCCACCCCAGGCCTAGGTCTGCCCAGCTAGTGCTTGGGGTCTGAGATTCAAATGCTGCCCCCCAGCCTCAGAGCTTTTGGCGGCTGGCTGGATGCTATTCAGGGTAAGATTAAATCAGGTTCTCAGGTGGGGGCATGGCCGCCTCCCGGGCTCAGTTCCCTCAGGGGGTTTATGTAGAGACCTTCTCTAATGGAGCTCCTGCCTCTGGCTACCTGCTGCCTCTGCTGCTGCCTCCCCAGGGGGCCCGAGTCACGGAGACACCCCGCTCCCCTCTCAGCCAATCCAGACATCTCTCTCACTGACCTGTGAGTCTGTGGGTGGAGGGACTTTCGCGGCCGCTGGAGATTCCATCCCTGAAGCCTGCTCGGATCTGCTCACTCTTCTCAGTGCCCCGTGGCCAGGCCAGGGCTGGGCTCCGCTCCCATCAGGTGTGCATCCGGCCCTTGGGGTCGGTTTTTCAGGGCTCTCTGGAATGGAAATCTCCTTCACCCAGTTGCTGCGTGGCTCCACTGTTCCAGAATTTGTTGGGAGTTCTTTTTATAGATAATTATGGTCCGTGGGTTCAGATCTAGCATATGTGAGTCTTTCTACTCCGCCATCTTGGCTCTGCCCCCAGGCATTTCTAAATGACACAATTACCTCTGCCAATGAATTCCACAACTTCTTAAGCATCTATTTAGAGAATTTAATGGTGAAGTTGCTTGTCCAGGCTCACAAAATCAGGATGTCTCTCCCCAAATGATAAATGGTCAAAGGATATGAATAGGCAATTTTCAGAGGAAGGAATTAAAGATATCTATAATCATATGAAAAAAGGGTCTAAATCACTTTTGATTAGAGAAATGCAAATCAAAACATCTCTGAAGTACCACCTATTAGATTGGTAAACATGACAGAACAGGAAAATGATAAACGTTGGAGAAGACGTAGGAAAGTTGGAACACTAACTCATTGTTGGTGGAGCTGTGAGCTCATCCAACCATTCTGGAGAGTGGTTTGAAACTATTCCCAAAAGGTTACAAAAATGTGCAAACCCTTTGACCCAGCAATATCGCTTCTAGGCCTGTATCCCCAAGAGATTATAAAATGTGAAAGGGTCCCACAAGTACAAAAATATTTATAGCAGCACTATGTGTAGTGACCAAAAACCGTAAACCAAAGAGATGCCCATCAATTGGGAAATAACTGAATAAATTATGGTATATTTAATACTATTGCACCATAAGAAATTATGAACAAGAAGACTTCAGAGAGGCCTTGAAATAGTTACATGATCTGATACTGAGCGAAATGTGCAGAACCAGGAGAACTTTGTGCACAGGAACGACCACAGTGTGCAAGAGTTTTTTCTGGTAGACTTGGATCTTCATAGCAATGCCAGGACATTAAAAGAAAATAGTCTCCAATGGTCTTCTAAGGCAAAATGCCTTCCACATTCAGAGAAGGAACTATGGAATTCAATCACAGAATATAGCAGATGTGTGTGTGCATGTGCGTGCATGCGTGTATGTGCATTACATTTGGGTTTGTTATATGATTTCTTCTGTTTATTTTAGTTCTTCTACACAGCATAACCATAATGAAAATGTATTCAATAGGAATGTATGTGTAGATCCTATATAGAACTGTATGCTGTCTTGGGGAGAGAGGAGGGTGACGGGAGCTAGGTAGGGGGAAAAAAAATCTAAGTTTTATTTTAGTGACTGTAGTGCACTGAATACAAATAAAATGAAAAAAAATCTGGATGTCTCAAAGGTCTTGAATGCAGGTCTTTGAGGTCTTTCATTCTAACTCCAATGGTACAAAAGAAAAAGTGATACATATTTTGTATCATAAAAGAATTTGCATTCTAACAAGGGAAATGCTAACACACACATACACACATGCACACGTGTGTATGTATGTAGGTTTAAAACAATACAGAATTATTATTAATATGTGCATGTGTAAAATAGTTCGGCATTATTTTAAAGGTGGAACATATTCAAAATGAAAATGTATATAAATATTCTTAGCAGCTCAGGCCACTTTAGTTATTGAAACATAGTAACAGAATACAATAAGATACTCTTGGTCGACAGAGTATAATTAACAACAATTTTACACAAGATGACATTAAAAATGATAATATTCACTTCACTAAGGGAACAAAAGGCCCATTTTCTTGACCCTTTAATAAGTATATACATCAAGGAGTTCGTGGATGAAGGAAAACCCCAATATCAACCACAATATTTTTCGGAGCTCTTCTTATGAGTGCAAAGAATTAGAGGAAAATTAGTTGTACATTGAAGGGGAATAACATAACAAACAAGTGCATGAAAGAAAAGGAATATTACTGTGAAGTAAGAAACAATAAAAACAAAAAAATGAAAGATTTTCATCAACTGATGAAGAAAAATGTAAATGAATACAAGAAACCAGTACCCAAAACAATTACAATATAAATCAAAATAATAATAAATACAAATTAATTGAAAGTGAATTATGAAAAATTTCAAAGCAAAATGGCCCCAAAAAGGATATACGAGAAGACAAATCTCACCTCTTCCAGAAATGAGAGTTTCAGAGTTGTGGAACCATATTTATTTATTTACTATTTGTTGATGTATGCATTGTGAATATTGATATTATTATGATAAAAATATTTTGTCTCTGGAGTCGTTTTCTGGGAGGAGAGAGGGAGGAAAATAGAACTTGATTTGGAACAAAAAGAAGTAATCAATAAAATATTTAATGTAAGAAATGAGTACAACTGTGGAAAAAAAAAAACCTACCAAGAAATTCAGCAAAGCCAAATCAAGCTGCGTCAAAAAGACTCTTTCAGCATTCTGTACATTCTCTTAACTCTCTCCCTCAATTTGTTTAGTATGAGCCCTTTATGATATTTTTTTGACATTATTAAATAAATTTATTTAACTTTTTACATTTATTTTCACAAGATTTTGGGTTCCAAAATTTTCTCCCCATTTGTCCCCTACCCCCACCCCGATACACTGGACATTCTGATTACCCATATCACCAATCTGCCCTCTCTTCTATCATCCCTCCCTTCCCTTACCCCATCTTCTCTTTTGTCCTGTAGGGCCAGATAACATTCTATTCCCCATTACCTGTATTTCTTGTTTCCTAATAGCAAGAACAATACTCAACAGTTGATCCTAAAACTTTAAGATCCAGCTTCTCCCCATCCCTCCCTCCCCACCCATTCCCTTTGGGAAGGCTGGCAATTCAATATAGGCCATACCTGGGTAGTTTTGCAAGTGACTTCCACAATAGTCGTGTTGTGTAAGACTAACTATATTTCCCTCCATCCTATCCTGCCCCCCATTGTTTCTGTTCTCTCTTTTGTTCCTGCTCCTCCCCAAGTGTTGACTTCAAGTTGCTCCCTCCTTTCATTGCCCTCCCTTCCATCATC
>CM053771.1:531360999-531377658 GCA_028658325.1 Potorous gilbertii | reverse complement strand
AAATAACCATCTATGGTCTTAGTTTTTTTCCCTTTTCTGGGCATTTTCCCAGCCAGTTACTTGATTTCTGAGAGTGCTCTCCACCCCAGCCTAGATCTGCCCGAACTAGTGCTTGGGGTCTGAGATTCAAATGCTGCCCCCCAGCCTCAGGGCTTTTGGCGGCAGGCTTGACTGCTCTTCAATGGGGGCTTATCTGCTGGTTCTCAGGTCGGGGCAGGTCTGCCTCCAGGCTCAGTTCCCTCAGTGGGTTTATACAGAGATCCTTTGTAGTGGAGCTGGGGTGGAGCTCCAGCCCACACTGGGAGTCTCTGGCTGAGCTGCCTCTGCCTCTGCCCGAGCTGCCTCAGCCTCTGCTGCAGCAGCCCCTTCCCAGGGGGTTCGAGTCCCGGAGATCCCCCGCTCCCCTCTCAGCCCGTCTCTCTCACTGACCTGTGCGTCTGTGGATGGAGGGACCTTCGTGGCCACCCGGAGATTCAGGTCCCTGACGCCTGCTGGGCTCTGCTCGCTCCTCTCAGTGCCGCGTGGCCAGGGCGGGCGAGGGAAGCGCTGGGCAGGACAGGACTCCGCTCCCATCAGGGGTACCTTTGCGGTCGGTTTTTCAGGGCTCTCTGCAACGGAAATCTCCTTCACTGTGTTGCTGCGCGGCTTCCACTGTTCCAGAATTTGTCAGGAGTTCTTTTTATAGGAAATCTATGGGCTGTGGATTCGGAGCTAGCAAATGTGAGTCTTTCTACTCCGTCATCTTGCCCTTTATGATTTTTAAATCCCCAGGAAACTGAAACCAAAACAATCATGAGAAAATATCCATCTTCTCTTACAAAGAAAACTCCCTGTATTTATATGGAAATAATTACTCCCTCCTCAAGAAAATCATCTGGTGAGGAATTGTTGGTATCAAGGAAAATTTCATATAGTTAATATGATCAGAACTCTGTATGTCATTTGTTTATACAGTGATAGCTTGGATTGACTCTAGATGATAACCTGGAATTAAAAAAAAAAAAAGCTAAGGTTTGAAAGAACGAGCCTGGGAAATATCCTATGCTACCAAATGGGAGCCAAAATATCATACTGTAGGAACAGCAAAGTAGGTCAACATGGATGGACTGTAGAATATGTACAGAAAGATAAAAAGATTTCATGTGGTAAATGCCTTCAAAGAACAAATAAAGGAAATTATATTTGATTTTGATGGGATTTTTTTCCTTTCTTCTCAAAGAGAACAAAAATAAGTATCCAACTGCGGCTGATCAGACCAATATTAGCTCAGAATGCTCTACCACAGGTTGGGCAGAAACTGTCAATGAGAACATGTGGGGTGGAGTCTCCAAACTGGTGCATCTAACATTTCTTTGGAGCTACTTTAATTCTGCTTTGCTCATAGAGCACAGCACCTTCTCTGATGAGGGCACACCATGCTTAACCAGCATTTCTCATGCCACACTATCAAATCGTACATTCTTGAGAGACTTTGGGAGTTTCCTTCTATCACTTTTTCTGACCAACATGTAAGAACTTGACCTTAGTGAGGTAAGCGGAAACAGTGAAGTGACATTGGCATATTGGTAGCATAGACCTGTGGCTAGGAAAACCTGAGTTCAGATCCAACCTCATACACTTAAAAAGCTTTGAGATGCTGGGAAAAACACTTAAGCTATTTGACTCTGTTTCCTAAACTGTAAAATGGGGATGATAATTGCACCTAGCTATAGCACCAATGACATATCCGTAGTGCCTGCGGCAGCTATGAATATGCTGGCAAAATTCTGAAGCACAAAATACAACAGACACTCCCGATGGAAGACAGAACCAAGACATTTATTCAGACCCCAGAAAGCCAAAACGCAACATCAGAAAGACAAATACATCAGAGTAACAAAGAAATCCATCATAGTAAGCAAGAAATCTATACACATTATCAGGCCTTCCTACAAACAGGCTTCCCGAAGCAAAATACCCTTCTCTCACACATAGTTACCTGCCCTGACTGGTCTTGACCAATTTCCTCTCAGCTTTCCTCCAGCTCTGACTCTTCCTGTTTCATCCTTCCTGCTCCACTCCTTCCTGTTCCACCCTTTTCTGTTCCACCCCTTCCTGTTCCAACTGTTCATCAAGCTCCTCCAACCACAGGCTTTTTGTGATTCAAACCCATGTGATTTTTAGGCTTCCATGTGACTTAATCAGGTCACATAGTCCTATTAATGGATGGAGAAGGTCTTCCTATTGCATTAAAAATACAATAATTCCTTTAAAATATATTAACAGTACACTACCTTGAAGAGTTTTCTTTGTGAGTATCAAATGAGATGATATTTTTGTAAAGAGTTTAATAAAGTGTCTATCACATGGTAAACATCACTTCCACCATTGTAGTTTATTAAATATTGGGGAAATATAGACAGATTGCTTCTTTAGGGAAGTTCTGCAGTGAAAATATTACAAAAATATTACCTCTTGTTCCTTTATTTTTATATAGCACAAGGGCCAAGTACTTACTTCTTATTGATGTCCTTAGTTCAAAATGGACCATATCGATGACCACATATGCATCATTAGAAGGCTAAATCTGTGGGGAGGCAGGTTAATTGAGATAAATAGTTGTTACATTGAAAATTCTGGTAATGGGACTAAAGATTTCATTCAGTCCTTTGTAGATATTGAATCTGTGCTCTGGTTCTTACTTTTCTGAGTTCTGCCCCAATCCCCCTGACTTTGGTACTGGGAGAAGCTCTAAGTCTTCAATAAATTTTGCTTCTGTCTCACCCTGGGATGAAACTCATTTTTAATTCATCTGTTACCTTTCCCCAAAGAAGCAGGGGATCTTTCCCTAAGACTAGTCGATTATTTCTCCAAAGATATTTTTGAAATTAAGGCTAGTGAACTCTTACGTTTAAAATGCTATTCTTCATGCACAACACTCCATTCTCAAGTACCAAACAATTTACCTGGCTATGACCTGTGCCTGGAATTCTCTCCACCCTTATCACAATGTCCAAGTTTCCCCACTTCAAACCTCAGCTAAGGTCCAATCTTTGTAAAGAAGCCTTTCCAGAATGTCCTTCATGTCAGTGCCCTCCCTTTGTGGATTTTCTTTAGTTTTCATCAGTTGTACAGGCTTGTTTTTGTTTTCTTCCCAGTTAGTCTGTGAACTCCTTGACAGTGGGGAATGGTTTATTTTGTCTTGATAACTTTCTGTCTATCTTCGGGGTTTGGTGAAATTCCTGACACATTTTAGGCACTTAATAATTACTATTTGACTGAAAGACTGACAATAAAAATTCAAATTAGTAAACATTTGACAGTCAATAATTATGTACATTACAATAAAGATAACAGATGTATCTAACTCTGGACAGCCTGTCCATTTGTATGATGAGCAGATTCAGAGGAGGCTGACATCTGAGGGACAATGAAGATCCCAAGTGTTTCTTAAATTGTAACTCCAATAGGTTTTTCCAGTTAAATAATTATTTTCTTTAATGTCTATTAAAATGGAACCCATGATGACTCTAACCTGGGTCAATTTAAATGTACCTTTGTTAAACTTTTTCTTTTATTTTTTGTATTGTTTTGTTTTGCTTTGCTTTGCCTTGTTTTTTATCTCCATTCTCTTCTGGTGGCTTGTTAACATCTCACTCTTTTCTCCAAGATTATAGTCTCTGTAAATAAGATACTCAATAGTTCATAAGCTATAAACATGTCCATGCCTCTACATTTACTCATGAGGCTACTGGATGCAATGAATTTTATTCAATTCAGCTTCTGGCCCTTAGAAAATTCTGCAAAGTTAGGAAAATTTTGATTTGATTTAGAGGGCCTTCTTGACATAGGAAAGGTTGTATTTTAAAAGAAATCTAGAAAAACAGTCAGTACAGAGTACAAGACCTCTTGATTTGTTGGAAAGAACATAGGATCTGAGCCCAGAAAATCTATGTTCTACACCTTCCCCCATGTTCTCACGTTTACTTGCTGAATGACAATGGTGTAGGAGAGAAAAACAGAAAATGAAATCACTATCTCCCACCCCTCTCTTCTTCCAAATAAGTCACTACAACTCTATGTATGACTCAGTTTCATCCTCTGAAAACATCAATAATACTACTTTGTTCTTCCTACCTCACAGGATTACTATGAAGAAAACACTTTTCAAACTTTAAAATATTATAATAAGAGGTATCATTTGAGACCTTTCAACTGGATATCTGCATGCTTCTTTCCCCTATGTTATTAAACTGTAAATTATCTCAAATGAAATCTAGTAGTCCTTGTTCATAAGGGGCAACAGGAATTTCTAAGCTTCTAACTTTTAAGAATCATTTGTGACTGACTTTTTATGCAAATTCCTGACTAAAAATTAGTCTGAAAAAAATGAAGGAGAACTTAGGGGTTTTTATTCCTCCTTATCAATTCTGAGGAGAAATAAGAAAAATATTTTTGGATCTACTTTTACTGTTCTTGGTATACATATATACATATATACATACATACATACATACATACATACATATATATATATATAGATATATATATAGATATAGATATATGTTTATCTTAAGGGATTAAGGCTCAGCTCCCTTTGACATCTGGCTCCTCTCAAGTTGCAGTGGCAGCCCAAGAACACTAGAAGGTCATCCACTGAGGTACAGGAAACAAGGCAGAGATTGTATCCTAGATCAAGAAGATAAAGTGATTTGTATGACATCAAACAAGTTGTAAATAACCGAATTAAGATTCAGATTGAGACTCTGATTTCATGATATTACAGATTTAGTTATGGTTAGGGTCATTATTGAGTTCAGTTTCTTCATTTTAAACATTAAAAACTGAAGCATAGAGAAGGTGAGCCACTGAGGGATAGTTAGTACATGTCTGTGGTGGAACTTGAACCCTGACTTTTCTAAGTCCAATTCCAGCACTCTATCCAATATATGAAACTGGTATTGAATGTTATTTTTATAAAATTAATTGAACTGAAAAGAGAAAACAGGAAGAGCTTACGAGAATAGAAGGCAGATGACAAGAAGGCAGATGAGGATGGGAATTGGTGGTGATTAGGATGCATTTAGTGTTTTGTTGCTTAGAATAACTTGGCCTCCATCTTACAGAAGGTCTGAGCATCCATCTACACAGTGTATGCACCAAGTTTCCCTGAAAGCATGAAGAGGAGATTGCACGATACAAAGGCTGAAAATGCACTGATAATGTCTATACAGTGGATAAAAATGAGAACAATTCAATCTTTTAGTCAGATTCTATTCTGTCCAAATTTAGTATATTCAGGCAAATGGGGTGTAGGGGTATTTAGGGAAGATTAGTACCTTTGTTGTGAGGACTTCTGAGCCCTTTTCAGTGCCACCTTCCACTTGATTGTCCCTGATTCAATTAACTCTCATCTGTGGTTCCAAGATGCTGTAACATACACAGAGGATACCCCAGTAAACCATTGTGGCCAATGGGCTAAATCTGATTTCCGTTTACCACCAGTAGTAAAACAAATTTTAAATGGGATTTCTAGTGGCAAAAAGATTATACAAATAAAATATCAGAAGCAGTTTGAATAAGTAAAATATAAAGAATATATCTCATAGTTATCATGATAAAATTTCACTGTATTATTATAGTTTTTGCACATATACAATTAATCCAGTCCTAAGAAGTTTTGGTGGATCATTCACGGAATAACTAAACATGTCCTCTCTGTGCTAATATTACTGATAACCTTTCGTTTTAGAGTTTCCAATGGCATGTATCCATTTTATTCATTAACGTCATGGAATATTTATCTATAGCTCAGTCATTCAGAGAAATGAGAATGACCACAGAATGAATAACAAAAAGAAACTAGGGAAAAGAAATAGACAAAAGGTTAATAGGGTCAACTGAATATGAATTTGGAATAAAAAAAGTAAATAGATGTTATTTTTAAATTTTATTTTCTCATCAATTTTGAAAAAAACATAAAGTTGGATTTTATAGTTCCATTTATTATCATGCAGAGATGATAATTGGAAGGAAGTATAAATCATTCTTTTATTGAAATGGAGCTGACTTACAAAGAAGGAGAAAAGTAATGTGCTAGTTCATTGTCAAATTATTGTATTCATTGCATCTATCAATATAAACAACATTGATCAAAATTTGATCTATCTTTTGCCTAGATTATGGGAAATGTGCTGTAATTGTGTCGGCTTTTTTTTAGATGGAATTTTTAGATGGAATGTCTTTTAAGTTGAAGAGAACAAATATTCAGGAATGAAGGGTTTTTGTCCAGATATGTGAAAGAAAACAGTTGAATTTTTCACCCACACAATAAATAAAATGATAAAGACAACTACAAAATAACAGGTTATAGACACAATCCACAGGAATTATCTAGACCACATTTTGACCCAGCAATACCACTTCTAGGGCTGTATTTCAAAGAAATCATAAAAATGGGAAAAGGACCCACATGTATAAAAATATTTAAAGCAGCTCTGTTTGTGGTGGTCAAGAACCGGAAATCAAGGGAATGCCCATCAATTGGGGAATAACTGAACAAGTTTTGGTATATGAATGTAATGGAATACTACTGAGCTATAAGAAATGACAAATAAGAGGACTTCATAAAAACCCGAAAAGACTTACATGAATTGAGGCTGAGTGAAATGAGCAAAACCAGTAGAATATTATATACAGTAACAGCCACAATGGGCAAGGACTGTTTCTAATAGACTAATAGACTTCACACCCATTAAAGGACCTAAAATATTCCCAAAGGACTCTTGATGCAAAATGCCATCCACATCCAGAGAAAGAATTATGGGGTCAGAAGGTAGAATGAAGCAGACTATTTTCTCTTTTGTTGTGTTTTGTTGTGTTTAGTTTTACTCATTCTTTCTCTGATTAATTTTAAATCTGCTATGCAACACGACTCATGTGAAAATGTGTTTGACAAGAATGTATGTCTACAACCCATATGACATTGCATACCATTGTACAGAGGGAGGGGGAACAAGAGGGAGAAAATTTAAAATTTAAGAAAGTGATTGTTGAAAACTGAAAAAAAAATCATTTAAGTAGAAAAATAAATTGTCTAGACCAATGTAAACCAGACCAAGAATTCCATCTGCTATATTCTTGACATAACGCAATGTCCTGTAGACTTGTAGATATCAAGAGTGGAAGTCATTACTTCTCAAAAAATACTCATATGACTTTCAGATAGAGACTTTAAATCGTTTAAAATATTTTTATTTATTTCCATTTACATGTAAAGACGATTTTGGAAATTCATTTTTTTTAAATTTTTAGTGGCAAGTTTTCTTCCTCCTTCTCTCTTTACCATGATTATTTAGAAGGCAAACAGTTTAATAAAGGTTATAATGTGCTCTCATACAAAACACTTTCATGAGTGATAGTGTAGGGAAAAACAAATCAAAATAATAGACAAAAGAAAGATAGTTGTTTTTTTTAAGTTTGCTTCTATCTGCATTTAAGTTTCATCAGTTCTTTCTCCGGAGGTGGATAGCACTTTTCATCAGAAATTCTTCGGAATTGTTTTGCATCACTGTATTGCCTAGAACAGTAATCATTTACAGTTGATCATTGTACAATATTGCTTTTACTATGTACACTGTTCTCCTGGTTCTTCTCACTTCACTTTGTATCAGTTCAATTATGTCATTCCAGTTATTATTTTCCTGAAAGCATGTTGCTGTTATTTCTTAGAGCAAAGTAGCATTCCATCACAATCATAAACCGCAACTTGTTCAATCATTCAATAGTTGATAAGAATCCCCTGAATTTCCAATTCTTTGCCACAACCAAAAGAGATGCTATAAGTTCTTTTTTTCATATAGGTCCTTTTCCTCTAAAAAAAAAATCTCTTTGAGATGAAGAACTAGTAATGGTATTGCTGAATATGCATCATTTTATAGCTCTTTAGACTTAGTTCCAAATTGCACTCAGAATGATTGGATCAGTTCACAACTCTACCCTCAGTGTTTTACTGTCCCAGTTGTCCCACATCCCTTTCAACATTGATCACTTTCCTCCTCTTTCCCATTGACCAATATGTTAGGTGAGATGCAGTACCCCAGAGATATTTAATTTGAATTTCTCTAATGTATAATAATTTAGGAGACTCTAAATTCTAAAAGCATTTCTCCTTGGTATTTTGAAGTTGAAATGTCTTTTTTACAATATTGATCATTGTTCAACTTCCGACCTCTGAATTCAAGAAAAAACAAGTCTCTCTCTTAGGATAAAAAAGTTCCTTCCATGAATCGACATAGAATTTAGTGCAAGTTGCTTCAATGTAATGAGGACATATGGTAATAAATAGAAAATCTCCACACACCGTAATGAAAGCCAGAAAAAGAAGTTTGCACTATTTCTTTTGTCCGCCAATTAGTATTATTGCGTTTGACACTAAATTATATGAGGCATTTAAAAAAAATTTCCTAATGCCTAAAACAATTCATCCTATCTCTTATCACTGTAGCAAACAGCGGGGAGAGACCTTTTGGTTTATGGTGGATTTATGTTAGTTTTCTCTCTCACTTTTCAGAGGAGTCTATTTTGTGCGCTTTCAATTACCATTATTGTTTTTCCTTCATATGACAAAGCCGAATCACAAAAAAGAGGGTTTTATTTCTCTCAATGCATTTACTCCATTATGTATCAAGGCATGCAGGCTTATTAACAAACATTGATTTTGTTTTAATCATAACACATTTTGATAGAATATAAAATGTTTTATATAAAACCTCTTCTGAGGATTTCATCAGGGGCACTTAACTGTATTATTCTTCTGCTACATGAACTATAATGTCCTTGTCACAGGCTTTTGAACTGAAGGAGAAGTTGAGGGAAAGGAAATATAAAGAGAATAAAGATTTATGTAGAGCCTGCTATGTACCAAACACTGGACTGAGCAATCTTTACTAAGGTAATGTCATTTGACCTGACATGGATTCAACATGTGGTAAAAAAACACGATGGTCTAGCACAGTTATTCCATTTTCTATAGCAATGATACCAGTTAGTTCATAGATTCATGACCACAAAGGCCAGTGAAATTCCAGCTCATTTTCATAGCTCTCATTATGTGACTCTTCAAAATGTCACAAAGAGGGGTTATTGGTGAAACGCATATGGTTTGCTTTTTTCTGGAGGCTTGAATCAAACTGGGGGATTATCAAAATCCATCTTCATCATGAGTCCTCAAAAAGTCCTGTACTTTTGAAAGAGATTGGGGAAACAGTCCTAAGTTTAGGAGCTTTAAGTACCCCAGAAATGACAACCTCATTTTTCAACATGTCCTAAAGTCTTTATATAGACAAAACTCATGAGTTATTTAACTCAAGTAGCATTATGGTTGGAGTATGTTGCAAGTATTAATGGAACAAAATGTAGGACAACACAAACTTCCTTCAGTTCTTAGATCAAGCTACCACAACAGAATATTCAATTATGGCAGTCTGGCCATTGTTATTTGTCAACCTTGTAGATCTCTCTGCCATGATTCTTCTGGAACCATCTTGTCATTCACATGCATTGGGATATGATTGTTCTGACTTTTTAATATTTTTTAGATCATCCATATATTATCACTTCAATATCATGTCTTTTTCTTATTAGAATATGTTTAATTGCCCTGATAGTAATAAAGTCCTTAGGACTTACATGTATGATCTTCCTTTACAGAAAAGCAGTTTATTGAGTCTCTTACAATTTCTCTGTCATGTATATTTTTATAATTTTATTGAGCCTTGTGTTTAAATGTCAAACTATCTATTCAGTTCTTGTCTTTTCATCATGAATATCTAAAAAAATCCCTATTTAATTAAATACCTATTATATTCAGTTTTTCTGGGTAGGTTATTCTTACTTGTAATGCTAGGTCTTTTTTTACTTCCAAAATTTGTTTTCTAAGCCCTCGGTTTCTTTAATGTGGAAACTACTAAATCTTCTGTGATCCTGCCTGTAGTTCCATAGCATGTATATGTACAGAGTGCATGCACATACGTTTGTAACATTTTCTCTTTGATCTGGGAGCTCTGGAATTTCACTATAATTTCCCTGCCAGTTTTCATTTTAGGATCTCTTTCAAGAGGGGATTAGAAGATTCTTCTGATTTCTATTAGACACCCTGAATTGAAGATATTGGGTCAATTTTCCTTCATAATTGAAAGATTATATTTACACTCTGATTTTCATCATGTCTTTCAGGTAGTCCAATAAATATTGAATTATATATCCACCCTGAATTGAAGATATTGGATAAATTTTCCTGCATAATTGAAAGATTATATTTACACTCTGATTTTCATCATGTCTTTCAGGTAGTTCAATAAATATTGAATTATCTATCCTCAATTTATATTCCAGATTAGTTGCTTTTCTTTACAAGATATTTCACATTTTCTACTTTTTTCGTCGATTTGATTTTGTTTTATTGTTTCTTAATTTGTCAAGGAGTTATTAGCATTCACTTACCCAATTTTAATGTTTAAGGATTTTTTTTTATCGGTCTTCTGAAAATCTTTCTTTTTCCATTTGCAAAATTCTGATTTTTTTGGTTCTTTTCTTCAGTGAATTTTTGTAGCTCTTTTGCCATCAAGTCAATTCTGTTAAATAAGGTATAATTTTCTTAAATATTTTTAGTAATTCTTTTACCAAGATTTTTTTTCCTCACTTTTGCATAATCTCATTTCCTCCCCTGATTTTTCTTCCATTTTCTTATCTCTTTCTTTAACTGTGCTAGAAATTCTTGAAGAATTTTGTGTCCAATTAATATTTTTCTTTAAAACTTTGTCTGAAGCTGTATTCACATAACTGTCTTCTGAGTTTGTATCCTGCTTTCCCTGCTACCATAATAGGTTCTTCTTTTCTTGTTTCCTCATTTTTTCCTCTCTGCTTTTTGACATTTAAAATTATGTTAAAGTTAGGCTCTGTTCCCCTACTGGGGAGAGATTCTAACTATCTGGTATTTTTTTTTTTATGCTTCTCTCATCAGAAGCAGTTCTAAGGGGCTGAAA
This sequence comes from Potorous gilbertii, assembly GCA_028658325.1. Classification (NCBI taxonomy): domain Eukaryota; kingdom Metazoa; phylum Chordata; class Mammalia; order Diprotodontia; family Potoroidae; genus Potorous; species Potorous gilbertii. The sequence goes on along the minus strand of CM053771.1, from coordinate 531,366,634 downwards.
ATTTTCAGTGTTTCCAAGGTATGATTTGGGCAGCAGAGTGGTAACTGCTCCCTTGGTCAGTGTTCTGGACTTTACCTTTTCTGTTCCCATGTAGCTGCAAGTGTTAGGACTCTTTTTGGCTGTGAAATTGTGACACAGAACTGGCAATAGAGTTGCCAGTCACTGCCATGTAAATCTATCTAGTACCAGCAAAATGGCCCCTGTAATCTGTTTCTGCCCAGTTGTTAGAATCGTTATTGTCACTGTTCTGAGAGCTCATGAAACAGTAGCTCCTGTGGCTGAAGCTACTTCCGTGCTGATCACTGGTGTAACAGATCCCTACACTCTTGTCCAAGACGCTCTCCAGTGTCACTGAACTGTCCTGCCAACCTTGGCAGTTGTCTTAGCCTGAAAAAATGTCTCATCCTGATCTTTTGTTGATTGTGCTGCTGTAAAATTCAACTTAAGTCATAATTTTAATTTTTTTTTGGAGAGGAATGCTAAAAGAGTCTGATCTGAGTTGCCGCCTCTAATCTACCATCTTTGCTCTACCGCACCCTATATATTCTCAGTAATTTCTCTGGGCCTTAATTTCTTCATCTGTAAAATGAGAGGGCTGCACTAGAAGACCCCCTCTGATCCCTTCTAACGCTAATGCTATGAGAATATCATCCATATTACACCAGCAATAATCGTCAAGAAGTTAGTGCAGTGCCTAGCACATAGTAAATACTATATAAACGTCAACTATTATTGATATACTTGCATTAATGTCTATGTGATACAAATTATTATCACCATTTTGAAGACAGAAAAAGACTGATTAAATTATTTGCCCAAGATCACACCGCTAGAAGTGTCTGAGGACAAATTAGAACTCAATTCATCTAGCCTTCAGACCCAGTGCTCTATGTACTACTCCACTCATACCGACCATCTTTATAAAGATATTTCAATAGTCTCATCAGACTTCCCAAGATTCTGAGAGGTAGCTATATTGGAATACAATTTCTTTTCTGTCATGCCACATACTGCCAGTTTTTTTTTTTTTTACTTATTTTACTAAAATCAAAGAGCTCTTACAGAAACTTTATATTTACTACTTGAGCAATTCCATAAAAGGAGAAAATGACATTCTGTTTGAGAATCACTAAGCTGTGGAATTTCATTCAATTCAATTTCTTAAATATTTGTCAAGTGCTTACTATGTTCAGGTGGTGATGTCAGGGTTTCCAAAACCATGCTGCAAATACCTCAATTTCTCCTTTTAGTTACTTTTAATGAAAATGTCTTGTTTATTGTTAAGCACTCCAAAAATTTAAATGATTTCTCTTCAAGCATGATGTCAAATGTTTGTTTAAACAGAAAGGTTCTCTCACTGTGGAAAAGTTTAAGAAACTCTGGGTGACAGTAACAAAAAGACATAGAAAATTAACTTCAAGTACAAGGGGGAAGAGAAAGCATATAGCTAAACTATTATAGCAACATCTAACTTTGAAATATAATATTTAATAGTACTTTAAGTTTTACAAAGCACTTTCCAAATATTCTGCCATTTAATACTTAAAACAACACTGGAAATTTGTTGTTACCACTATCTGTCCTGATGCTGGTAGATCATTTCAACTGTGTCTGAGTTTTCATGATCCTTTCTGGGGTTTACTTGACCAAGATTCTGGAATGATTTACCATTGCCTTTTCCAACTCAACTGACTGATTAGGAAATTAAGGGAAACAAGATTAAGTGACTTTCCCAGGGTCACACAGGTGTTATGTATCTGAGGTCAGATTTACACTCAGGAAGAGAAGTCTTCCTGACTCTGAACTCAACAAGCTATCCACTATGCCACACAGATGTCATTTGGCAGATGAAAAAGAAAAACTGATGCAGACAGAAGTTAAATTATTACCTTTGTGCATAAAAGTGCCTGTACCTAGATTTGTACTCATCTTCCTTACTCTAGATCAAATACATTAAACATTCCTCCAGTTAGATGACCCTGTACCTAACGGTGGCAATATGATGAGTGCAACAAGATAGGTAAGAAAAGATAATGTTCTAGGTATTTAGAGGAAGGAAAATTAACATGAATTACGATGGGACAGAGCAGTTGAGAAGATATTAGATGGATTCATGAGGAAAGTGGAATTTGGATAAGACCTACAGAGTGTTTAGAGACCAGAGAAGGACAGAAATTGTCATGACACTTGAAAGACCATAGCATAATAACACTGATTCGAAAAGAGCTCACATTTAGATAGCATTTTGTACTAGTATTGCAAAATTTTGTATATATAAGTCAACATATGCAAAATATTCAAAAGCTTAGGTATGTTTGAAGAGAGGTGAGTTGTCACACTCCAGTACAGCTAGATCATGGGATATAGTAGGGGAACTGTGGGAGAATATGGTATATACAGAGAGATTAGGGTTCTGGAGTCTGACCATAGACATAGAATTTCAGCTGACAGGATGCTGAAACATAGAATAGTCAAGGGAGCAGTGCCTCCTACAAAACTTTCTTTAAGGAAAGGAAATGGTAATTAGCATTAGAGGTAATAGTGATTCTTTGAATCTTCAGGTGAATAGTATATTTAAACTTGAGTTTTAGAGAAAACAATTTTGGAATTCATTTGAAAGATGAATCAAAAAAAAGAGACTGAAAGTTGCAACTCAAATAAGGAGGGCTGTTAACATATCATTAAGGTGATTCATTAATGATATCGCTAATGTGTATCATTAACATTTCATTGGAAAGCCTTGTCATAAATTACCTTCTTCTCAAAATGTGTTTATTTTAATTTTGGATAGAGCACACACACACACTTTTTACCTCTCACATCCCCCGTTTTCCCCTCCATTAAAAAACTTTTCTTGCCACTTTTATGAGAGATAATTTTCCCCATTCCATTTCTCCCATTTTCTTGCCAAAATATTCCTTTCTCACTCCTGAATTTAATTTTTAGATATCATCTCTTCCTATTCAACTCACCCTGTCTTCTCTGTATATATACATATATATATATATATATATATATGTATATATACATATATATATATGTATATATACATATATATATATATATTTTTTTTAATTAAGGTTAAAAATGGTTTTTAGGGTGCAGAGTGACAATGCAATATATATACGTATATATATATATATATATATATATATATATATATATATATATATATATAGAGAGAGAGAGAGAGAGAGAGAGAGAAAGTATAATCCCTTCAACCACCCAAATACTGAGAAGTTTCAAGAATTATGAGTATTATCTTTCCATGTAGGAATGTAAACAATTCAACACTAGTAAGTCCCTTATTATTTCTCTTTCCTGTTTACCTTTTCATGCTTCTCTTGATTCTTATGTTTGAAAGTCCAATTTTCTATTAAGCTCTGCTCTTTTCATCAAGAGTGCTTGAAAGTCCTCTATTACATTGAAACACCATTTTCCCCATGAAGTTTTCTGGGTAGGTAATTCTTGCTTTTAATCCTAGAATTCCCTTTCCAATGTCACCACCAGCTCCACTACACTAGCCGGGGCTCCTCCTCACCCAGGGTCGACACTCAGGGCTGTAATCCAGATCAGCAGCTCAGTTCTTTGGGCAGAAGGCTCCAAAAGTGGATGCTGCTGCTGCTGGTAACGCCTGGAGACAGGGTTACGGTAAGACCCTGCTCAATTCTCACCCAAGTCAAAGAGCTTTCTTACTTACGTTTCAAGCTTTCTTTTGCATTTGTGAGTTGAGATATCTGAGAACCTTAATTACTACCTGGGATTCTGTACCCAAGCCTGATCCAGGCCTGTCCCTGTCACTGTGTAGTCAAGACCAGGATGCACTCAGGTCTGCGCCCAGCACAATATATCTTTTCTGTCGACCTTTCAGGCTGCTTTGGGCTGGGAATCTCTTCCTGTTTGCTGTTTTGGGGCTTCTGATATTCTAGAATTTGTTTAGAGTCATTTTTACAGGTATTTTACGGGCTGTGGTGGAAGAATTCCTATAAGCCATACTTCTACCGTGCCATCTTTTGGTTTTATACTTTTCAATCATAACTCTGGAGTTGCCTGAAAACTTTAAGATCACCGAGTCCAACCCTCTCATTTTGTAGATGAGGGAATTGAGGTTCAGGAACTTTCAATGACATGCCAGAATTGTACAGCTTTTAATGCCTAGAGGCAGGATTTAATTTTGCCAAATCCAGGCCATGGGTTTTGGAAAGTACTTTTGAGACTTTAAATGCCTATAAGCATTATAGTGACCTCAGATATAGTCCTACACCTACGCTTCATTTTGACAGGTGATGAAATTTGGAATCAAAAAGGTAAAATCAAATGCTAAAGGAATAAGAATCAGCAAGAGGTCCATGATTAAATTTCAAGTCTTTTGGCTTTAAATTTGCTAATAAGAAAAGTAGCGCAACAATCCATGAATATCCAGTAATTTACCCAGAGAATGATCAGACTGAATATCAGAGGTTCACAATTTGAAGAAATAGGAAAGAAGATAGGAAAAAGTTTTATTGGTGGCTGTTGAGAGAAGATGAAATGTCTAAATATCAAGGCAATATAAGGGAAATCAAGAACTCAAAAGGAATCCTAAAGAAGAGACCTTGAAATAAAGAGTACAATGTAAGAAATCTGAAGACCAGGAAGAAGGGGATTCAATGCAATTCAAAAAATAATTATTACATTTTTATGCCAGAAGACAGGGTTAAGTGTTAAACAAAATGCAAATTTGAGATCTCCTACAAATTCTCAATATATGAGTTTTCAAATGGTAGGAAATATTAAACTGCACTCAAACCCAATTTTACCAAGACACACATAGGAAGCTTGGGGGGGGCGGTATAGAGAAGTGGTGAGCAATCAATTTGAAATGACTCCTAGGTCAAGGTATTCCACATAAGACAAATTTTTATCAGAACACTTTCTCTTCTCTATCTCAGGCTTGATATAAACAATCAAAAGCATCAAGAAAAAGAAATGGTGGAGGTAATGGTGTTTCAAGAGTTAATAAGTGAGATGAGTAGAACCAGGTAATCATTGTACAGAAAAACAACAAAACTGTATAATGACCAACTGAGAGTGACTTAATTTTTCTCAGAAATCCAATGATCCAAGAAAATTATGAAGGATTTATGATGAAAAATCCAATCTATCACTAGAGAAAGAATTGGCAGTGTCGGCAAGCAGACCAAAGAGTATTTTTCTTTGCTTTCTCTATTTCCTTGTTTTTCTTAGGATTTTTCCCTGTCTTTCTTCTATAACACGATGGACAAGAAAATATATTTTTCATGAATTTACACTTATAAACTATATCTAATTGTTTGACCTCTCAATGAGAGGAACAAGGGAGAAATTGAGGGACAGGATTGGGAACGCAAATATTTTTTTTTAATTAAGGTTAAAAATGGTTTTTAGGGTGCAGAGTGACAATGGTGGGGTAATAGCACAGATTTTCTAGAGTACTCTCCCCAAGCCTAGTCAAATACCCATAAAAATGAATATAATGCTGAAGAAAATAACACCTTGAAAAATAGACTAACTCAATTGGCAAAAGAGGTTCAAAAAGCCAATGAGGAGAAGATTGCTTTGAAAAGCAGAATTAGCCAAGTGGAAAAAGAGGTGCAAAAGCTCACTGAAGAAAATA